>JAPDKZ010000024.1:0-576796 GCA_027569885.1 Aspergillus diversus
CCCCCCCCCCCCCCCCCCCCCCCCCCCCCCCCCCCCCCCCCCCCCCCCCCCCCCCCCCCCCCCCCCCCCCCCCCCCCCCCCCCCCCCCCCCCCCCCCCCCCCCCCCCCCCCCCCCCCCCCCCCCGGTCTCCCTCGTGTGCCGTTGTGGGAATTAGGTGGTCGTCGGGCATGAGGAGGCTGTTGTTTCACCGTAGCCTGTGTCCGGTAACGGGATCGTTGGCTGGGGGTCTCTTGCTCGTCCGCCGCCATGGGGGCTAGGTATCTGACGAACAGGAGAAGGTTGTTGTATCGCCAGGGTCGGCTGTCGAGAAATGGGATTGTTGGCTCGGAGGTGTTGTTCTGTCTGAGCCGGTATGGCCCCCGTCATAGGGTTGTCCGGTGCTCATCACTGGCGACAGTTAGCCAAGTCCCAGCGGCGACCTCGCAATCCGCGAGGTGGATTGCGTTTTCTGACTTAGCCAGCCTGTGGCGATTCCGGTGAGATTGAGAGGTTCTCTTTGGAATAGCTCCGGCTCCACTACCCACCCACCACGGGTGCCGCTGGAGGAGCCCGGAGCCCACGCAGGTCATAAAATGGCGATACCCGACCCGAAATGGGTGACAGGTGTCACACCCAGTCCCTTCAATACCCGTGATTTTAAGCGTCACCGTCAGGTCAGGGCCGGGACTTCTTCTACCCGGAGCCTCTCCAACTGCAGGGTCTTTGACATTAATTAGTGTGCCTGTGTATATGATGAAAAAAGTGCCAACTCACGTACGGCTAGTAGGAAAACTGGTCAAAAAACAAGTCCAGACGATCTATCTGTTGCGAACCCGTAAATCATGCTGCGCACCATTTCCCCCAATACATCCCGTTCCGAGATGGAGTCCGGTCATGGTGTAGTTGCAGCCTTTATGGCATCTATGAATGATAGAATGTTCGCCTTAGTTCGCACAGAAAATCGTCTATAGGCCCTCCCGGCTCTGTCCCGGGTCGTGAATTTAGTGTAGTGACTAGCTTGTCAAGCAGCCATAATTTCTTTTCACATTTGTATGGCCCTGAGCGCCTTCACGCACCTTCAAGGTCTGCAACATGCATAGTTCAAGCTAATGGTGTGAAGCTAGAAAGGCTACATTCTCCGTGATATCGAATGGGAGGACTCACCCTCTTGTGCCCCTGACGATGGCCGTACGGACGCCCCATTTGAGGAGACCTATCGCGTACTTGCAGACAGTTGTTTCTACTTCTGCGCTTCTGGGCGTATTCTTGAACTCCACCACCCCGCGCGGGAACGAAGGCGGAAGCTGGCGGTACGGCCTTCGCCGCCCCCTTTTGTTTGGCCTGCTCGTGCCTTTTTGAGGGTCCCTTATATGATGTTAGACGAGATCCATTGTCTGATTCCATACAATTCACTCTATCTTACCAGGAGTGCCAACCCCCTTCTTCAGATGGCGTCGGTCAGACGTGTGGCCGGCTATACCAAAAGGTCACAGCTGCTGGCCAAAGAAGGACGGCCCCAGGCTTCCGGCGAAGCGAACAATCGCTAGGATTGCCGCACCAAATGTAGTTCGTACAAGGCCCATGCCACGGCGCCTGACCTCTACACGTTGGTGCCGAGACGCACCCAACGAGATGACTCGGGCAGAGATACCGGAGTCAGAACATTGTACAAACTTCCTCAAACACTTCTTGAGCCAGTGGTCGAGGAATATAGACACAAAAATCGTCCGAGGGCTTTTCTATTCAAAGAATCCCCCTAATGTAGGTTCTATGATAAGAGAATACTAGGAGTTCAATCCATTTGTCATGCCTTTTGATGGTAGCTGCTTGATGATCTCAGTCGTTGTTTGTTTAGCAACCGGTTGGTTGTGGTATGAAAGGGTAGTGATTGGTACGGAGAGCCCGTTCGTGAGTCCTGATCGGTAGGGATCTTGGAGGCGGACATAATGGATCTTTTGAAGAAAATGGGTTGCTTTTGCCTGGTGAACCGTAGTATCTAATGGTGGTGGAGCAAAGTAGCCCACAAACGTTACCTTCGTCGTTGATCACAAATTCTTCTGTAACTCCGTCCCGGACGCGGTCCGGGTTTTCTTGGGGTTCGTTTTGAACCGATATAGCTCCAGGCTTCGCGATTAACGCATTGTGAGGTAACGCATTGTGAGGGACTGATCGTGTCTGATAATATTTGGAAAGATCCTCATACACCGCCTTTAGCTGCTCATTCGTAGGTGGATAAAAAGCCGTACTTGGCCTATTGAGAGTTATTAGTATTGCTAATTTAGCCCCTGATGATAAAAAAGGTAGGAAGTTACCAGTACAGGCCTCGATCGGGAATAGCGAGCTCCAAAAGTGGCATGAATGACCCCAGGCAGGCAGGCATGCCTTGCCCTAGGTCATCTATCTCATATTTCCCCCTAATAGCCTGTGGAATTCTATCGAGTTGAACAGTCCGATGAGTCTTTAATGGTTAAAAGTCTTTCGAGCAGCTGGGTCCCAACTGTCGTCCAGAACCCTGCGCCTTGCCTCTATGAAGCAGATGGTTAGCGCGGGTGCTTCGGGGAGGGTGTTGATCGTTTACGGCAAAAGAAGACACCGTAAATGCCAGTATTATTTCCGCCATTTTCTTCACGTGTTTCGCCCGGGTCATCTTCCGCCAGCCGTATGTGGTAAGGTTCAAGAAGAGTGTGGTGTGGTACCGATGACGGGGCAGTAGCAAACGTTTAAGAAGAATGGTCGCGTAGTGGCGTTTGTCGAGTGTTTTGGTTTTCTCACCATAGTTCAGCCGCTTGAAAAATTGATGATATGAGTCCAATATTTCACGACGGGCCCTGGCGGCCCCTCCTCACCTCTGTCGGTCTTCGGCATGATGGCGACCGATCGCCGGTCAAAGTATCTGTAGAAACCGAGTGTTAAGGGGACAAGATTTCGGGGTTGCTCGTACTTAAAACAGCATCTAATGAGCACCTTCTCATGTGTTTTAGATTATGCCACTCAGACTCTTTTTGTGGGACAAGATGAGTGGTTTCACTATAACACGAGAAATTGCTGACTGCAACGTGACCCAGTGCTCCATATCTGAGGGCTGTATTGAATTGCATAATGTCCTCATCGTCAGAAATTAGCCTAAGCTGGCTTCGGAGTAAGGACCGTCGACCTAGAGAGAATACCAAGGATTCGAAGAGCCCCGGCGCAAGAAGATAGAAGGTTGGGGCCACATGCAGTAGGACAAGCATTGCTTTGCTAAGACTCCTACCCCCTTTTCCCTGCAAGCGAGAGATGTCTCTTCACGAGCTTGGTGTACTCCATGCGATGGCCGCCGAGTAGTTTCAAGAGATGAATATCGACTGTTGTGGGATCCTTTGATATCTCGCAACACTTCATACCGATCGCCGGCATGATGGCATTTGGCCGAACGAGTTGGAACTTCTGAGTGGGCCTTGGAGGGTCCTGGTACCGAAACAGCTGCCTCGATCTACAGGCCACTGCGCAACCACATCCATTTTGTTCGAGGTATTTGTTAAACTTGGTGGCCATACTCGCATTGATCCCGGCCCGCTCAATGAAAATGTCCAAACGAGGCATAAAAGCCAGTTGGCACAGCCGCCTCGGGAAGCTCCAGTCAAGATAGCCGGCCTCCCCATCCACCCCGGCCCCTGCGTATAGCTGGGTGGCGTCCGCCTTCCCGCCTTTCGCTTGCTTCGGCTTTAGTCCCGCCACTAGCGGAAAGTATCTTCGGTCATGCTCCTCCTGCAGCCGAGGGTGGTTTTTCAGGGTTATGGTTTTCACAATGCAGGGTGAGGCAACTCCCCAACGGCTCAGCGTTTGGATTTTGCGTGGCCTTTATACCAAGGCCCCCAATAAGTCGTCCACGTATCCGACGGGTTGTTACCGGGCTTTAGAAGTGGCACGACGCTAGAAAGAGCAAGGAAGGAATCAGTTAGGGCCTTCGGGAAAACTGGGGAAATAGCTATACTTGTCCCTCTTTTGGTACTATGCCCAGGAGACAGGAATCGGGCGTGGCGGACGATCGCCCTGATTGCGGAGAATATCTTGACCGCATCGTTTTTTTCACCACAATACTAGGGCTTTGTAGACCTACTCAGAAGTTAATGTTTGATCAACAAACCTCAGTTCTCAGGGTTGATGTTAGACTTACCATCTCTCGTTGGGTGGGTGTTCGGGTTTTCACATATATCCTTGAACTGAATCAAATGTCCAGTGTGAAATCGCGTTCCAGATTCCACTAATCTCGTATTCCTCTATATTGCGATTGATACGGAGGATTTCAGCCGCCATGGCAGGAACATCCAGGTAGCTTCCCTGTTTTGATCGGCCTTCCGCGAGAATCTGGCGTCTTGCCTTGTCCATCAATTTCCGGGTACGCCTGTAAGGAAAGCAGCAGGCGGGGCATCATTTTTGGTGGATCGGGATGTACTGACAATCGATTGCCAAGAGGCCAGGGAACCAGAGGTCTGCTGTGTTTCTCCCTCAAACCCAACCCCACGTCCAAAGTTGAGCAATGAATTCATTCCACCCGATGTAGTTGTTGAGGCTCTCGTCATTTTCCGATTGTTCCTGTGGGACGACTGATTCCGCCATTGCCCCGCCACCTAGGGCTGTTGGAGGAGACGCTGGAGAAGTTGATGGGCTGCTCCGATAAGCTATGTCATCTGTTAGCTGACTCTTTTCGGGAAGAACACAATAGGCACATGTCAGCCCAAATGTGACCTACGCCTCACTATACTGGATGCGTGCTAGAGGTAACCCCCGATAAATGGTTATAGTTTGCGACAGCTGAAAAATAATCTGGGGTGATGGTTCTGCGCGAAGAGGTGACGCGTGTCAATCGTATTGATACCCCGATGGCAAGGCCTTGATCGCATTGTTATTTTGAAAATAGCCTGGTGTGGGATATTGTCCTTGTTTTCTGGCAGTGGAAGTTCTTCATCCACAATCTCAGCTGCCCACCCTCGAACTGTTTCGTCTTTTGATTGGAGAAAAGCCCGGACGTTTTCTCTTCCTCCGGTAACCTCTGTAATGCCACTTGTGTTGGATCGCAAGAAAATTGGCCTCAGATGTTTTGCACTCCATTGATGCGTGGCTTCACGCTGCCCATTCGTTTTGAAGTGCCGAGCTAACATCAGTTCAACCCTAGTCTGGAGAATCCGGCGTCGCTCGTCCCAAATTTCCAACAATCCCTCGGTCCAGTACAATGGACTCCGGCAATCCGGTTCATGGGTAGGCGTTTTGTACGAATAAACGGTGCGTCTCCTTGCTGCTCAACCTGGAGGTAGTTGCAGTAATGGCGGTTCAACCTTCCAAGGGTGATGTAGCAATCTGCAGCAGAGCCCTTGTGCCGGTGCATGCGCTAATTTCAGCATTTAAATGGTCCCGTCTTGTGAGGCTCTGCGTATCTAGCCTCTTGCCGTGAAATCGGCAGGGTAGTCTCTCTCTCTCTGGGTCCCGATCCATCCATTCATCACCAAATAAGTCCCACACACGGTGAAACTCGGCGTATAATAATTTGAAGGTGTCTCCATCATTGTCCTTCACAGTCGGAAGAGAGCTCTGGGTATTTTCGAAATATTCCTTCAAGGCGTACAGGGCTGTCAAAGCATTCCAAGGGTTCTTGAGCACTCACAAGCAAGAATATACGCCACACCATGCCATTGCGTGGTATTAAATTCTTTGAACTTACGTTTCTAGGTGCGAAGCTTCTCCAAACCTGAGGCAGCATCCGCTCATCGTCGGCAATAGCATTCAGGCACCAAGGCCAACTAAGCCCTACCCGTTGTCAGCACTCGAAGCGAGACACATATCGGCCCCATTTAATAACTGCAACCCATCGTTGGCTATATTAGGGGCACAAGGCTGGTCTTTCTATGCTTGCATAGCTTGTATGCCCTAACAAGTTCCCGTGCCCAAACTTGTAAGGAAGGTCAGTCCCAGGTCTACAACGATAGAAATAGGACGCGACATACGTAAATTCTTTCTGCGATCCCGGCACGCAGCGGAGGAAAATGGCCAGGGATTATAGGTTCCCACCTGCATTGGTAAACTTGCATGGCCTTGACTACCAGTCGTTAAAATCAAATTCAGCTTGACTTGCGGAACGTGGCGCCCGAACAGAAAGGAAATCTCATGAGCGGATAGTGCCTTCGGTACAAGATGCGCAGCCCATATATCCCCTTGCTCTGCAGGACATAGCTGAAGTCTTTGTTCGGTGTTTTCATCCACTTCGACTTTTCGGCGATATCAAGTTGGGCGACCCTGAACACTCGAACTCTGGGACTCTAGCCTTGAGATGCCTTGAGATATTGCACCCTCGCCGGTCTCTTCTGCTACTTAGACCTTGAGACCCTTGCTGGTCCCGATTGTGTGGATTTCCTGGATGAGTGGTTCCACATCCAAGATTAGTCTTGCATACTGCGGGTTCCTTCGTGCAATTGGAGTGCCCATAAAATCCCGGCGCATCCCATCCACCTCCAAGACTTTTCTCGAGCGTGGGTTCTATTCCTCATAATTGATAGAAACTTTGCCGCTCTTCGCCTCTCGAATGGCTTTTGGCTTTTGGGAATACCGCATCGGGGCAGTAGATTTCAATTTCCGTAAACAGACCCAGGTGTTTTCAGTCAACCCCGGGGGAAAGCAGGGCAAAGAGTGATAATCGGCTGTTGTGGTAGCCCTTTTAGATTTTATTGAAGGCCGACTCTTTTTGTTGTGATTCATCAGCGCTTTATCTAATTGCGGTCATACTCTTGGTTAAACTCTGCATGGAAGACGGCCGATTAAGTGAGTGTTGAGGGGGCACGTACCTTCGAGAAAGAGCAGAAGGGCAGTGTCTGTTCAATGCTTCGGCACCAGCCCACTTCCATCTTATGACAATTTCCTTGCACAGCTGCCGTATTTCAAGCAAAGTGCGCTAGCGATTGTGGCCATTTGACTCCCCATTCGCTAATCGACAAGGACACATCGCCTCTTGCATGTCGACATGAGACATCGCCGCTGGCCTTTTGCCAGCCTCGATTTGAAAATTGAGTATAGCCTTTCTGTCTCATCCAGCAGAGCGAGCAACGGTTAGTTGAAAAGGCTCGTTGGTAGGAACATGGAGAGACCAGTGTTATGAGATGATAGCTTCATCGTTCCAGTTGGGAGCCACCAGAATCGCACCTTTAAGTTGTTGCCGATAGGCACCCCATAACAGTCAAATTCCAGTGATAGCTCCTGATGCGTATGACACTCTGGTTTGCTGCAATTGCCACAGGTTCTTATCCCCTTGAGCATATGCCCAACGATTTTAGTTAGAATTTCCATTTTTGCGCTGTAATCTTCATTAGCTAAATGGTAAAGATCGGTTATGGAAAACTTTCATTCACCTGAGCCACCATGGCCCCCGTAACATGGTCGTCGGCTGAGAGGGGTGTTGTTCCGCCCTGGCCAAGCCCTGAGTGGCATGTGGTTGTCGGCCAGGTTCATATTTATCCGGCAAACTGTCGGTGCTTCGTTCTATGCTCTTCGTCAGTAAGAAGGCCCGGTAGTGACGCAATTGTGCTGCTGCTTTGCTTGCAACGGACTCGCAGATCATGGTTGACCAAGCTCGTGGCCATCTCTAATGCTGGATCCTGAATCCTCGCCCGGATGCCTTTGTCTAGGTCACCAGTTGTTGCACCAAGGTCATATGAAACGCTGAGAAGCAGTAAAAGAAAAAACACTCCTCGTCTTTTATCTGGCCCCATACTCGTCAGAGTAATCAATCAACAGAATCCTTGGGCCCTTTCCGACTGTTTCTGGCGCCTCCAGCCCATGATTTCAGCTTCATCGTACCCTTCGTCGCCTTGCCGCACTCGTATAGAGCTTTAGCCCCAGGAGCTTGATTCTTCAGTGTTCCCATTCCAAACCCCTGATTATTTGCGGCCAGGGTTTCTCGCAATCCCTCGCTTAGCGGTTCGAATGTAATTACTTTGACCCAATTATCGATTTGAAAACTAAGACATGGCATTAGCGCTGAGCGAATATATTTGGACTGAGAGTTACCTGGACTGCATGTTGGACTTAAGGGTTGAAAAGTCGGCATAGCTGGATGAAGACCGAGATGAAGAGCTGGAGATGAGAGCTGGAGATGGGAACCGGAGAGGGGAGCTAAATGGATGGAATTGATTTTCGATCACTTCCTGTTGAAAGATAAGGGTATCTTCGAATCTCGGGGTGTAATTCTCCCAGTGGGATTTGTCCCGGCACTGGATTTTCCACCGCGACCTGTAGCGGGTATCTGAAAGATTCGGTTTGAAGGAGGGCTCGTTCGACCTCTTCGTGTGCTGCACAAACTGTTTGTAAAACCTAGACACGAAACCCCTATTAGTTTCTTTCATATAACATGGGTAAGATAGGATCTGTCTGCGGGGAGCTGGGACATGATTTTCGTTATGGTCAAGGCAATAAACAGCAATATTGTGTCGGTGGGGTTTGAATAGATAATGATATGAAGATTAAAATCAAAGATATTAAACAGGTTCTGCGCAAGAACGAAAATACCTACCTATGCTTATCCTCCCCAGGTAGAACATTACAGTTATTTGGAACTGCGTATTCTTCTGCTTGCATAACATAGTGTAAACCAATGTGCATGTTTAGGAGTGCCTGTTGATATCATAGGCCCTTGCTCTTTTCAGTTTCAAAGCCGTACGGAGGAGTGCCGAAAGTCCCAGCGCTTTTTAAATAGATAAACTTGCCATCTGAATCCCATCAGGCAGCTTCAGCGGCAAGAGAAAGGATTTCCCTCTTTCCCAGACAAGAAAATGGCTTGCAACATGCTCGAGCGAGTCGAAAAAACGCCTTCGTTCCTAGGAAGACCACAGCTGTAGTTGCCTCAGCTTTGATCCCACCAAGCAGGATCTCACAGTTACTTCGGGTATGATGACAATTTGGCCCTTGTCAAGGGCGAGTTCTACGTTTTGGTGCAGCAGATCAAGATCGACCTCGGTGTGGTTTGTAACCGGTTCAATATTTCTTGTCGTTTCGATGCCGATAGCTGGAAGCTGGTAGCCAGCACAACCACATTGAGCTCCTTCAGAGCTCCAGACACAGCTCTCGGCTGTTTTCAAATCAGTCATATTTTCGGCGTATGTTAGCCACAACCCAGTAGGTATTTGGTGACACTCTTCAAGCAGTTAGCAACTAATTTCCAACCGATTGTCGAATACTTACCAGTTTATGAGTTCATCATCTTTTGGCCCGCACCGCCACCATTATCCGTGGCTGGTAACATGAGTCACTAAGTTGTCGGTGCCGGGAAGTGGGTTCTAAGCACTTGGAAAATCAGTGTTCACGTACTTGTTCATCGATTAAATAGCACTTACCTTTTTCTTTTGCCATGGGCTGTACTGCTGGAGGGATAGAAAGTCGTTCCTAGAGATGGCTCTCCCTCACCGAGGTACGCAAGGTTCGTCTTTGAACAGGTGGCCGTGACGACATAGATGTCCTCCCCTGCTGCATAGACCAGATAGCTCTGGGATTGTCTCGAGGATACCCGCCAGTCACCATCGTAGGCCCTACCCTTCGCCCTTTTGATGCGCCATTCTATCAGTCCTAGGGCGTAGATTCTAAATATTATCTCTGCGGACAGGCTTCTCGGCGCATTGACAAACTCAATATGGTGGCTCTGTGAGAGTGGTACTCCTGTTTAGCGTTGAGAGCAGGGCATATTTCCCTGAACGTCCTCTGGTCCGCATACCCTATCGTGTGACATTTTGCTTTCTCGCCCTGCAGTATGTTTGTGGGGCCCTCTTTAGCCTTTAAGATCCTTGATGCCATTCGCGATCCAGATGTCTAGGCTTTGTTGAATTCCGAATAAAAGTAAACTGAAATCAAGTCAGATCGGCAGTAAGGTCGGCAGCCACGGTTAATACAGTTTCCAAGTTAAACAGGAACAGGATGATGTGGTTTCTATCATTTGGTATGACCAGTGACGGGGCGTATCTCCCCTGGGATTGCGGGAACATCCATACCATATAGAAGTGGATGTGCCGAGTTGTTATATTGTTCCTATTCGCGTCCATAAAATTCACGGTTATATGGTCTTTTTCTGTTGGTTTGGTCCCTCCCGCGTGCCATGAGACAGTGCAACCGACTCCGCTGTAGGCTCACCAACGAGAGTCCCAGGCGCTCCATTTAGGAGCCAGTCAAACGTGGCTTGTCGAAAAAGTGTGTATGGTGTTGAAGCCCCTTGATAATCCTCGAAAACTGGCGTTCCAGAAACATGAGCCACATGTAGCCCCAAACTGGTGACCACGACCACAACCGTGCATCCGTATAGCCACGCTATCCAAAGTTTGGATTTCGCCGTCAAAGTAATCGCTGATCGCAGCACATTGCCCGAGATTCCCCAAGGCAGCGTGAGAAGTGGGAAAAACTTGGGACTCTCTCATGCTTCAACTATAGGTAGTTTGAAAAATGAGGGCAGTGGCTCTGATTACGCAGTCATGCATCACCCTTCCATTAGACTTCTTAGGGGCCTGCTCCGCTTTTTCGACGTCTTTGAACGTCACGCTGGCATAGTTAACAATAGGCGACAGTCGGATAGTATCCCTTGGTGCCTTGAGATTGGAGAAAAAACTACCATTTTCCCCTCTTCTTTTCCGCGCTTTTATACTGGACGACCCGATCCAGTTCGGCAGTGAGCCTATCGCCCGGCATGTGTCATTCGATTTGGAGCTTCCACCTCTCTTTCCTCGTTGAAGCTTTTTCGTACGGTGCTTCTTAACCTAGAGTTTCTCGCTACTCAATACGGAGCATGCGGAACTCTCCTGTAGTTCTCCATTCGTCATGTCTAAGACCTCTAACATAGTCTTGGAAAGCCGCGGAGTTCTGGAGCGAAGGAATCGTTTCGAGCCTTTCAGAGTTAAATAAGGATGCCCACATTGTGTTCAGGTTGTGTTCGGGTTTGCTCGTGAAGACCACCAACACATGACGAAGTAATAATCGAACCCGTCGGTCGCGAATCTATAGATTTGAGCTGTTGTGCCGGCCATGCAACAGGACCGTTGACTGGAGGGTGTTGAGCTGATATGGCCCCCGTCACAGTATCAGTGGTCATGACTGGCGGTAGCCAGCCAAGTTGCATTGATAAATTCACCCTCCGTGAGGGTTCACTGTTGGTTCGCATTGGGTAGTATAACCCCAGAGTCAATTAACCACACCCCGATTGTCCGAAATATATTTATTCTCGGCGTTGGAGAGGTCGAACTTTCCGTGCTTCTTGCATAACAACGAGGTCTCCGCAAAGGTCCAAATGACCTCGAGATGGTAAATCGCGATTTTTCACAACTGACTTCATCCATCTCACCACCATGGGCCTTTTGGACTTGGTTAATCTGTCTGGAAGCTGAGAATCCAGTAGGCCGAGTTCCGAAGACAGAGTGGCTCGCGTAACGCCGCGTCAAAGTCACACCATAGTGTAGGGCGCCATACAGTAAGGGTGCTGGTTTTCCAGGACTTGAGATCGGTTAGCGTAGCCCCGGTCTTGACTTGAGAAATGCGTGGTGAAGATAAAACTCTGCCCACAACATGATTGTGTGTCTCCAGAAGTGAGCACAGTGAAATCCAGGCGAGGAGAATGGGCAATATTGTCTGGATGCAAACCTTCTCCTCTTTCAATCCATATATGATCTCATCACACAACTGAATTATTTTGTCACACCATTGGATAATCATTTCCTTTTGGGCAGCATTTCTCCATCGGTGGAGTACTGAAACGTTGACTCTGATTTCGACAGTTAATATGAGGAAGCGGTTTGATTCCAGGAAACTTCGAGATACGTACCTCCCAATTGGCTTTTGAGCTTGCCGTCGGGGCGAAAATCTCAAAACGGAGCCTTCATATTTCCGTCGACCCGTTGATGTACATTAGGAACCTGCAGTTGGTCGTTTAAACCCAGCATTGTCGTTTTGTTGTGGCATATCCCCTAGAAAGACCAAACAAAACGCATGGAGCGCCTCATGGGTTTTTGCCAAGGGAAACTTTTAGACCCCCAAAGGTCGAAGAGTGCAGAGAGATTCGATAACGTCGGGGAAGTTTCTATTCATTTTTGTCTTCTTTTGGTTACTAAGCCCTTCGAAAAAACCAATTAAACCCAATTCATATTCAGGTTCTTCTATATCCTCTGGAGCTGGGCTTTCGCTGTATTGCAGGCGCGCAGGTGGGAGATCGCGCCGGTTGTTGTCCCACCTTTGGATCACAAATCAATGAATAAGGACGGGCGTTGCCACTTAGAGGCGGGTCTTTCTTCTTTTGTTCTTATTCGGGGTCTATTAGACCGTACATCACGGATGATAAAAGTGGCAAAAATGGAAGCGTGAGGCATATCTTACCAATTCTTTTCTAGACTTCTCTTTGATATCATTGGATTTGTTGGGCTTTTGATTATTTTCTTGCCCGGGGACTTTCGGCCGCGGCGTCGAGCAATTGGGCACAGGTGCCGCTGGCCACGATATGCGTCAGAATAGCAGGCCGCCTGGGGGAGGGTGTGGGCTAGTACGGGAGGGAGGGGAAGGAGAACAAACCGAGTTTTTCCCAATGCGCGAAGACACCTTTCACAGGGAAAGTGAAATCTCAGCAATAAGGTCAAGAAGTTGCCTTTGTTTGACCTGCAACGAGTCCGGAGAAGCCGATGACAAATCGGATACCTGTACAGGATTATTTGCTGGGAGCAGACGTGGGTAGCCACATTATTAGTGGTCGAGACATAGTTTCACTCTCTCTGCCAATATGCTGTCCGACTGCCTTGAACGCAATAATCCCAAGGAGTTTCTCCTTCATCCCACAGCCTAAGCGGGACTTCCTTTATTTGGTGTAGGCGTTCACGAAGCACCGCGAAGAAATCGACTTCCGGTCCGGAAAAGCTCCCGGCTTCATCGAATCTAATCAAGCCCTGTGACAGGGCAACCTGTTCTTCCGAAGGATAATGTCCCAGGGTCGTACAATAGGCCGCATATATTCCTGTCCTGATTAATGATCCCGGACCCTGAGTCTCCATCATTACAAAAGTCAGCCTAGGCGGTTTCGCTCGGCAGCCCCAATATTCTGTGTGATGAGAACGATGAAAACGTCTGCCTCGGACCCCTGCGAGGCATCGACGGTCTGTATCCTGGAGACCGGGACATTAGTGTTCTTCACCCACAATCGCTTCAGAAGGGTGACTTAGTGTACAGTCAACGTGAAAGGGAAATAACCCGTGTTCACAAACTCATGCCATAAAAGCTGGGAGTGCCCAAAGATCGCATGGTTCCCTCGGTCGCCTCGATTTTGATGGTTCGGTTTGTGGAATCCTATTTGATGAAGGTATTCAAAATCACGGGATTGCGTCACACGCAGTCATTCGGTTATCTCATGGTATGGGAACATAAAAAGAGCATCCGTGATGACATTGCTGTCGATACGCCCCATTTTAAAAGACCGAGGGCGTATATTCTAACTATTATCTCGGTAGAGGGGCACCTCGGTGCGTTCGCGAATTCTATGTCTTCGTTTCCCATTGGTCCTACCGAAAATTAAACAATTAATTATCATCGCCTGTCCACGATGCCGAGGTAGAAAATATGATAGCCACCATAGTCCCCTATCGAACCATTAGCAAGATATCTCGAAATAGGAAAAGTAACCAAACCCAGCACATTTTTTCGTTTCCAACAAGGCCCCATCCTTCCCAGTCGTAAAATTTGGCTACCAAATTTTCCTTCTGGGCTCGACTTCTCTTTAGTCAGGCCGACATGTTTTTCGTTAGTCTCAACCCTGAGCGTATGTTTCCTCTTCCATTTCATTCACGAGTAGCTAGATGGACGGCATATAGGAACAACTCATATGACTCAAAGTCGAGGAGGATCACCTTCCTCCATTTTCTCAAATAGAGGACATTGTGTTTGCCCACGTAACGGATCCGAATACATATCGCTTTGTTGTTTCCTCCGTAAGCTCGGGGGTTCGTTCTTGATATCGACGTTCTAGTTTGCGATCTCTAGAAGCCCGATGGGGCATCGATTATTAGTTTTGGCTTGAAATGAGCCTCGTCTCCATTCTCGTCGTCTTTCAAACGACCGGGACTTTTCAATCTCTTTTTTAGATATCGTGCCAAACCTTTGAACAGTGCGCGAAGGCCTTCGTCGCCGTGCCTAGCCAGGACATGTTTCCTCCAGGGCGTCGAGAACACCGAGGGGAAGCCCGCAATATGACTTCTTGGTCACCAATCTGGCACTAGGTATCATGGTCCTCGAGCAAGAAGCACGAAAAATCAGAAGTAGATGAGAGTGGTAGGATTGATGATGTTGGGAGGATGATGCAAGGAAATCTCCGCCCCCTGTCAAATCATCAGCAAAATTCCATAAAAAGAAGGGAAGTAACCAAACCTGTCGCCAGGTCTCTTCCATATCCAAGACTTTGGAGCCACAGCAGATCCACGATCAAAGCACGATAGATATCAGATACCCCGATGCCCCTGTCAAATCGTCAGCGAGATGTCCTGAAAAAAGGGAAAGTAGCCAAACCGTAGGACGACGTTTCTCCCCTGCACCGTCTCTATCCCCAACACTTTCAACCCTGATCGAATCCATGATCGAAGCACGTTAAATGTCACCCTCCTCGTCCCCTGTTCAAATCATTCGTGAAACGCCCCAAAAACAAGCGAGGAAACCAGAAGTAGATATCAAAAGCCTCACACAATATATCTCTATCCGGACTCAGATGAAGAGGACAGCAATGACCGCGGTCCCTATTGTGGGAAATTGTTACGCTTCATGGACGGATCGAATGAGGCATTGACAAAAGAAAGAGAGATTGTCGTTGCGCATTGCATCTCCCCCCCCCCCCCCCCGAGCCAACCCATTGGAAGGCAAGATCGGAGGGTGAGCTCGTACCCGTCATCAGCTTTGGACATCGTCATGAATATGTTCCCACTGGATCGTGCTATGAGAACGCGGTCAATCTCTCGGGACTTTGGTTATCCCTGTCTCGCTAGACCAGGGTTCGATGAGGGGCCGGATGTAAGCGGGTTTCGTTTCTAGGGCCGGACTTCAACGCCCTTTCCATAAAAGCTCCAGCGATGCCTAGATTGTCTTATTAGCAAGCGGTAGAAGGAATTCGGGGACTGGGTCAGACCTCCATGAGGTTCCCGTAGCGGGACTGGGTCATGCCGGTTTTCCGACCTGTGTGTATACTAGGGTGGGGTTGCTTTGCACATAGAGTATATATTATTGACTGGGATAGGGAAGAGGCATGAGATGTTGGTACGTATATAAAAAGCAGAAAAAAATTATAATAGAAGTATAGGAAAGGTATGAGAGGAAGGAGAAGGAAAAGGAAAGAGATCGGCGGAGGACGCTATGTATATATACAAATTTTTGAAAAAGAGTCACTGAAGGTAGGTCACCAAAGAGAGTGAAGATAAATATATCTTGACTTCAATAAAGACATCTCTACAATTTTCTTACAATAGAGGCAATTGATTCTACTTGCTATGTGCTATCTTCTTTTCTGACAGTCACTATCCATGTGTCCGGAAGTTGTTTGAAGTGTCAAATTCACCCCTGCCAGCAAATGAGACAGTGACTACGCCAATTATTTGTCACCGACCAGTGAGATTCACTCATCTCCTGAAGGAAAAAAAGCAACGCTAGAAAAAGCAAACGATGTTACGCATCCCTTCGTTGGTTTGAGGCGGAACTCAACTTTTAGTCGGTCCGAAAGAGTATGGATCCACTGTTTTACGGGCCTTGCAAAAGAGTTAGGTAAAACAGTTGCCTGCCGAGATCTGTCTGTCTCATCTGCCTCTGCAAAGACCCTGCAAAGAACTGAAGTTATTTTTGAAAGAATCGTGAAATTCCAGAATCAGATCAGGAATGCATGCGGGCGGCGGAGTAAAATGAGGGGATTGCAACATCCCTTGAATGGCCCCCTTCTGTTGGAACTGGGTGTTGTTTGAGTGGAGCAACGGAAGGTCGCCATAAGCGCCTTGCCCAGGATGCCAATGGCGATCTCCTGTCGATCCCCTCCCTGATAAGCAATTTTCCAAACATGCCGAATGGAGCGTGAGAGTGCCGACCGCCCAAGCGGAGATTGCCTGCAGACCCTCTCCCCCAATAAGTCGTCCGGCACGCACTATTGACCAAACTAGTGGATGCGACCTTGGAGTCGAACGTGCATCGCTCACCGTACTTATCGCAATTTACCAGGTTCGGCCAGGGGACAATCGTCAGAAGTGGGGACGAAACAATCGCATCATAAGCTTTTGGCATTATTATTAGCCAGCGATGGAAATTGATGTAAATTGAATGGTGACATCGCCTGATTCAGAAGCGTAGGGAATGTCACGAGAGTGCCCGACACCCCCTCATTTCCAAATAAATAGTCGCCGCCTTTCCCCCCTAGATTCAGCTTTATTTCTGTTTCCTCTGCTGTTATCCGTGGCTGATCTGGAACCATGCCGCTGTCCCCCTTCCGTTTGGCCGCCTGGTCGCTGGCCACGCTTTCATGCCTAACTCCTTCTGTGACGGGTGAGGTGTTGGAGCGGCTGTCCACAGTTCCCGATGGTACGTGCAATCCCGCCGTTCTGGCCCGAAAATTAAAGAAAATAAAATAAAGGATGCCAAACTACCGGTTCCCGATTCTGACCTTTGCTGATATCCGCAGGCTGGAAATACGATGGTACTCCCGATGGCGCCCAACCGGTTCGTCTCAGGATCGCTCTGAAGCAGCACGATGACGCCGGGTTCGAGCAGGCTTTTCTCGATATGTCCACTCCCGGCCACGACGACTACGGCAAACACTTCGGATCCTATGAAGAGATGAAGCGCATGCTGCTCCCTTCCGACGATGCGGTCACGGCAATTCGGGATTGGCTGACGTCGGCGGGAGTGACCAACATCCAGCAGGACGCCGACTGGGTCAATATCCAAACCACTGTGGACGAGGCGAATGCCTTGCTGGACGCTGATTTTGTTTGGTATGCGAGTGAAGAGGAGGACGCCCGTCTTCTCCGCACGTTGGAGTATTCCGTCCCAGATGACATTGTGGAATATGTCAACATGATCCAACCGACAACGCGTTTCGGGCAGATGCGCCCGAACAGAGCAACCCTGCGGTTCAAGCCAGGCAGGGTTGATGAGAAGGCCATTATCTCGTCTATCCGTGCCGGAGATCTCCACCACTGCGACCAGGCCACTACCCCAGACTGCCTCAAGGACCTTTACAACATCCCTCAGCTGTACAGGGCTGACGGCAGCGGTAAGACAAATCGCATCGGTTTCGCCAGCTTTTTGGAAGAGTATGCGCGCTACGCTGATCTGGCCGCGTTCGAACTCAAGTACGCTCCGTATGCGATCGGGCAGAACTTTTCGGTCGTCCAGTTCAATGGCGGTCTGAACGATCAGAACTCAGCCAGCGACAGTGGCGAAGCCAACCTCGACCTGCAGTACATCATTGGCGTTAGCTCGCCGGTGCCAGTCACCGAGTACAGCACTGGCGGACGGGGCAAGATGATCCCAGACCTGAGCCAACCCGACCCCAATGACAATACGAACGAACCGTATCTCGATTTCTTGCACGGCATTTTGAAGCTTAAGAATGAAGAGCTTCCGCAGGTCCTCTCTACCTCGTATGGTGAAGATGAGCAGGTTCGACCCCTAATCCCCTGTTCCTGTTACATTCGAAACAGAATACTGACGTGGGCTAGACCATTCCCGAGACGTACGCCCGGACAGTCTGCGACCTATACAAACAGCTGGGAAGCCGCGGTGTCTCCGTGATCTTTTCATCCGGCGACTCCGGAGTAGGTGCGGCCTGTGAGACCAACGAAGCGGACCCTAGCAAGAGACGCACCCACTTCCCCCCGCAGTTCCCTGCCTCTTGTCCCTGGGTGACCTCCGTTGGAGCCACTTCCCAGAGCCACCCCGAGGAAGCTGTTTACTTCTCATCTGGCGGCTTCTCCGATTTCTGGGAACGACCCGACTACCAGAACAAGGCAGTTGAAGCGTATTTGGACAAACTCGGCAACAGATGGTCCAAATACTTCAACCGCAACGGACGAGGTTTCCCGGACGTGGCTGCCCAGGGTACCAATTTCACAGTTGTCGACAAGGGTCGCGTAAACCTGTACGATGGCACCTCGTGCTCTGCGCCAGTGTTCAGTGCCGTGGTCGCCCTCTTGAACGATGTCCGGTTCAAAGAGAATAAGGGTCCGCTGGGTTTCCTCAACCCATGGCTCTATAGCCTTGAGAACGATGATGGCCTTAACGACATCGTCAACGGTGGAAGCACCGGATGCGATGGAAACAATCGGTTCGGAGGCACGCCTAACGGTAGCCCGGTGATCCCCTACGCGAGCTGGAATGCGACCGAGGGCTGGGATCCGGTGTCTGGGCTGGGAACCCCAAACTTTGAGAGATTGTCAAAGCTTGCTCTGGAGGCGTAGGCGGTACAGGAGGCCAATATTTATGTGTATATTTGATTTGATCGTGCACACCTTCACGGTTGTGACTGTCAATATAATTCAATTTCGTAGCCGTCTTTTCCTTGCATCAGTCGATCCCGATCGGCAACTACCGTACCTAGCTCCACAGGCTATTTGCGGGTGGAGTTGGTGTCCCGACGGCTTTTCCTCAGTGGATACCCTCATTACCGAGGATGTTCCAGGTGTTCAATAGATGGAAATCAAAGTAATCGTATCGAGATGAAAAGGAGAGTTGAAAGTTGGACTCTCGATGGGTGGGATTTGTGAGATTTGTGGGTGAGGCACTCCGATGTCCGGATATGGTTAGGGCGATTGACCTCAGTTCTTGAGGAAAGTGCGACGAGCATGCACTAGCCAATCAGACACCCTGATCTCCCTCGGTCATTGTGATGCCTCAGGCTAGTATAGACGACAACGAAGGCACGCGTCTCGAGACCTCAGAACAAATACTTATCAACATTTCAAGAGACATCCTAATCTCCAGCCATTCAGGATCCATAACGCTGTTCCCCTCACTCCTATTTCTCTGAAACCATCTCCAAATTCATCTTCGCCCGATTCATCAACCCCACCAACAAAGAGCCACTGAGATGCCGTCATCCTTGACCTCCTCGCGAAAGGTTGCCAGGCTCGTCGCCCGGATCGTGACCTGACGCCTCTCCTCGTTGGCGAATATTTCTTTCCGGAAGATGGGGAAGCGAACAAGGATACCCTTCAGGGTTCCGATATGCTTTGTGAATATAACTGGTCCTTAATTTGGGGGAAGGGGGATTGATAACGGTGCGAATCGATGGGTTGCCGGTGGGGTGAGTAGGGTGAGAAATGGGTCTGGGAGAGAGTGCGAAAGCCCTCGAGGAAAAACAAGGCGGTTTCGCGTAGCTTCGATGGCATTTTGGTCCATTGAGCAATTTCGTGTCGCGATACAACGTCGAAAAGATATGCCTCAACGAACACCTGGACGAGAACGAGGAGCGTGCATGATAAATGAGATGAATCGTTGCTCTGGGTTAATACTATCTCCAGAGCTCTAAATCCGCCTCGGATATTAAAAGTAAGAGAGCGCGCTACTTCAATATACGGAGCACGAGAAGAAATGCTTCGTAGGGCAATGAATTCTTCTGCTATCATACTTGGCGTGCTTTTGGGCGTTTAATATCTGCGGTCAGGCCTCAAGGGATAGAAAAGATGAAGATGGCACAATGTTCATGGTTTCATTTGGAAAATAGGGAACGTTGGCCATAATAGCCTTGACACCAATCCTCCTTCTTACCGACCTCCGGCAAAAATATGGAGTCACGGGGAATCGAACCCCGGACCTCTCCCATGCTAAGGGAATGTTATACCACTAAACCATGACCCCATTTGATAAGCTACAACCATCGGCCATCCGGATCTTGGCCGAGAATTGGGACAAGTGGGTGGCAACGAAAGAAGGGCAGGCCCCTGGTTCCTCTGCTGCCGAGGCCCCAGAATTTCGTTTGTAGTTTTTTATGTGGGAGCGGGCTTGCATCCGCATGGTACTGCTGCGATGAGGCAGGTCAGATCAACAGGGTATGGAGGACCAGTCGCGGTATGTGGAGATTCTGCAAAGTTTATATCATTTGGGATCGCAAAAGTTGCCTCTACCAGACAATTAACGCCGGTGAACAATAGTCCGCTCGACGTAAGTCTGTTATTCGTGGATAGTGAACCGCGTTCTGAGCTGACGTACGAGCTGCTCAGACTTTTTGAGCCCTGATAGTGGGCCCGATAATAACCTCTCTTTTGATCCTTGGATGCGTGCTCCCCTATTCTCTTCACCGAAATAATAATAGCATTCTTCTAGATCTTCAGAAGGGTTCAAGGTTTCTTGGCCTGGACCTGACCGTCACTTTTATTTAAGTTTGCTCTTGGCGGGACCGGACAAACTCTTTCTATTGTCTACTCAATAGTCATGATGTCACTGCGCGTCTACCAACCATTGAGCAGCGAGTTCAACTATATGCATCCATAGTCTACTCCACGAAGCGCTTTGAACCGCGGGACTGTGTCCTCGGCCCTGGTGGAAAGTATATCCGCAGCACAACTATGCCAACTGGGTGTCTTTCCCACCAGCAGTCAGCCTATCTATTTCTCTGGATTCTATTATCAAGAACTCTTGGGGCTTGTGGTCGAGATGTCGAATTCGTAAGTCGATAATGTCATATTCGAAGTGACCTTCGGCCGTAAGGGCCGGAATTTGACCGATGAGTTGTATATAAACACGCCTTGTTGCGCCTGGTTTAAATCAACAATTTTAGCTAGAGAGAGAGCTTCTTTGGTCTTTGGTCTTTACTTTTTTCTCTTTTCCGCATTTACTCTACATTACCTTCACCATGCTCAAGCTGTGCATTGTTCTCTTTGCTCTGGGGGCCTTGTGCAGGCCAGCAGGTCAGTTCTTCTATTGATTTACCGATTGTGGGATGGAAAGACTAACAATAGTAGACCCGGTCACTGTCTATAGCACTGGAGTAGTCGAGGAGACTGAGGTTGTGACTGTGCCTTGCACCACGACGTCCTCCGTTCCGGGTGGAGTGACCGAGACCACTTCGATCACGGAGCTTCCTGTGCATCCAACTATGTCCAGTGAAACTTCTGGCTCTTCTTCAACGAAGACATCCTCTACCTCTGCCTCATCGTCTTCGACTTCTACCTCGTTGACTCCATCTCCTACTTCAACTTCAACTTCAACTTCAACTTCAACTTCAACTTCAACTTCAACTTCAACTTCAACCTCATATCCTGCTTCTACTTCCTCCACTTCTTCGTCTTCTACCCCTACTTCTAGTCCCACTTCTACTCCTACTTCCACTTCCACTTCTGTCCCTACTTCTACCCCTTCGTCTAGTGTGACACCCACGACATCTTCCTCGTCTACCCTTATCCCTACGTCTAGCTCGACTCCTTCCCCTACCACGTCCTCTCCCACTACTACTTCCCCTTCCACTTTTACCACTAGTCCAACTTCAACTGCTTCTACTCCAACCTCAACAACCTCATCTACTACTTCAACCACTCCCACTACTTCTTCAAGTACTACCGGAGTTACTCCAACCACCACTTCAACCTCAGCTTCCACATCAACTACACCTACCACTACCTCTACCACCTCAACTTCTACTACAACTTCTACTACAACTTCTACTACAACCTCCACCACCTCAACAACTTCGACTTCAACACCCCTCCCCGACTGCCCGACCTGCAACCCCCAAACCGGCCTCAACCAATGCGACATCACCACCTCCTGCATCTTCCTCGGTAACGACTACCACTGCGCCTGCCGTCCAGGCTACAAATCCGGCGACGGCACCAACGAATACCGCATCGAATACCCAGACTACGGCTATTTAGTCTTTGTCCCTGTTAATACTGCCTGCGACACTCTGTGTGATTACCAACTCGGTGCACCAGAGGGACTGTGTGCGGATGTTCCGTTGGCGGGGACACAGTGTGTTTTCTAACCTTCTTCATTTTTCGTTCCTTAAATATAAGATAGATTGTATGGATGGGGTAAAAGATGTATGTTAATGTTAGAATCAATCAAAAGTTTCTTTCTTTTTGTATCTCTTATTAGGATGTTGATTGTGGTATAGAGAGAGGGGATTCATTAACATTAGAAGAAAAACCACGCGCCTAAGGCGGCCATAACGCCCACACCTGGCCGGGCAACACCTTCGGCACCGGCACCACCACCATTCTGCAGCGGAGCATTGTCTACTGCTCCCGTCGGCAGTGAAAGCGTCATCGATGGGAACGTGCTCGGGAAGCCAGAGCCTAGACCTGTTACCGTCCAGTCAAAGGAGGGCGTGCTACTACTGTCCGAGCTCGAGCTTGAGCTCGAGGTGAGGTCATCGATCGTCGATGTCGGACGCGCCGTCGAGGTAGGAAGCGCAGTAGGCTCGGGGGTAGCACCTTCAGTCGTAGTTTCTTCAGTAGCGGTAGGAACGGGGTCATCGGTGGTAAACGTGATGGTCCTGTAGGGTGTATGGATGGTGATCATGGTGGGAGTTCCAGTGCAGCCACTATCCATGTTAATATATTTCTGCAGTTAGGGATGAGGAGGAGGATGAGGATGAGGAGGCTTGACGAACCCAACCAAATTACCACAGCATCCGATAAACACACTCCCAGAGACGAATTCGCATGTTTCGAGCATGTCGCATCCAACTACTCTAGTCAGCACCATCCGGTTCAAAAATAAGAGCAGAGATAGAGAAAAGTACGTACCACCGCCCTGATCCAACCCGCAGCAATTAACGGCACATCCATCGCCACAGCAGTTCCCAAGGATACAGCTCGTCCCATCACCGCAATCATCCCTTTTCTGTAACTCCGCTCGAACCTTCATCGCCGGGTTCGGGGAGACATCGCGATCGAAGGTCGAGGGAGGTGTGCGCTCCGTTGCGACCGTATAGTGCGCGAGACCCAGGAGGGGAAGGAGGAGAGTGAGGCGCATCTTCACTGAAATTTCTTCGCGACCGCAGTTTTAACTTTTCAGCACTCAGAACTCAGAGTTGGGTTTTCAAGGGGGGTGGCCGTTTATGAGAGGGTTCTGCAGAAGCTGGGCTAGCTGGGTTTGGGAATAGCTTCATCTCGGTGCTCGTATTTCGGCTTGGCGGGCGCAGAGCCGACGATTTGATTGGGGTGCGTCCAGGTTTTGAACACTTTTAACTGGGTTTGACAGTTTGAAGCTGGATCTGGATTGAAGGCTTGTTCTTCTCAATTAATTTTGTCAAGTCTGAGGTGATTGTGTGATTGTGCGAGTTGAGAGGCTGGGAGGACAAGGGAGGTTACGGACGTCGGGTTATTTAGCTCGTACTAGGTATTAAAGAGCCGTCGATGGTGATTAAAAGGCTCTTAAAATTAGAAGAAACTTTGAATAAAAAGATCACTAAATAATTGATAAAGCGATCGAAGGTTATCGAGGGATTCGTATCCCCGTATGCCAATTGATCCAGCCTCGGGACATTCCGATTTCCAATTCATCCTCAACTCTAATCGCCTCTCTCGGTCTATCAGTATCTAGACTGGAGTCTAACACGACTGAATAAGATTATTATGTTATGGAATCCGCAATCTGAGACCAAAATGCGGAGAAGAGGAGAAAATAATCTAAGATGAAGAAGTCATTCTCGCGTCCGCATACACCTGCCGAATGCGGAAATCCACGATGATCAGTGCGACCTTCGGACCGGTTCTCTACGATCTCCAAGGGCAGCTTTGATGTCAGCTCCAGTGTCACTGGCAGAGAGTGGAGGATGATAAGCGGCATTAATAAGACGTACCCACTTAGCAGTTGTTCCGACCCAGAGAAACAGAAAACCCCGCAAACTGAAATTTCTTGTCTTGACTCTCGACTCTTATCGGCTGGACACACCCTTATTCACGCAAGGGGTCAAAGCTCGACGACTATATATTAGATCGCATCACCATGGGGTAACTAGTCCAACAATTAAGTGATAAGTGAAGTGAAGTGAAGACAATGGAAGACGACCCAGCAAAACCAGCATCCGTCGACCAAAGCGTCCAGGATGCACGCGACCTGGCGGCAATGGGGCATGACCAGGCCCTGACGCGCAAGTTCGACCTCTGGAGCATGCTGGCGCTGGCGTTCTGTGTGCTCGGCACATACTCGACCTTCGCGCAAGGCCTCAGCAGCGGACTCACCAACGGCGCGTCCATCACCATCCTCTGGGGCCTGGTGCTGGTGGCGGCGTGCAACCTGTGTGTGGCCGTGTCGCTGGGCGAGCTGACCAGCAGCATGCCAACCGCCCTGGGCCAGGCCTACTGGGTGTGTCGCCTGTGGAACACGCCCTTTGGCCGCTTCGTGTCGTACATGTGCGCCTGGATCAACACGTTCGGCTGGTGGACGCTGACCGCCAGCCAAGTCGCCTTCATGACTGAGTTTTTACTGGGGATGAAGGTGCTGTTCGACCCGGAGTGGGACGGCGCCGGCAAGGGCTGGCTGCAGTTCGTCGTTTATATAGGTGTCGTCTTCGTCCTCACAGTCATCAACGTCGTGAGCTGCCGCCGCGAGCGCATCCTCCCCTGGCTCAACAACTTCGTCGGCGTCTGGTTCACAGCCCTCTTCGTCATCCTCTCCCTCGCCCTCCTCATCTCCGTCGGCATCCGCGACACCCTCTCCTTCCAACCCGCCTCCTTCGTCTTCGGCCACTGGATGAACCGCACCGCCGGCTGGCCCGACGGCGTCGTCTGGTTCACCGGCCTCGTGCAAGCCGCGTACGGCCTCACAGCCTTCGACGCCGTCGTCCACCTCGTCGAAGAAATGCCCGCGCCCCGCCTCAACGCGCCCCGCGTCATCTGGCTCTCCGTCCTCCTCGGCGCCATCACCGGCTTCATCTTCATGCTCATCTGCCTCTTCTGCATCCAGAACGTCGATCTCGTCGTCGACTCCCCCTCGGGCCTCCCCTTCATCGAACTCCTCCTCGAAACCGTCGGCCTCAAAGCCGCCGCCGTCCTCCTCTCCCTCTTCATCTTCAACGGCCTCGGGCAAGGCATCAGCATCCTCACCACCGCCTCCCGTCTCACCTGGGGATTCGCCCGCGACGGCGGCCTCCCCTATAGTCCCTATTTCACCGTCGTTGATCCGACTTGGAAATCCCCCATCCGCGCCCTCTGGCTTCAGGGCTTCTTGATTGCATTGGTAGGCATCCTCTATTTGTTTGCTAGCACCGTCCTCGAAGCCATCCTCTCCGTCTCCACCATCGCGCTCACAGTCTCCTACGCCCTCCCTATCATCGCCCTCCTTGTCGCAGGCCGCGACCAACTCCCCCCAGGCGGCCAGTTCCGTCTTGGGCCTGTCGTCGGCCCGATAGTCAACTGGATCAGCATCGTTTATTGTGTGGTTACAACGATCTTTTTCCTCTTTCCGGGTGGGCCGAACCCCGCACCGGCCGATATGAATTATGCTATTGCTGTGTTCGGTGTCATGCTGGTCGTGGCGCTGGGGTTCTGGTTCCTCAGGGGAAGTAGGACGTATCTAAGGACGGACGATGCAGTGGCGCAGATGATTCTAGCGCAGAGGTTGGAGAGGGAGACGGATGCTGTTCGGGGGAAGGCTGATTAACCACCCACCCTGGACTCTACTCCATAAATAAATATTAGACTCTAGACTCTATTGGAGGACTACCCAGGTATAATTGAGGAGGCCTATGTATAATTGGGGATAGACTAGACGGGGATATTTAGGCTGATCTTGGGATCTGCATCCAAAGAGGGAAATTCTCCGGTTGACATTCGGCCTTATTCTGCAACATTAATATAAATGACTCGCTTTCTACACTTTATCTGTACGAGCAGAAAATGAAGAAAAAGAGAGTAAACAACATGATTGTTCTTCTTTGTTTTGTCTCCCTTGTTCTGGGCAGTTCGCTCCGTGCCCGTCTTGACGATGGTCTGGCCCTGACACCACAGATGGGGTACCTCTTCCTTCCCTTCTCCTTACTATTATCTTATAACATATTAATAAGGATAGATGGAACTCGTACAACGAATACAACTGCTTCCCCAACGAAACCGTCATAAAATCCAACGCCGACGCCCTAGTCCAATCCGGTCTCGCGGATCTCGGATATCGCTACGTTACTACCGACTGCGGCTGGACGGTGGCAGATCGCCTAGCGAATGGGAGTCTCACCTGGAACGAGACTCTCTTCCCGAGTGGGTTCCCTGCTCTAGGGCGGTACCTGCATGATCGCGATTTACTGTTTGGCGTGTATCAGGATTCGGGGATATTGTTGTGCGGGAGTCCACCGGATAATGTTGGGAGTTTATGTCTGCTTCCTTCCCTTTCCTTTCCTCATTCTTTAGAAAGGATATGCTAATGAAGTAGACTACGAATCCATCGACGCAAAGACATTCGAGGAGTGGGAGGTTGACTCGCTAAAATGTACCCTCTTCCCCCCTCTTTTCCATCCCCTCTACCCTCTCCTATTAAAGGCTAATAAAATATAATGTAGATGACAACTGCTACTCAGACGCCGCCACAAACTACCCCAACGTCAACTATGAACCTTCTATTTCACCCGCCCCCCGCTTCGCAAACATGTCCACTTACCTACAAGGCCTATCCCGGCCCATCCTCTACCAGGTCTGCGAATGGGGCATCGACTTCCCCGCCCTCTGGGCCCCGGAGATCGGGCACTCCTGGCGCATAGGCAACGACATCATCCCGCACTGGCGGGCGATCTTCCGCACATTGAACCAAGCCGTACCGCAGACGTCCTTTGCGGGACCAGGCCAGTGGCCGGATCTGGATATGCTTATGATTGGGCTCGGGGTGCTGAGTACGGCGGAGGAGGAGACGCATTTCTCGCTTTGGGGGATACTTAAGAGTCCGTTGGTTATTGGGGGGGATGTGGCGAGGATGAGTGATGAGGCGAAGATGGTGCTGGGGAATGAGGATGTGATTGGGTTTAATCAGGATGGGTTGGGGGTTAGTGCGAGTTTGGTGAGGAGGTGGTCGGATGAGGGGGTTGAACTGTGGGCGGGTCCACTGGAAGGGGGGAGGATGGTGGGTGCGATGGTGAATTGGAGAGATGAGGAGAGGGAGGTAAGCCTGAATTTGCCGGATATGGGGGTGCAGTTCGCGCAGACACTGAAGAATGTGTGGCGCGGGGAGGAGGAGAAAGAGGTAAAGACGAGTTATACGGCGGTGGTGGAGGGGCATGGGACGATGTTGGTGGAGTTGAGTGATATTGTTCCTGCTGGGGCATATCCAGCGGAGATCTTCGCTGAGGAGACTGAGTACATCATCCCCTATCTATCTTTGTCCCTTTTCTTCCAAGTTATAGGTGAGCTAACAATTACAGCGGAGGGACCGTCTTCTCGTCCGTCTACGCCCACACCACCAGCACAAACCACCATCTCACCATCTCCTTTGCCAATCCTCCTGCCCACGCCACAAACATCACCATCACCAGCAGCACCACCCCAAAGCCCATAACCGCTATCCTCTCCCCCTCTAGCCGCAACCTCACCCTGGCAGTCCCCCTCTCCGCCGGCCCCTCCAACACCATCACAATCCACTCCACCCCCTCCATCTCCTCAATCCACATCACCCCTCCAAACGGCACCTACTACTCCGCCACCTCTCCCTCCTTCACCCTAACCGGGTCCGCCACCTCCTCCACCTGCGACCCCGGCTTCTGTCTCCCCATCGGCTCCAAAATCGGCTACCTCAGCTCCAACAGCACCGCGCTCGCCACCATCCCCTCCACCACCTTAACCAAAGACAGTGAATCCAAATACATCGAAATCGACTACATAAACAACGACGTCGCCTTCTCCACCTCCTGGGACTGGGGGTCTAATTCGCGTAACCTGACTATACGTGTCAACGGCCTCGAGCCCGTGCGATTAGAAGTCCCACTGAGTGGACGGCATAGCGAGCTCTTTGGACCGGGCAAGGGGTGGTGGGATACGGCTACATTGGGGGTATTGCTTGAGGGGTGGAAAGAGGGGGAGAATGAGGTGGTGTTTGGGAATGAGGTGGAAGGGGGGTTCACGGATTTAGGGCCGGATTTGGTGGGGGTTAGGGTTTTTCATTAACCACTACCTTCATATTTATATACATCATATGATAGAGAGAGGGAAAGAGGTTAGATGCTGCGGCCGTCGATTTGTTTGAGTTTGAGGGTTGAGATGTCGATGTCGGGGATCGTGCGGACCTATACATACTTAGTACAATATTCCTGTTAAGGGAGAAGAGAATGAAAGTACATTGACGGCCATGATGGTGTTTTGTTCGGGAATGTCGCAGCGGGCGTAGACGGAGGAGCCGCAGTTGACACAGAAGTAATGCGGGTAGCTTTTGGAGCCGAAGCGGTAGGCTTTGACTTGATCTTCAGAGTGATGGAGTTGGGTGGAGGTGGTCTGGGTGTAGACCAGTAGATAGCCGTTGATCGTGCAGATGGAGCCTGTCGTTAATTAATATGAGTCGTTTGTTTAACTTTATTCGAGTACGGGGCTAAGGATTGAAGATACAGTTGCAGTTCACAACCTCCTGCTGGTCGAGGGGAGGGTCGAGGGTGAAGGTGAACTTGACGGTGCCGCAGTGGCAGCTTCCGGTGTGGGTGGTCATTTTAATATGGATTTCTTTGAATTGAATCAAAGTGGTTGAGGAATAGAATAAGAAGAGGAGAAAAATGGCGAGGGGTCGTATTTATAAGCGCTGGACCCAAGCTCAGTGCTGCCGAGCTGGAGCGCTGACGATCTATACGAGGTGTTGGGAGGCTGAGTCGCCTAATTGGTTAGCGCAGATTTACTGTCATTGGAGATTACTTGATGGTTGAGATATCCGTTGAGTGTTTCAGTCAGGCAGCATTAATCATGTCTCGTATTGGATACTAATCATCTCGTCTGAAAACAAATAAGCTGTAGCCCATATCGTTCATGCGACATGCATGACAACGCTATAACCAAACAGGAGGTATCCCGCGCAGAGTTCCACCAAATAACCACAAGTGGATTAGGTTAGCAGAAGGTGAGTTAGTAGACGTAGATGAAATCCTCGTTCTTCAGATCTGTCGTATCCAAGAAGCCCTTATCCACCACATCCCTCGGCTCACTGACATCCTCCACCTCCTTGCTCATCCCGATCCGGTCCTTACCCAGCATACTCTCATCGACCACCTGCGCATTCTTACCCAGTTCTTCACGTTTCTTCGCGTGTCGTTTGTTCAGCCAGATGAGATACGCGTCCGCAAGGCTACACATGCCATTAGCCCGAGCCCCCTGAAAAGGGAAAAAAAAAAAGGGAACGTACAGAGCAATAATTGCAACGAGGATGAACATGATCAAGTTGGCGATCAAACCCGGTCTATACTCCGGTGCCTGGTCGACGGAATACAATTGCGGCCCGATGATCTGTCTCGTCAGTACTCAACTACCACCAGAAAAGAAAGAAAAGACGTACATTCCCCGTACACATCCCAACAAGAACCACAGCAGAGGTACACTTTCGCTTCGTATCGCCAGCAGTGTTTTGTGCTTCCCACGCATAGACCAGCGGCGTGATACCCGCCAGACATGACACCTAGCCTATTAGCACTTTCCTTTCCCTCTAGTTTGTACTCAAGTGGGGGAATACCAGATAATATCCAAACAGGAGAACACCCTTACTCTCCCTCGGAACAGTGAGCATAAGGATCGTCCCAATGGCCGCAACCACCGCAATCACCGCAATAACCACCCCCTTGGTCCGGAACTTGGTCGCCGCCCAGCCACCACCCAGGATAACAGCCACCTGGATCGCGCCAAAGGGGAGATTAAACAGAATCGCGTCGAAATTCGTATACCCGAACGAAGTCACGATCAAGCTGCCAAAGGTGCTGATGCCGCCGCTGGGAATACTAACCACCATCAACACATATTAGCAGGCGCCAAAGAAAGGTGGAAGAGGAAAAAAATGAGGGGAGAGATACGAAATAGCAATAATCAAAATAAACCAAATCCAGGTCTTCGGATCAATAGCCGTCTCCCACACATGATCCCATCGCCACTCCCTTGAAATAATACCCATCTGGTTAGCTCTCAGTCGTTCGATCGCAATCACCTTCTCGCGCTCGTTGAGACAGCGGGCTTCCATGGGCGAATCGGGCATGTAGATGAACACGATGATGGAGTAAGCCACTGTAAGCAGGCCGCATAGCATGAAGATGATCTACTTCTTAGCTTTTTCTCTTCATTTGGGGGAGAAGGCGGGAAAGGGGTTACCTGGTATGAGAAGAGGGTGTGGCTGTGGATATGGCCTAGTCCGTACGTGAATAGACTCCCAACCTAGCCTGTCAGTATACATCGAGTATACTATTAGAGAAGGTGAAGGGGCTTACGATTGAAGTAACCCCATTCATACCATTCCACATGGCCGCGCGCCAGGTCTGCTCACTCCGTCTCCACCACATCTGCGTGACGGCAATACACGACGGTGCTTCCAGTTTGATATCCAGTTAGCCCCCTCACCCTCAACCTCAACGAAAAAAAAAAGGGAATATTTGGGAAAGGGATACCAATCATAGACTCAAAAGCGCCCAAACAAAACCGCAACCCCATCAGACTCGAAAAATCCTTGCATGCCGCCATAATCGTCAACGAACTCCCCCAGAGAAAGATCGCAGACGCTATCACCTTCCCCGTCGGCAACTTGACCAATACCAGTGCCGCGAGGGGCTGCATCACCAGTTGAGCTAGGTACAGTATCGAGCCGAGCCAGGAGTACTCTTTCCCCTCGAGGTGGGCGTCCTCGACGAGTCCGAAGATGGAGACATAGGATAATGAGGATTTGTCGAGTTGTTGGAAGAAGTAGGCGCCGAGCAGGAGGGGGAGGACGCGGAGGTCGATGCGGCGCAGGACCTTCTTTTCTTCTTCGAAGGTGAAGGTGTGGTCGCCGTCGATGGTGGCGAGGAATTGGGCGGCTTTTTCACCGCCGGGGACGACTGTTTGGGGTTCGGCCACTGTTATGGCATCGTTGTTGGGGTCTGGGGGGCTTGACTTGGAGTCCATTTTGCTTGTCCACACTCTGCCTGGGTTATTGGGGTTGGTTCAAACTAGGGCTTGGGTGGGTTTGAGCGAGATGGGGAAGGGAGAGGGGCATATAAACCGGGTTCGGCAATAAATTGTCCGGATATCAACTCTAGTCTTCTCTATCTAGTCTTTTCAGGGATAGAAGCTCTTACTGATGTCTTCATTAGGCTAAATATTCATACTGTCTGTTATACTGTTTGGTTGGAGGAATTCATTCCGTACCCCTATACTAGTACGTCCAGTCCTTGGCACCAGCCACACAATCCTCCAAACATTACCCCAGAGGCGATTCCTAACCTACACGACTCCTGACTACTCTGTAACCGACCCCAGAGAATGCCTGAGCGGGATACTCCGCCTGTTGCGGGGAGGCTTGAGCTTGTCCGGATTGGCTTCTGGTTCCCCCGCTCGATAGCTCGCGATCCGGCGCTTCTCATTCACGGAAAAACTGGGCGATGATCGACACGCTACACTCCAGCTGATTATAGCCACCACCTGCTATTGACTCGATTCTTAGGAATTCGGGTGATGTCAGGCCGAGTTTGTGAGTGAGGGGTTGGTTATAAATCATTTAGCCAGAATCACCCCCCTCTATAAGACCCCTCCGACTCAGATCAACCCCCTCACTAAACCCGTCAAAGCTCTATCCAAAATCTTTTCCTCGGCGATAAAGAAAGAAAGGAGAAAAATGAAGAAATACGCCCTAGTCGGCACCGGCGGCCGCGCCATCTTCTTCTACAGCGCCATCGCAACCACCTTCCGCGAAACCGCCCAACTGGTGGCATTCTGCGACACCAACCAAACCCGCATGAACTATGCCAACAGCCGACTCGCAGCTCTCAACCACCCCGAGCTTCCCACGTATTTGGCCAGCGACTTCGACCGGATGATCGCCGAAACTTCCCCCGACGAAATCATCGTAACCACCATCGACCGCACACACCACACCTATATCATCCGCGCCCTCGAACTCGGCTGCAACGTCATCACCGAGAAACCCATGACCATTGACGCTGCCCGGTGCCGATCGATCTTCTCTGCTGTGGAGAAAACGGGAAAGCAGGTGCGGGTGACATTTAACTACCGGTACGCGCCCCATAATACGAAGATCTACGAGCTGTTGAACAGCGGGGCGATTGGGAAGGTGTTCAGTGTGCACTTTGAGTGGATGCTGAACACGCAGCATGGGGCGGATTACTTTCGTCGATGGCATCGAGATAAGCGGAATAGTGGGGGGCTGTTGGTGCATAAGAGCACGCACCACTTTGACCTGGTGAATTTCTGGCTGCGGACGAGGCCGGAGACGGTTGTGGCGATGGGGGATTTGAGGTTCTATGGGCGGGAGAATGCGGAGGGGAGGGGGGAGAGGAGGTTTTACTCGAGGGCGCATGGGAGTGAGAATGCGAAGGGGGATCCGTTTGCGTTGGATTTGGCAGGGAATGCGCAATTGAAGGCGATGTATTTGGATGCGGAGAAGGAGGATGCGTATTATCGGGACCAGAGTGTGTTTGGGGATGGGATTAGTATTGAGGATACGATGGGGGTGATGGTGCGGTATCGGAATGGAGCGGTGCTGACGTATAGTTTGACGGCTTATGCGCCGTGGGAGGGGTTTAGGGTGGTGTTTAATGGGAGTGGGGGGCGGTTGGAGGTGGAAGTCGTTGAGCAGAGTTATGTCAATTCGGGAGGGGAGCAGGCGATGGAGGGGGCGCTGGAGAGGAGGACGATCTTGCTGAGGCCGATGTTTGGGAAGCCGGTAGAGGTCGAGATTCCGGAGGGCAGTGGGGGCCATGGAGGGGGCGATCCGCAGTTGTTGAATGATCTGTTTGGCACGCCCGATGAGGATCCGTTTCGACGGGCGGCGTCGCATGTCGACGGGGCGTTGTCGATTTTGACGGGGGTTGCGGCGAACCAGTCGATGCGGACGGGGGAGGTTGTTCGTGTGGACGATGTTTTTAGTTTACCTTCTTAACTTCGTGTCCTTCTAGAAGGGGTATATCGACTATGAGGTAGATCATGTCATTCTGTTGTTGGTGTGGATAACCCTAAATAAGACAGTACCTGAATAGAGGCATACTTGAGTAGAGACTACACAGAGACAGTGTAGTGATGAACCCCTGATCCAACAACCTCACTCTCAGTCTCTCCCGGAAGCGTCACGACGGCCTGCGAATTCGGCGGCACCTCCACCTCCAACTTAAATATCCCATTCTTCACAGTCCACCTCGTCGCCACAACGCCATACGGACTGAGTAGGCGGGTCTCCGCCTCACTCAGTCCTCCCCCCGGCCTCACCTGCACATTAAACCGCCTCCACCCCGGCTCAACAGCACTCAACCCACCGATATTCTCATGCATCCACGCCCCCACGGACCCAACAGCATAGTGATTAAACGAGGTCATCTCACCTGCATTCACACTCCCATTCGCCAACATACTATCCCACCTCTCCCACGTCGTCGTCCCATTCATCACCACCTGGAACAACCACGACGGCACGCCCGTCTGCAGTAGCATCTCATAAAACGTCCCCGCCGCCCCAAATTTAGAGAGAGTATGCCCCAGCAAATGCGTCCCCGCAAACCCAGTTCCCACCTTATACCCATTCCCCTCAATAATCCGCACCAGCCTCTGCACCGCCTTCTCAGCCTCCTCGGCTCCGTCAAACAACCCAAAATACAACGGCAGCGTCAACCCCGTCTGCGTCTCGTTCACCACCATCCCCTCCCCACTAATCCACGCATCCCTCCACGCCTTCGCCAACCTCTCCCTCTCCCCGGTATACCGCCCCTCATCCCCCTCCCTGCCCAGTATCCCAGCCATACCCCCCACCATCTCCGTACTATGCACCAAATACGCATCCGAAACAAGGAATGCATCCGTCGTCGCCGCACCGGGGTCATCAGCTGGCGCCTTGGGGTCCAGCCAATCCGCGTACTGGAATGTAGACCTGTTCCAGAGACCGGCTTCGTTACGCGGGATACCTTTGTCGAGCCAGATCTTTGCAGCGGGGTACTGTTCTCGGAGCATGGGGATGTCGCCGAATGATGAAAAAAGGGCCCACGGGACGCCGACGATGCTGTCGCCCCAGATGGAGGTGGGAGGGGCGGGGCCGAGGACGTTGGGGATTACGTGGGGGGGTGCATCTTCATTATCATTAGCACTCACTCTCTAAGGTATCAAGGTAGGGGATGAAGGGGGATGAGGGAGGGAAGGAAAGAAAGGTGGGGGGGGGGGGTTACAGTTATTCTCCAACTGCTCGGAATAAGCATCCTTCAGCCAAGCACGTAGGAAACCTGCCGTGTTATAGAGAAAGTTAGCGGTCCGGGAAAAAGCGTGGATGTCGCCCGTCCAGCCGAGTCGTTCGTCGCGCTGGGGGCAATCAGTCGGAATACTCATGAAATTCCCTCGCATGCTCCAGAGGATGTTTTCGTGTAGGCGGTTGAGGAGGTCGTTGGAGCAGGAGAAGAAACCGGTTGGTTCCATGTCGGAGTGTACCACGATGGCTGTGACAGAGGAACTGTCTAGGGGTGTTTCCGTGGGCCAGTTGTCGACCTGCACGTATCGGAAGCCGTGGTAGGTGAATGAGGGCTCCCACTCTTGGTGTTTGCCGGAGAGGGTGAGGTGGTCGGTTTGTTTGGCGGTGCGGAGGGGGCGAGTTGCTACTTCGCCGTTTTCCATTACTACATAATTAATTAGCCTCCATTGTCATGAAATATAGAAAGGGAGGCTCACCTTCAGTATGAACAAACCGGATCGTTTCCCCCTTCGTCCCCTTAACACGGATTCTTAACCAACCCACCAGATTCTGCCCGAAATCCAACACCGTCTTGCCCGACGCACTCCTAAACACCCTCTGCAGCTGCAGCTCCTCGACCCTGCGAATCGGCGGGCCATCCGGAGCAGCCAGAATGCCCTTATCAAACTCAACCTCCCTCACCCCCCAGTCACTTTGGTTAACCTCAAGTCTCGAATCAAACCTCTCCCCATCATAAATCTCCGACGTCACAATCGGCCCCGTGCCCGACTTCCAACTCCCATCACCCCCACTCCGGATAAACACCTTCCTCCCATCTGCCTTTGTCACAACCAACAAACAAAGAACCCCCAGCTCATCCCCGTAGACATTCCTAACCCCGTCCCCCCAGCTCAGTCGTCCAGAATACCACCCCTCGCCCACCGTGATATCCAACGCATTCTTCCCCCCTTTCAATAACCTCGTCACATCATACGTATTGTACTCGTGACGGTGAGTGTAAGATTGCCATCCAGGGGCCAGGACATGATCGCCCACTCTCTCCCCGTTAATATGCGCTTCATATAACCCCAGCGCCGTGATATAGAGTCTCGCCTTTTTTACCTCTTCGTCATGGTCAAGGTCAAGACCGAACTCCTTGTTAAAGTACACCGGTCTCTTTGTGCTATTCCTTTGACTAGGTTGAGTCGAAACAATCACCTCCGCACCCTGCCAGTCAGATTCGGACAGTAATCCCGCCTCGACACTCACAGGCTCAGACCAGCCCGTATCGTGGCCCTGGGCGTGTCCAAACGAGCGAACGCGGACGATAGCCTCCTCACCCGATTTCAATGGGCGAAACGGCCACGGAACAAGAACGGAATCGGACGAGTTGACGTGGAAGATATCAGAGCTGGAGTGAGGGAGGTCAGGTCGGTGGATCTGGAGCTCGTAGGAATCCTGGAACCAGTTGGGTACGTGGCCCGTGAAACGCCATGAGATTCGGGGCGTGGGCTCACCGATTCCGAGGGGGGAGAGGTGGTGTTCGAAGGTGGGGGGGGAGATTGAGAGGGTCATTCTTCTTTCTGTTTTCTTTCTTTTTCTTAATTTTTTATTGCCTTTTCTTTCTGAGGTGGTTGGGTTGGGTTCTTTGTTTGGGTTAGGCTTGGGCCATGGTTGAGTTATAATACGTTGGTTATGGGCGTGAAGGGGGGATCTTATACTAGGTAGATGTGTTCCCCGCATGATGTAACGAGGTAAGCTTGGCTGCAGGATAAGCTATTCAGTGGGATAATACTACACCGAGATATTCTGGGGAGCAAGTCTCCGAGATTCAACCGAGTGGATCGGTCGAGTGGTATCTGGGGGAGAACTGGGGATCTCCGCATTGATCGACGGTGGAGGTGAGGGACTGGGCTGCAGTGGTCGGGCGGCGATACCCCGAGTGTGTCTGGAATTACCGAGAACAGCGATCAGGGAAAAGTCGGAGTATCCGGATTCAGTCAAGATTCTAGTCAATATCCTATTCAAAGGGTCGTTTACTTTTCGTGGTTGTTCTTTTATTGTGGCTTTCTTTGAGGTTCTGCGCACATGTCAAGGGGTAGTGCAGATTTGGTTGTCGAGAGAGATCTGAAACGGTCAAAGGACGAAGTAGCGGATCTGGACGAGTCAAAGAGGTTGAGATCGCGTTCCAGGGCTAACCGAGCTTTGTTTCTTTGTTATACTTTGTATAACATGATATGTAGAAATGTAGAATTGACAAGACTGGACAAAGAGGGTTCATTGTTGTCGAATCATCCTTTGTCACCAACTCGACGGAACAAATCTTGGAACAAATCTTTGAATGTATAAACTGCAACATAATTATAACAAAGAAGATAATTCATTTACAGTATTCGAACAATAATCGAGTCTTAGCAGGCCTCCCTTATAGTGCTGGATATCCAATCTTTGTATACCTTCTTTGCCCTAAGTAGAAAGAATTATTCTTTGACTCTTATTTGCGTTCAATGTTAACCTATCCAAGCTTTTGTATATCCATTCTCGTCATTCTCTTCATTCTTCTTGTTCTTGTTCCTCTTCATCTATTCTCTTTCCTCTTCGCTCGTTCCCCTCCAGAGAGTCAAAGAGTGTCGATCTCAACAACAAAAACGCTTTGTATAGCGTTACGATCCTCCGGCCGAATACTCTCTATATAAGATCTCGAAAACCGGAATATTCGAAATGCATCATCACACAGTCTACACTTCACCGCTTAGCTCTATATTCCCTTCCAAGCTATATACTACAAACTCCGGTGATTTGCTATTACCTTAACAAACAAAATGACAGAATACACCGACATGAGTCAAAACCTGGAGCAGGACTTCAGACGGGCCTCGATCAGCAACATCCCCGTGGAAACCAAGCTCCAGATCATCGAAAGCCTCGCGGGCTGCGACATCGCCAGCATGTACAGGGCCGATCCCGCCTGGGGCGATGTTGCCATGCACACACTCAGGAAATTTGAGGCAGCCGGGGCCTACGCCATGTTTCCCACCGCTACGGAGTTTGACGCCCACTACGCAAAGCTGCAAGAGCAGGATCCCAACCAGAAAAAGCCCATGTTCAGCCTCTTCGGCCCGGAAGACTTCGTCGAACAGTACGCGGACCTCACCCAGGCCTTCGAGCGCGACGAGCAACCCTTCATCGCGTTCCTCCACAACGAATTCGGCCTGCCCCTCGACGGCGTCACCTACGCCGGCTGGACGCTCCTCGGCCTCGCCGCACGCTACGGCTCCGTCAAAATCTTCCAGTACCTCATCAACCGCCACCCCCAGCTCGAGCTCCTCGCCACGACTTGCACCACCACCCCCCTCCGGCCCAACGACGACACCGGCCTCCAGGGCGTCCTGGACTGCGGCCTCCTCAACATGGCCGCCTACCACGGTCACGAGGAGATCGTCGACATCATGCTCACCCGCTGGGAGCGGTGGCAGGACCAAGCCAACCCCCCTTCTAGCTCCCCTTCCCCTGCCCCCGAGTCCCAGTCTGAGTCCCAGTCCGATTCCAGCATGGCCGACGCCTTTGCCCACTCCTACTCCACCGCCAGTGCCAAGCCCCCCAGCGCCATGCCCCACTCCTTCACCCTCGTCAACCCTCCCAACAACGATGAAACCTCCTCCTCCTCCTCCTCCTCCTCCTCCTCTTCCTCCACCACACCTTCCATACTCCAGTTGCGCGAGTGGGTCCGCACCTACACCCTCCCCACCCTGACCCGCGAATCCGCCTGGATGGTGCTCCGCCTCTTCCGCCCACGCCACATCTACCGCCTGCACCGGCACATCAGCGTCACCGACCCCTTCCTAAGGCCCGGTAGCGCCGAGTGCGCCAACCCCTGGGATGCCGCCATCCAAAACGACAGCTGGGATGGCGCCTCGGCCTTCCTCCGCGACAACGAAAGCGAGAATATCCACCTCCTCATCGACAACCCGCCCGTCACCCCGCTGCACCACGCCGTCGCATACCGCGACGAAGACATGATCCGGTTCGTGCTGAGGTGCGGCTGCGACCCGAACTTCGCCCTCGACAGCGGCTGGACGGCTATCCACGCCATCCTCGTCGAAAGCGATATCGAACTCGACCATCTGCAGTTGATTATGAACCTCATCATAAACCCGAATATGTGTCATGACCGGGCGCATGGGACGTTTCTGGATCGGTTGCTGAAGACGATGGTGAGGTTGAAGCAGGAGATGGCTCAGCAGAGGGAGGAGGCGAAGGGGCTGTTGAGGAAGGAGGAGGCGGAGAGGGCCAAGAGGAAGGCAGACAAGGTGAAGACGGGGCGGGTGACGAAGGGGGGGAAGAACGTGAAGAAGCCGCCGGGGAAGAATATTGTGTTGGAGGCGATCCGGGCGATCTACGAGGAGCGGGTTAGTGTGTGTTTGGTGGCGGCGACGGTGATCTGTCGCCGGTTGCTGGAGCAGGGGATGCGGGTGCATCATGCGGCGGAGTTGCAGGACCAGGCGATACAAGAGGGGTTCACGGAGCTGGAGAAGATTATTAAGGCGCATGAGACCAAGATTACGGAGAACAGGAGGAAGGTGTATTATACGCGGGACCCGAGGAATCAGTTGCAAGACTACCAAATGCTGCCCTATTAGCCTGCTCTACCTGGGGAGGTTTATCTGCTTGGTTGCTTTGGGCTTGGTTTGCTGTTTGGTTTGCTTTAATTGTGTTTTTTATGGCTTGCATAGCTTCTTGCATAGCTTGGTGCACTAATAGACTGATAGACTGGAAGAAGGATAGAATAGATGATCGGGAGTTATGGCATTACTCATTTGACGTTTTACTGCACTATACATCGAAGATATATAACAAGGCCTAAACCAGATTACCTATATATCTCCTTTGTTACTCAGTGACGGCAAGATGGGATATCTCGGAGATACAATATTAATACGATACTTTACCCGAAACAACAACTACCATGATAAATCCCTCGCCAAATATACCAATTTGGTCACATTGATTATTGATCAACGTCTATATTATTGAGTGAAGTGATACTAAATTGGTTGAGCTAAAATACCCTTTTCCAGGAAGAAAATACATCAATGGGGTTGTGGTTTAGGGGTATAACATTCCGTTTGCATCGGAAAGGTCCGGGGTTCGATTCCCCGCGGCTCCATCTTTTTTTTTCTCATCTTACATACAAGCTTGATTGATCTATTTAAGTTAGTACCTGAATTAGGGTGAATTGTAACCATAGAAGATGACAATGAACGCTAAATGCTATCTCAGTTGTGGTTAAACTTTTGATAAATTTTTATGCGTTCATAATTCAAATCTTGATAACTGTACAAAATGGTATAGCGATCATAGTACAAGATCTATAACATGGCCAGGATATATGCAAAACCAGACAAAAGAAACCACCAAATCCTACAAATCCAGGTAGGTCATTATAAACCATCTATCAATGTCTTCTGTAAATCCCTCACATCCCCTTTAGACAGCCCACACCTCTCCACCAAATAATCCTTCGCATGCCCAAACGTCTGCCGAAACTCCCTAATCGTCGCAACCATATACTCCTCCCTACCACAAACTGTTAGCACCAGTCCACACCATAGCCACAGAGCCCAGAATAATAGAGAAGGCTAGTACATACCTAGCATCAACCATCCTCTCCGCATGCTGCCTCGCATCAATCTTATCCCCCTTCGCCTTGACCAAAAACCGTTCAATATTCCCAATACAATCCTGCAGCCCAGCCGTACTCAGGCTGTATTCCCGTGCAATCACCTCGGCCGGAACATCCAGTAGCATCAGCAACAAAGCGAAGACGATCCCCGTGCGGTCTTTGCCAAGTGAGCAATGGATGAGCTTTCCTTCGCGCGGGTGGTCGCGGATTAGTTGGGTGATTTGGGTTATTGCTCCGGCGCCTTTGGTGAGGAGGTCGATGTAGCCGGTTGATACGGCCTAGCCACATCACACTTGTCAACTCCTGTCTATTTTTGTGGTGGGGTTTTGGGTAAAAGGGGGCAAAGGGGAAGGAGGGGTACCTTCTCGCGCTCATCCTTGTACGTATCATATCTCTTCAATAAGGAATCGATAGAAAACCGCTCTTTCTCCATGGGGATGTTGACGAAGACGAAGCCCTCTGATTCTAGAAGTTTGCGGTCGAGGTTCCAGTCTACCGTTGACTCCTCTGGGGATGTTAGGTCGATGATGTACTTTATACCGAGGGACTTGAATTTTGCCATTCCATTTTCAGTGAGGCCGCCGGGGTGAGCGGAGCGGAAGAGATGGCCTTTGCGGGTTTGGGGGGTGCCCGGGAGGGTGGAGGTGTAGCCGCCGAAGCCGCGGAGGTTGGGGGCGCCGTCGACAGAGATAAAAGTGAAGGGCTTTTCTTCTGTTTCTGGCTCTGTCTCTGTGGTGCGGGGTTTGGCTGGATTGGTTTGATCGGGATGAAGGCATATTGGGGGTTGCGGGGGGAGTTTGGAGGGCATGGTTGTGAGGTATGTGACTGCTTTGAGGCGGTTTTCCCAGATATAGGCTCCGAGGATGATGAGGAGGCAGCAGGGGAGGAGGTAGACCATGTTGAGGGCTAGGGAGGACATTTTTTGGATGGTTGGAGTGAGGGGAGTAGGTTGATGCGGGTATGAGAGAGTTGGTTGTTGGTATGTAGGTTGATATTGAAGGTAAACTGAGGTTATAATATCGTAAAGAATGCTGGGAAGATCTCACGATGGTGGGTAGCCACAGATGTTAGACTGTGGCGGAGCAGACTGAAGAAGATAAGAAATTTTCTCGCCCATTCAGGAAAATCGAATAAATGAATCCTCCATCTCGAGAATTCATGGCGCAGCTAGTTATGTGGTATCTGGATGAGCATGCGAGATCAAAATTTGACTACGGTGAGGCTGGGTGCATCATGCAAGGACTATCCACAAAAGCACTCCAATAAATAGATCCCTCTCAATCCCTTGCAATGCGCTCGAACGCTGTCATTCACTAAGAGGAACCGATAGCTGTCCCAGAAATACAATCCCTGATCTCTATCCCGGCCGACCTCCAACTGATTGGTGGGTATCGCCGTGTCTACGCCCGGAGTATCTATCAACTCCGGAATCCCAGGACAGAGATAATTGGCTTTGGGTCGCATGGAAGGATTCTGGAAGCCAGGTTAGGCGCCCGTGCAGCACATCCTTTGAGTTGAGACCGTCCTCAGGATCTGTTGATGGATCGAATCTGTCGATCTTAGGGCTAGTCGAGTTGGGGATCCCGAGTGGTGGCCAGAGTCTAAAAAATGGGCAATTCGAATGCAGAACGATTGGCCAATTTACGAGCGGATGACCTTTTGCATCATGCATCATCCAATAGTATCACCTAGCGCTGCAGGCTGGAAATAAATCCGTGTCGTGATTCTGCAGCCGTCTTTCCCAGGAAGAGGGGTTCGCTTCGAGACTTGCGTTACTATTTCAGGATGTTATTCACGAGCTGAAGATTCGAACAATGGAATTCATCCAATAGATTTGACTATGAAAACTTTATTTTGACTTGATTTGAATTGACGTGGCGTGAGTTTATTTCTTTTCCTTCGCGTGGAAGTTAAATAGGATAGTTACGGCCCACTTTAGAGTTCAGACCACTTGGATGTGGTTGGTTGGTTGGCTTTACATGCAATGTGTCCATAGGGAAGAGATAATGAAAACGATAAACTTCATATTGACTCAATCTAGCGTTCTACATGATAAAACCAAAAAAATACACCTCAATTGCCCAATCAGATATCCCATCCGACCCCTCCATCTGTCACCGATGCAAGGATACTCCCACCCCTTATCGAAGCGGTCAGCACTTAACAGACCGTGCCCCATCACACAACGCCAGGGATGAACCTTGCCGTCGCCCGATGATACTCCTCCCACTCCTTCCCAAACCCATCCCGCAAAATCTCCTCCTCCTTCGCAATCCGCATCGGAAACGTCACCACAACAGCCAAGACAAGATAAAGCGCATTCACGATCACAATCCCATTCATCAACAGCGCCCACATGGACCCTTCAGCCCAGCAAGTAAGAATCCCACCGGGCCGTACAACAAGCCCACTAAACCCATAAAGCAGAAGAACAGCCCCAGTGTACGAGGGGTGCTGGACATACGCGTAGACACCGGACTTGACTAACTCCGAGGGACGGGCTAAACCAAACGTGAAATTTTTCTGTAGTTGTCGATATGCAAGGAGGCGGAGGTATCCGCCGAATAGGAAGATGGAGATTAGGGCCGTGGTCTGTCCGGACCAGAGGAAGAGGGTGGGGTTGAGACTTGCTCTGTCTGGGCAGAGGATGGCCTGTGCTTCGGCTGGCAGGAGGGGGAAAATGCCGTGGAGGAGTCCCGAGATGCTGAGGAATTTTCCGTACATGGACATGAATATTAGATACTGGGTAGTGGGCACGTGGTTAGCATATGCGATTTCGGATCGGAGTCGGGTATTTGAATAAGCTTACCTTGGGGTTATTGAGGCGATCGGCTTTCGCGACATGGTTTGGGTCGGCATTGGGTGGTTGGAAGGCTCGGTTGACGAGGTATGAGCCTTGGAAGACTGCGCAGGCGAATAGAACTTTGAGGGCAAGATCAGACATTGTATTTTGTGATGTGATTCTAAAAACTGATATCTATAAGGAAACTTTGAGTACACTCTCATTGAAGCTTTCCAAGAATGTTGACTTTATACATGGATCAGGCCGAATTTCCGCCTCTGTGGCACCGTGAAGATCGGCACCACGGCCTTCCCTTGGGGCTTGGGCCGGCCAAGCCCATTTTTCAGCCTGCAGTAGTCTGTCGATCGGGAACACGCGACAGCGCCTGATTTGGAGTCAGAATGGCGCTATTGTTTGCTGGGGAAACCCGGTCATAAACACTAGCCACATCTGCAGAAAACTTGATTCTGCTCGGCTTCTCCGTGCACTCTTGGGGCTGTGCTAACTTTGGGTTGCAATATGACCTGTTCAATCTTGAAAGGGACTGCTGCATCATTGAACAAAAATTTGGCTCAACCTGAAGGAAGGGCAAGGTTTTCGATTATAAGAATCTGTTGGCGCAATTGACCACTTTACTGACTGGTATTGGGTTGTCTTACTAGAGTACCTTTTGTTAGAAAATCACCAGTTTATGATGGCCACATTGAATATCCATCCCGTCCACGTCCTGTCGTTCGTAGGATGGGGTTTGGCATATATTGCGATACTCGTGAGACATCCTAAGCTCATATTTAACAACATAGACGGCTAACCACTGAATAGTTTCTTATCTGGTCCCTTTGCACTATTGTGTATAATCTCTTCTTCCACCCACTGGCGCGTCAATACCCTGGACCTCTCTTGGGCCAGGCCAGCGTCCTCTATCAGACATACCATGAGCTCACCGGCGAAATGCCGCATACCCTCACAACTTTACACCAGAGATATGGACCAGTTGTGCGAATAGCCCCGAATGAGCTATCATACAACGATCCGCAAGCCTTGCAAGAGATTTACGGTCTGCTGGTCCTCCTACTCTTGGGTTGCCCAAACTAACCCCTACAGGCCGCCAGAAGCAAGGTCGATACAGTTCCCTCTTCAAGGATCCCACATTCTACGGTCCCGGAGCAAACCACACACCTTCAATAGTGAGTCCCAGCCATTCACTAATAATATCTTCCTCGCCCGAAGCTGACTGGTTATCAAAGCTCATCTGCTCCGACGAAGACCACCGCCGCTTCCGGAGCCTCCTCAATGCCGCCTTCACCTCCAAAGCCGTCATGTCCCAAGAAACCCTCCTCACCTCACACGTCGACAAACTCATCCACGGCCTCCTCGACAAAACCTACCACTCCCCAACCAAAACGAGTAATGAAAACCTCACCATCTGGTTCGACTCCTTCGGCCTCGACGTCATCTCCGACCTCACCTACGGTAAATCCTTCAACTGCCTCAACGCCAAGGGCTCCCCAACCCGCGAAACAAGCATCATCGCCGGCTCCCTAAAAGCCAGCACCTGGTACCGCGCCATCCGACGCATGCCAGCCCCCGTTCAAACCTTCATTCACTCCCTGCTCCCCAGCACCATCACCAAAATCCGGCAAGCGCGCATGAAATACAGCATCCAGAAAATCTTCGAGCGGATGCAGGATCCCACCGAGCGACCAGACGTATATTACTACATCAGCACGTCCGAAAACAAAAAAACCATGTCCGAGACGGAGATTGCCTCGTCACTGTCCATCCTCATGGCAGCCGGGAGCGAGACAACCGCCACAACGCTAGCAGGGTGTATCTACCTCCTCCTCTCGAACCCGGACGCGCTAAGGAAACTCGAAGACGAAATCTTCGCCCACTTTTCCTCAGAATCCGAGATTTGTCTCGCCCGTTTGTCAGGGTGTCACACCCTCTCCGCCATCCTAGAGGAGACGATGCGCCTCTACCCGCCGACACCGAGTACATTGCCCCGCCGTGTCCCCGCCTCCGGGGCCGTGATATGCGATAAACCCATCCCCGCGCATACAGTAGTCGGCGTGAACCACTGGGTTATTAACCGCTCACCGAGACATTTTGGGGAAGCGACGGAATTCCGCCCGGAACGGTGGATGGGGGATGAGAGGTTTAAGGGGGACGATAAGGCGGCGTTTAAGCCGTTTATGTTGGGGGCGAGGAATTGTGTGGGGCAGAGGTTGGCGGATGCGGAGTTGAGGTTGGTGATTGCAAGGCTAGTGTGGAATTTTGAGTTGGGACTGGAGGAGAGCAGTGGGGGGTGGATGGTTCAGAGGGCGTTTACGTTGTGGGCGAAGAAGGCGTTGTGGGTCAACGTTAGCAGAAGGGGTTGAGTTGGCCTTTGCATATTGGGGTGGGGTTGTCTGGGATGTATTTTAGGTTAGGGGTGGTACATATTTTTTGTTTGGGGGATACCCGTGCATAGACTAGTATAGGACTGAAAGCATAATAGAATATCGTTACTACTATTATCTATACCTTATAGTATAAGAATCTCAAATGACACAATGTTCAAGCATCGAATTAACAGTATCAATAACGCTGGTTTCAAGGTCGATATAGTCCCATTTCCACTCCGCACCCTTCGCAAGAATATCCAAACTCACCCGCATATCCCATCCCGTTGGATGCACTCCAGGCGGCAAGCTCTGAGCAGGGTTCCCCTCCGGCACTCGATCTCTGGGAGCAGAGAAGTTCTTCCGAATGATATTAACCATCAATTGCGGTGCGATTAGCCCTGAGATAAGAAGAATCCGTTGACTAGAGGCTACTGGGTTCGTCAACGCGTCTACATGGCTCTGGGCTACGTCGCGGACATCCACCTAGACCAGCTGCGTGAGCTAGATTAGACCTTCCTTCCAGCCAAGGCAAAGAGTGGCGGGGACTCACAAAGTGATAATAGGGAAAAGTGAGCCCTTCTATCTTTGTACGAGTCCCATCAAGAAAGCTCTTAACGAACCAATTCCTTGTGTTAACACACTCTGGCCCTGAGATAGGATGGATCATCGGCCCGATAATAATATCAGGGTTGATCACCGCGAGGTCAAATGCGGGAGAGTGTTGCTTCATGAACTCCCACGCTTCCTTTTCCCCTTGGATCTTGGATACGCTATAGCCTAGCGACATATCGTTCCTTTTGATCGCTTGTTCTTCTGTAACCTGATATCTGTAAGATTCATACACTGACTAGAAGCTGGGTTGTGGATGGGCTCGTACGGGATTCCAATCTTTTTCGGCATATGGCTTTCCTTCCCGGGACATATCCTCGAAGGAGTTTAGGAGGGAGGCTGCACTGCCTAATAGGATGAAGCGTTTTAGGGATGTACCGCCCGTAGTGATGCGCGGCTTTTAGGATCTCCGTGGTCCTCCGGATGTGAGTGACGGTTTTCGTAGGAGGTAAGGGACTTACCCCAGCACTGCGGGCTCGATTATGTCTTTTTGGATATTGGGTACGTGTTAGACGGTGGGGGAGGCGGCGTGGATGATATAGTTGACAGGGGTTTTTAGGTTTTGAAAGAGATTGTCGAATGGCTGTGCTGAGGTGAAATCCGCCACAATGCAAAGTCGACGAGGCCACTCCATGCAGGGTGAGCTTTGAGGATATCGTCGGCTTTCTCTTGCGATCGGACGGTTGCGGTGATGGTATATCCGCGCTAGCTGGAGTAAGTGCCTGGATCGGAGTGATGGGGATGGCTGTGATTTGCATACATCGATTAGGATCGCGAGGATATGGGAGGCGACGAAGCCATTTGCTCCTGTTAGAATAACGTGTCCCGGGCCGGCTGGTGACATTTTCAATTATTTCAATGAATTGGCGAAAGATCGCGCTGGAATGACGATTTAAATCTATTTTACTATCCTAGAATGTTTATGGGAGTGACAAATATTAAACCATAAGTGGGCTAAAAGTACGAGGAGCAGTGTAGATATCTTTGGACTGTATTACTAGCCCTCCAGGCGCAGGGTGAGGCTTGAATATATGTTCTCTTCTAGATTAACTTTCTATCCCTTGATCTCACCCCAATGCCTTGCGTACCCCTAGGTAGCATTGACTCATGAAGGTAGGACAATAGGGCTGTTGCTGATTCAGTTTGAAAGCTAGATTGGACAAATTCCAGCAGGATATATGCAGTGTCTAACTCTATAGTACCCCCCCCCCCCCTGATTCGATGACGGGTATGAAAGGCGAGTAAGTGCAGATCACCCGCAATCTGGCCGCCATTAAACGCCAAAATCGTCACATTCGAATCTCCACAATCTTGCTATGACCACCACCATGTGTACAAGTAATGAAAATATATCACACAATATCGCTTATGCCAGTCACCACCCATTTCAGCAGTGTCGTAAGGGTTCTCTGGGGCTGTTGGAAGCTATACTACACTCAAATGCCACAATACTACCCCCTGACTTGCCATACCCATTGAGCTTTATTTTTTGCCATCATCACTAGCCGATTGGCTCGGCTGCTTCGACATCTTCGCGAACCAGGGGTGCAAGACGGGGTATGCTTTCCACCCCTCGGGGCCCCAGCTCCAGACAACTTCTTGGCCGGTTTCATCGTGGTAAACCGTGTCCCAGAAGCTGCTCCCCTTATCGGGTCGTGACTTGGACCAGAGTGGCATTGTAGTGACTTGATGAAACTAAGAGGGAGAAGATAAGGTAATAGTGATAGACCGACTTGATTAACAGGAGAAGATAAATGAAAAGAGGGATGAGTTCTAACTTGCAAATAGATCATTTCTGCTGTCCTAGGAACAGTTTATATACTGTGATGATTCCCTGTTCCAACTTCGGTATAATGTGGCGATCAAACTAATTGTATACAGTGAACGCTGTCAGGCCTAGTGTTGGTGCTACATCATCGCTCCCAGCTGCAGAAAGGCTTGGCAGGCGCTGCATTTCTCCCTCTTTGGCCTGTTCTCGTGCGGTTTCGCAGGACGAACTGCGTCTTGCCTGGTCTGTTCCGGAATATCTGAGAAATAAGGTTTAGATGATAAGTCACTTACGGACTGAACAGACATGAAATTTGGCATCATCGTTGTAATCAGCACAGCATTTATCTCAGGCGGCCGATTGACCACGGAAATATTGCCCTGCTTCACCGCCTTTGACGCTTCTTTTCTGTGTTTTCATTTTCTCTCCGGTCGCGAGGATCATTGAGATAGCTAGCTAAATTGCATCAATTCTTCATCGATTTTCCCCTTGTGCACCGTATTATTTCATTGGATTCATCTAGTATCTCCCTAGTAAGATACCAGGCCATTTCTTTTGGCATTTTCTACGATGTTTCAACGATAGCCATACCAACTAGGTACGCGTGGCTTTGGCGAGTCGCTCACCCTGGGTTTCGTCGCGCAATGATTTACCGATCTTCAGAGCCAGTTTGCTGAATGGTTTGAGCTTCTCCGGGGAACCAAGTTCAAATATGTACCTAAAGGTGCCATGATTAGCGGACAGTCTCCCCCCGGGAGTCGTACACTACGCTTGTTCCTGCCATCCAGCGTCATTCAATAACTCCACGACTTGCATTTCAAGAGGGATTGGCTTTTTATTATGGATGAACAGCTCAATCCTTTCCTTCAACAACCGTACTATAGAAGTTCCAGTTGATCAAGGATAGCGAAAGTAACTCAGATCTAGGATAGAGGTACCCCAGTTGATCGTTTGAGTAGTTCAGAAGGCGGATCGCATCGTCATTATCATGGAGACGGGAAAACCGCCTGGGTTCAAAAAAGAGACTACTTGGAGGAGGGCCACGGCTGGAAGGGAGAGACGAGCGAAATCTCAGACACCCACGGAAATTACTTTTCTTTCCTCAGTAGACGGGTGCTGATAATCGCAAGACCAGCAAAGAGAATCATGGTTTAAAACCCATATCTATAATAGGGCGCATCCGGATGCAGGAATATCAGAAGCGAACCCTTCCAATTAATGTGTATGTGAAGATATTGCCTATCCCAACCCGCAACTTCCGTATATCTATGTGACTACGGGGGCTGTTGCGATGGGAGCCAGTTAGCCGGCTACTTCTATCCCAGTTGACACTCATATTTTTATACGTTTAATTCCCGTCGGATATATTCAGTATCTAACCTTGAACCTTTATGGTGATCCCTCTATTAGATGATCGTCATGGAGGCGAATGGGTGGTACGGCATACTATCTAACTGGTAGATTCTAGCCGATTCGAAAATCCGGATTATTCTTCTCGGTGAGCGGACAAGCTGACTACTTCTACCTGACTCGGATATAACCTTTTTTATACTCACACCCTCCAACTGCTACACGCCAAGCCTCATGTCGTGCGAGGGATATTACACTCCGCCCGGGTTCAGGCTAAAACCCTCGGCCCGCGCGGTCTGGGGGTGATCGACACATATTCTTCAGCTGTTCGGGTCCGATTGATGGATCAACTTGCGACATGGCGAGGCATGGCGTTTCACCACCCTGAGATGTGCGACCCCACTTTCTTGTCTCGGAGCGTTCCTTGTCTCAAGATGCGCTGACGGAATCTTGGCCTTCCGATCTCCAGGGGCGGTGCAGCTATAAATTATGGCCTCTGACGAGCTCAGTGTTGCGACCGTCTTTCAGGACCAGAAGCCGGAAACACTCCTCTTGAATAACCTACTTTGACCTGTACTCAATATGAAATTAACCACCGCTGCTGCCGTCGTCGCCGTACAACACGCCTCGCTTGCCCTTGCCGCCTGCGATGATGTTGCCGATGGTTTCGCATCGTTGAACGGCGGTACGACCGGTGGCCTAGGAGGCACCGAGGTCACGGTCACCAACGTTGACGACCTGAGGTCGTACCTCGCAGAGGCAGACCCCTACATCATCAAGATCAATGGCACTATTACCATCGACCCCGCAGGTGAAGAGCTCGCGGTGTCAAACGACAAGACCATCATTGGCGTGGGTGATTCTGCGCACATTGACCAGGGTGGTTTTGGATTGGACGGCACATCGAACGTTATCATTCGCAACCTGCGGATCAGTGAGTTTAGCCTTCTAGATATGTCCTTATGCGACCATCACTAACCATTCTAGCCAACCCCGGAGATGGGGAGTCAGACCATGACAGCATCCAGGCCGACAGTTCTTCGAACATCTGGATCGACCACTGTAAGTTCGAATCTATTTGAGGGGCCATGCGGTATAGAATCTTACGCTCTGCAGGTCTCTTTGATGAACCCACCGGCGATGGCCTCATCGATCTGCGCATGGACACTACCTTCTTCACCGTGTCTAACAACATCTTGCGTAACCACGATAAGGCCTTTGGCATTGGTGAGTCTCCCCCCATTCCTATTTATCGCACCTTCTATGATTTCTCAAACTGAAACTCTTCTAGGCTGGACCGACAACGTCGTTGCCGAGGGCACAATCCACCACAACTGGTTCGACACCACTAACCAACGCAACCCGTCGGCTGACAACCTTCTCCATGCCCATCTGTACAATAATTACCTTACTGGTGTTACTAGCTACGGGCACTACGCTCGCGGAAGCACCAACGCACGTATCGAGAATGTTTACTTTTCCGATACCGCGAGCCCCATCACCGCTGATGAGGGGGCAACGCTTACGTCTACCGGCTCGGTTGTCGATGGGGGTGATGAGCCTGTTGCTGACCAGGGTGAAGCGTTTGATCCCGCTGAGTTTTATGAATATACCCTGGATGCGACGGAGGATGTTCCTGGGATTGTGGAGAGTAGCGCTGGCCCACAGGCTGATATTTGTTCTTAGGCTTTCTCTGGCCTCTATATTTTTCTCTTGCGGGTTGTGGGCTATGTATGAGTTGCTGGATTCTTGTATGGTATTACAGTCCTTCCAGAAAAAATTACTTCAATTGTATATGTCCTATTATCTTAAATTTCGATCGTTGGTGTTATTACATGTTGGAGATCGAGTGATTCTGTGGGCCTGCCCAAGTTATGTGTGGGTACCAAGCCCCAACTAAAGATAAGTAAAATCAAGGAAAATTTCAAAGTAATATTTCTGGAGAGAGTGGGTGATAAATATGCAACGAAATAAGACCAAATTCTATTTATTAGTCAATTTCGGCGTATGAGGAGACAGGAGTAGAGAGAAAGCGAATCAAATTTCCTCATTCTATGTTCAGGCACTAGGCATCCATCATTCACTGCCGGGGGGGGGGAGGAGGGGGCAGATATACTAACCATATTAGGTTAGACACCAAGATCGATCCTGGATCGATTGTCCAGTGTTATCTGGTCTTGGCATCTCGCTTTATAGATCTTTCACTATTTTCATCCCCTACCAAGAGCGTCAACCGCTTCAACACGTTGTTGCCTGTCAAAGACTGTGGAATTGAAGTTTAGCAGTATGTATAGGCGAGGTGCCCCTCTCAGCGCGGATGGCCTCAGATGCTCGTACCCTGATCTGAAAGAATACATCTTGAGTGAAGTTGAAAATCTTTGCTGTCTCGACGATGGAAGAGATCGTCCTACACTAAAAGGAACACTTGGAGACTTAGAAAAGCTCCCTCTTGAAATTACCCATATGGTACTACCTCAGCTCGATATCTGTTCCCTAATGGACTTCCGACGTGTCAACCAACGAGCTATGCAAGTAGTCGACTCGGTCCGTCAATACAAGGCCATCCACGAGCACGCGGCGGACGTACTTCGGGGAATTCTCAGCATTCGCACCGGTCGGTTCATCTCATGCCAATATCTTTACAACAAGCTTTGTACAGCTGAGTGCGAGGCCTGCGGCGATTTTGGCGGGTACTTATACCTGATCACTTGCCGGCGCGTTTGTTTCTTCTGCTTCACCCAGAGAGACGCCTACCTTCCTCTGTTACGAGCAGACGCGATGCGAAAGTTTGGACTTCAGCGGGAGCATGTAGAAAATCTACCGGCTATGAGGGTCGTCCCGGGTTACTATACAGGGGAATTCAAGTCTAGACTCCACACTCCTTCTACGCTACTTGACCATGACGCTGCGCGACAGTTGGGAGTGGCCGTGCATGGAAGCGCAAGCGAAATGGAGAGCTACGCCGCAGAGATAATATCCCAGAAACTGGCAGAATACCGATCCCGGGTGGCGGGACGAACACGGGTAAGAAAAAGGCCAAGACCCCGTCCACCCAAGACCAGAGATGATTCGGATGATAATGAAGAAAATCCAAAACGCTTCGTCGCAATTGTTCGCGCCCCATTCTTGGATGTTCGTACAGCATCTGCCGAGTGGGGATTTCATTGTGCTGCCTGTAGCGACTACAACTGGTCACCACGTAGCTGGCGCAGGAAGTATACAGAAGAGAGTTTCGAAAGCCATATTAGAGAGTGTGGGGAGATTGTAGACGGGAACCACGTGCGGTAAATGGGTTAATTGCAATCAAAACCAGAAAGGATGTCATTTCCATAACGAGGATCGGAAGGAATAGCACATGAATCATCTAGATGTGATAACCATTGGCAAAATAAATACTAGCATCATCATCCATCTCCCCCCCGTATCTCTTGGCGATGACATGTCACTTCGTGTAGCCTATATCGCCCACACTGCTTGCCGTTTGTATCTAGAACAATGTATCCAGCTTCGATGTGTCCTTTCCCCTGCATCCACGTGCTCGTAGAGTTAAACATTATATGCGTAACACATACTGACATATGGCACAACATGACTTCTCCAACTCTCCACCCCTCCCCAGTTTCAATCCGCTTTTTTCGTAGGCATTTTGCTTTTACCAAGCTTCGCCTTGTGTTCCGCGCACCAAAGAGATGTAGCAGCCAGGGGCTCATATTTCGGAAGGGGACAGCTAACGTTCGTACCAAGCCGTTCGTCACATTGTTTGAGCTTGTCCTTTATCCTACAACGACAAATGTACTGGCGGTAGTATTGGATGCACATCTTGGTGGAATCAAATTAGTCTCTACTAGTCTCGTTTTGGGTGATGAGAGGAGGAATTTCTCACCTTCCGGTAGTTGGGCAAGGTTTGATTTGTTCTTCGTAGAGTGCGGGCTGGAGTATCGCTAGATTCGATGCTGTCCATGTCAGATCCTCAGTATGATCATATACGGATATGTTGTAGCTTCACTTACCTATTGATAGATGTGCGAGGATGTGTTTGAAAAACTGTGTTGTAGACTGATAAATCAAAACTTTCTATCATGAAAATCCGCGAAGATGGAGTTGGGAAGGGGCAAGAGACTACTCGACAAGTGACTTATGGGTCATGCGAGGACTGAAAAGGACTCATTCACTGCTTTCAGACTGTGTACGCGACCGCGTCTGGATCCTTACGAGTCTCCCTCAACACACAGTGCCACAGTGAATGGCCATCATTAAACTCTCTGGAATCATGTCGATCTTCTTCTCTTGTTGACACCAACCCTCTCAACTCCAAACAATGGCGGCAACAAGCTTCGTGAACGAAGACTCTGCAAGGCCAAGGTACGTCCAATTCTCAGCTTGTGGCTCTAGAGTATTACATTTTGAAAAAAGACTAGAAATTCTTACTTGTGCTCAATGATCAGCTCTCACTTTGATTTACCTACAACCCATACTCAGCCTGACCTACTTCCTATACCAGTCACGGGCCACCAGCCGAAGCTAGAACTCCTCCACTCGGAAATAGAAGAACACGACACAAGCCTCTTCCGCCTTCGAGTTGACGGTCGAGCCATCAAGTATCTCACCATTGAACCGGATCTGTACAGTATAGAGACTATGAGTTGCGGCCCATCCCTGGTCTCTGTTCTTCCCGACTTTCCTCCAGGAGATTGGAATGACGGACTGATAGCCCGAGACCCAAACACCGGCCAACCACATTTCGCACGGACTACTCGCACCCAATACCGCTCCGTTCAGCATGTATGGCACGCAACATACGTCGAGTACGCAGATCTCATGATAGGAGAGTATCTAGAAACAGAGGTTTGCGAAGTGACCTGCCCACAGTTCGACACTGTTGTTATCGCGAAGTTCGCTCGATTCGACTGGGAGATCCAATACATGGAGAACGAGACCATAGTGTATGAGCAGATTAACGAGCACGGCATTGCACCGCGGTTTCTAGGCCACTTAACTGAAGAGGGTAGGGTGATTGGGTTTCTCATGGAACGTATCACGGATGCCCGACATGCTGGCCCGGGGGATCTTGCTGCCTGTCAGGAGGTATTGTCTCGATTCCACCAGTTCGGTTTTCACCATGGCGACGTTTATCCATACAACTTTCTCGTTCGCGGTTCAGAGGTCTTGTTGATCGACTTTGAAACTGCTCGGACATGCGACAACCAGACCAGCCTTCGTGGGGAGTTTGAAGGCTTGATAACACAGTTAGACATACGTCTCGATTTGTGGCGCACTGAATCGGTCAGTTTCGCTGTTCATGTTGTGTGCGTGCCGATTGCTGATCCTACCACAGAAATAATTCAAGCGGGGATGTGACAAATGGGGAAAGGGAAGCACAACTAGTTCTATTACTAAATTATCTAGATCGCATGGATATTGGCTTTCATTCCGGGCCAGGGGTCTAGTGGTATTATTGTGCTCTTTGGGCAGCTTTGAAAATGAAATGGGAAGGGTAGGTTTCCTGGTTATTGATCAAATCTGCCCATTTTGTCTCAGCACACCCCGTCTGTTATGTTCAATTTTGAAGAAAAAAGATCAACTTTGTGTTTCATATTTGTGAATCACCTCCATTCATGTGAGGCAGGTTTTGTGAAGTTTAATGCACGCTGAATATGTTGGTTTATCAGCACAAATTGCCTGCATAACTCACAGATCACCAACACAACCAATGGTGCATGACCTCTCCTAAGCTTGGCTTTTCTCTGCCTATGCTTGGTGTAACGTATCACACTTTTATGGCCACTACCTATTTCTTTTGAATATGAATATTTTTACACGCCATGCCGTCGGCCGAAAAGAAAAAAGAACAGGCACGCCGTTGAATCTAGAAACTCGGGATAGACAAATGCCGTCTTGGCGCCTCCATGGAAGTATAGCGGTGCGGCATAAACTACAAGCCTTCTGACCGGCATGTAAGCTTTCCGGATATGCAAAAGTTTGCCTAAATTCCAGTATGTATTCACCCCTTCTCAGGTTCGGCCCCCTATATCCAAATCAAACCACTTTCTACTTTGACTATTTGGCTCCAGAAATCCCATCCATTCGAACCACACGATGCAGCGCCTTTACGATGGAGCCTCACTGTCGGAGAGCTCAGTCGATGATGTGCAGCTCACTGATATTGTGGCCCAGCGGCGGTCAGATGCCGTGAATCGGATTGCGTCGAGCCAGATTGGCCGTCGATTGTCCGCTGCATCCACGTTTGACGAGAAGAACGATCCTCGTTTAGACCCCAACAAGCCAGAATTCGACCACCATCTATGGTTACAGCAGGCCCTGAGAGCAATGGTTCGGTCGGGCATCACACCCTCAAGCCAGGGAGTGGTGTTTGAAAACCTCTCCGTCTCTGGCACGGGCTCTGCGCTCCAGTACCAGGAAACCGTGCTGTCCATGTTCACTCTTCCTTTCCGCAAGGCCTTAGAACTCGTCTTACACTGTAAGGGAAATTCCCAAAGACGTCGCATTTTGAATGGCTTCGATGGACTGCTCAAAAGTGGTGAGCTTCTTCTTGTTCTTGGTCGTCCAGGGAGCGGGTGTAGCACGTTTCTGAAGACGATCTGTGGACATCTTGGTGGCTTGACACTTGAACCGGAGAGCGACATCCGGTATGAGGGAATCGGGTTCGAAAAGATGATAAAGCAATTTCGGGGGGAGGTAGCGTACAATCAGGAGATAGACACGCATTTTGCACACCTGACCGTGGGTGAAACGTTGTCTTTTGCTGCGAGCGCACGAGCTCCCCGGAGGCGAATGGACAATATGACCCGCGATGAATATGTTGTGCTCATGGTGGACGTGGTGCTAGCTGTCTTTGGTTTGTCACACACCAGACATACCAAGGTTGGGGACAATTTCGTTCGCGGTGTGAGTGGAGGAGGTGAGTATTCGGACACTCTCGGTTGGATATCATCGCTGACCCCTTCTCTTACAAATAGAGCGAAAGCGAGTTAGTATAGCCGAAATGTTCCTGTCACGCTGCAGAATTGGGGCCTGGGATAATTGTACGCGAGGCCTGGATGCGGCAAGTGCCCTACAGTTCGTCAAAGCTCTGCGACTCACATCGAATATCAACGAGTCCTGCCACGCAGTCGCAGCATACCAAGCCTCCCAATCCATGTACGAACTCTTCGACAAGGTGATTGTTCTGTATGAGGGCTATGAGATATACTTTGGTTCAACCCGAGATGCATGCGTCTACTTTGAGAATATGGGCTGGGCACGAATCGCGAGACAGGGGGCCCCTGACTTCCTCACGTCCATTACCAACGTGGCTGAAAGAAAAGCTCGTCCTGGAATGGAGCAGACCGTACCTCGAACTCCTAAGGAATTCGCGGAGTATTGGAAGCAAAGCGCAGAGTATAAGGGATTACAGCAAGATATGTCAGATTACCGCCAGGCGCATCCTCTGGACGGCCAAGATCACGAAGCTTTCCTCTCAGACCACAAGGCACAACAAGCGGAACATACTAGGAACGGCAGCCCATATCTCCTTTCGGTTCCCATGCAGGTCCGACTGTGTATCCGCCGCGGCTTCCAGCTGTTACGAAATGACCTGCCCACGACCATGTCAACCGTTGTTGTTCAGGTGGTTCTCTCCCTCATCCTAGGCTCTGTGTTCTACAACTCCCCCAGTGACAGCAGTGCGTTCTTTCAGAAAGGAGCAATTCTCTTCTTCGCAGTTCTCATGAATGCCTTGATAACGATGAATGAGATCATGACTCTCTACACTCAGCGCCCCATCGTCGAGAAGCAGACGTCCTACGCATTCGTACACCCTTTCACAGAGGCGCTTGCCAGTATCATAGTCGACCTCCCCGCAAAGCTCTCCCGCTGCTCAGCGTTCTCTATCGTGCTCTACTTCATGACCAACCTCCGCAGAGAGCCGTCTCAATTTTTCATTTTCTTTCTGTTTCTCATTACCAGCATCATGACGATGTCTAGTATCTTTCGCACCATGGCCGCATTCACTAGGTCCATCGGGCAAGCAATGGCTCTCGCAGGAGTTCTTATTCTATGCATTGTCGTATACACGGGGTTCAGTTTACCGGTCCCCTACATGCACCCCTGGTTCTCCTGGATCCGTTGGGTCAATCCAATTTACTACGCCTTCGAATCTCTTGTCAGCAATGAATTCCACGGTCGGGAATTCGAGTGCGCATCCGTAATCCCCAATTATGCAACCGGCTCATCATTTATCTGCCCCGCTCTCGGCTCGATCGCTGGGCAAAAGAGCGTGTCCGGCGACCGTTTCATTGCGGCCAACTACAATTATCATTACGAGCATGTGTGGCGGAATTATGGTATCTTACTTGCTTTCATGATTTTCTTCACTGCTCTATATCTTTTTGCGACTGAATTGCGCACTGGCACGACATCCAAAGCCGAGTCTCTGCTTTTCCGCCCGGGAAACGCCCCAGGCCACCTCCGCAACGATGTTGAGAGCCCCGCTGACGGCGTAGAAGAACCGGAACCCGCGAATGTGACAGGCGAGGTGCTGCATCTCCCAAAACAGACCGATGTTTTGTCGTGGAAAAACCTTAATTACGATATCCCCGTACATGAAGGCACACGGCGCTTACTCGACGACGTAGATGGCTGGGTAAAACCGGGGACGTTGACGGCTTTGATGGGAGTTTCTGGGGCGGGGAAAACCACGCTGCTCGACGTGCTGGCCCAAAGAGTTTCAATAGGTGTTGTGACCGGAGATGTTCGAGTTAATGCGGAGGCCCCGCGGCCGAGCTTTCCACGGCGAACGGGGTATGTCCAGCAGCAGGATATCCATCTTGAAACTACTACGGTTCGAGAAGCACTTCAATTCAGTGCTATGTTGCGCCAATCGAGGTCAGTCTCGAAGGCAGAGAAATATGCCTATGCGGAAGAAGTGATTAAGATTCTGGGAATGGATAGCTTTGCTGAGGCTGTTGTTGGCAATCTTGGGGAAGGTCTCAATGTCGAGCAGAGGAAGTTACTGAGTATCGGAGTTGAGCTGGCTGCCAAACCCAGTCTTCTGATCTTCCTTGATGAACCAACCAGTGGACTGGACTCGCAAAGTTCATGGACTATTTGCTCGTTTCTGAGGAAATTGGCTGATAATGGACAAGCAGTGCTAGCAACGATCCATCAGCCCAGTGCTTTACTCTTCCAGACGTTTGACCGGCTTCTTTTCCTTGCTAAAGGGGGCAAAACCGTCTACTTTGGCGAGATTGGAGACCAGTCGTCTACATTGCTGCAATATTTTGAACGCAATGGCGCTAGAGAGTGTGACCCTTCGGAAAATCCCGCAGAGTACATGATTGCAACTGTCAACGGCAATGATAGCTCACTGGATTGGCCACACATCTGGAAAAAGAGTCCGGAGTACGAGGGAGTTGTCGCTGAGCTCGATAGTATCCGGAGTGGCGCAGGGGGTTCCGGGTCGGGCTCTGGCCAGGATGATGAGGACTCAGAGTTCGCGATGCCACTTTCTAGTCAGCTCTATTATGTCTTGCGCCGCGTATTCAGTCAATATTCCCGGCAGCCCGAGTACATATTTTCCAAATACATTCTGGGTCTCGTGTCTGGCCTTTTTATTGGTTTCTCATTCTGGAGAGCCGACAACACCCAACAGGGATTCCAAAATGCACTTTTCAGTATCTTCTTACTATGCACCATCTTCGGCACAATGGTCAACCAAATCATGCCCAAGTTCGTGATGCAACGCTCCCTCTACGAAGTCCGCGAACGCCCCTCACGGGTCTACTCCTGGAAAGTATTCATTATCTCCCAGATGCTCGTCGAAATCCCCTGGCAGCTCGTTCTGGGCGTATGCGTCTGGGCTTGCTTCTATTTCTCCGTATTCGGAACCTCAACCGACGCAGAGTCACGCGGCCTCGTCCTCCTCTTCATCGTCCAGTTCTACATCTACGCAGCCAGCATGGCGCAGTTTACAGTCGCAGCACTCGACGAGCCCGCCGTCGCAGCTATGCTCGCAACACTAATGTTCGGCTTATCCTTCCTTTTCAACGGTGTCATGCAGCCGCCCTCCCAGTTACCCCGGTTCTGGATTTTCATGTACCGCGTCTCCCCATTCACGTACTACGTCAGTGGAATCAGCAGTACGGCACTTCACGGCCGCGCGATTGAATGCAACGACGTCGAGCTCATGGTCTTTGATCCGCCTTCCGGGCAAACTTGTGGAGCCTACATGGCTAGGTACTTGGACCATGTGGGGGGCAGTCTCTACAATCCGAACGCGACTTCAAACTGCGAATATTGCTCCATGTCGTCGGCGGATGACTACTTGGCTCAAAGGGAAATTTACTTCGGAGATCGCTGGCGGAATTATGGGATCTTTTGGTCCTATTTTGTCTTTAACGTATTCGGGGCTATCACTCTCTATTACGTGTTTCGTGTAAGGGGCTGGAGCTTGAAAAAGGTCATCTTGTCGAAGAGGGGAAAGAAATGAATTACAAGATACCTACTACTGTTCTGACCTGTCGACCACTACGACCTCATTCGAAGACGGGACCTTCCCTCCTGCAGGTGCCCGAGTCATTGATTATGCATTGGCATCTGGTTGGCCCCCGCAAACCGGAAACACTTTCCGTTTTCAAAATTCAGGGCGCGAAAGGGGAAAAAAGTGATGCAGTGTGAAACACCCCTCTTCTCTGACTCGTATCTCGACGCTTGTGATAGGAGGGTGCAGTCGTTAAGCGAAGAATATCATTTTTGGTGTCGTGTTTTCAGTCTCTTATCCCATTTCAGCTACATCTTCTTACATAGTCATAATCTTTTACATTATTGAAGCTAATTTCTCATAAATGTTCATTTAATCATAAATACAATTTCCCCGAACTGAATTCCAGATTCTGTACATGCTCCACCCCTTTGCCTAGTTCTGAGTACCCAACTTCCCCATGTCTACCTCAACCACACATTCCAACCGTCTTCCCGCCCTAAACCATGACCAAGCATCCTTCAAGAACTGCCATCCTCCAGCACTCCCAGGCTCCAGATCAATATATGCCTTTCCATTAAAAGCATCACCCGTCTTGACACTCGCCATATGGAACTCAGGAAGATCTAACTCCTTGAGTCTGTATCGCGATGAACTGGCATGGTACATGATATACCCATGGAAGATGTTCTCAATTGCGTCCCTAATAGCCGGGTTAGGCTCGAGTGTGGCACGGATATTCTCGACCCCCTTGACTAAGGTTGAGAGCGTATCACTGAGGGCTTTCATTGGCTCCACGCTGTTAGCGTGGGCGCAATTGTATATATAATTGAAGCACCCATCAGAGACGACGGATTCTTTGTAAAAGGACAGAAAGTCGTTAGCGAGGTTGAAGTACATGATTAGATCCGGGATGCAGGGGAGGTAGAGCGGTAGGAGTGTTTCCTCGGGGAAGAGGGTCTCGGGAAAAGCGAGGAAGGCGTACGCCTCTGCGACGCCGGTCTTATAGCGGAGGTAGTAATGGAACTCTGATGTGGAGGAGGAAGGGGATATCCGGCCCTCGTATTTGTTTTCGATGACGTTGGCGGAGATGAACTCGAGGGTGGATTTCATGATCATCTCGCTGGCGAGGGGGCCGTAGAATTGGGGGATTACGGTGCTGATTAGGTGGAGGGTGGCTTGGAGGAGTTCGTTGGGTTGCGGTTGCCCGCGACAGAGTCGGGTGAGGCAGAGGTTTAGGTCTTCGGTGCTGACGTTGGTGGTGTCGTCGATGAGGATGGCGAATGTGGTGTAGATTGCGATGAGTTTTTGGATTTCGATGGGGACGAAGGGGTAGGTTAGGCTTGCGATGACGCAGCTGGCTTTTAGGGCTGGGTAGCTGCGGTGGATGAAGTCTGTGGAGAAGCCCTGGGATTTGAAGTAGTCTATTGTGCCTTTCTCGACGGAGATGTTGTACTGTGCCTCGAGGGGTTGGAAGGAGACCCCGTTGAGGAATGCTTTGAGGTGGTCTCAGTATTGGTGTTTGAAAGAGGTTATATTTGAAGGAGACTTCATTGTTCTGTTCGTACGATAATAAATGAGAAGAAGAAGACAACTGAGGTCTCAACCGAGCTCTCTTGAAGCGTAGAGATGGATTGTGATGCTCTGAGATACAAGGTCTATGATCATTTCTCGATATATATAGTTCCCATTTCTTCCAGTTGACTCCATCGCCTGTGGCTTTGCGTATCCGGTAACCGGCCTGTATCCCTGTCCAAAGTATTCAACCTATTCAACCGGTGTGTGGCTGTATGTCACATGGGCTTCAGATTTCTTTCTTTCGCTGCATCCAAATGTTACTCTAATCACTTCCTCCTTCGGGAAATCCGGTGCAAGGGGGTGCATGACTAGCATAGTCGTAGCTCAAGATGTTACACTTGATTTTGCTTCTTCCATCTATTGTTAGTTAGGGCTGGGAGAATTCTGTTATCTCGGAAGCTGGCGTAGCTGATAGATATTATTTTGGCATACCTAAAGACAGGGATCTCTTTCTTCAGTTGTGCTCTCGACCAGCTCGGCCCTTCGAGAGCTCGTCCATTGGAGATCCTCACCGAATGTAGCACATATGGCTGGGCGTCGAGCCAATAGACGATGAGCCCTTATGCGGGTGAGATGCCTGCATATCTCACTGCAGCACGGGCCGGCCATTGGGCTGGGCTTGACTTGATAGCCCACTAAACTTGGAGATATTTCTGAATTGGTGAATGAAGTTCATCCCTGTGGGGGGGTTTTATCCTTCTTCCAATTTAGCTTGAGTTTCGAGGCGCGGCTGGAGAGGGTGGCGACTGCCGTAGTTCGTTCTTTCCCTTCAATTCGGTTTACACATCAGATCCTCTACCGCGGAGTCTTTCAATCTCTGCACCAGGGAGGGCATCTCGGCTTTAGCCGAGACCCAGGTGGATGTCATTTGGGCTGAGCTGCATTTCCTCGGATTGAGATCCTGGCTGCGTCTTTGCGGGAGAGAAATCTTAGTCTTGTCATACCTGGCTCTGCATGATCCGAGAGCCTAGACTGCAAATCAAACTCCGTCGCTCTGTCCGGAATTGAAACCCGCATCAGAAGATCGCTGTGATGCTTCCCAGAGAGGTTACGGACAGTGGACGACCCTCGCACAGCGTGGCAGATGCTCAGCCTTCCTCTTCTCGTAGCGAAGAATTTGACAACCGCCTTATTCCGTGGGACTCTAGATATATTATAGGCGTGTGGCTTGCCTTCATTATTGCTCTTCGCATCTAATCTATTTATATCTTTGCTATATAGTGTGACCAGATATTGGCACTGAGCATTTCCATTGCCAAAAACTATCCGGCCATTGTCCTCTTATTCTGTGCTACCGCCATGTTGCTCCCGGACTCTTCCATCGGCGCAATCGCCTTGTTTGCGTCTGTACTTGTCCTTGTGCGTGTTGGCCTCTCTAAATATCGTCAAATATCTAACCCTTCATAGTATAAATTGAGCATCATCATTCATAATCTGTTCCTGCACCCATTAAGGAAATATCCCGGAACCTTGGCACACTGCCGTCAGCCAACTCCCAAACATCTTTGTCACGATCATAGGCAAGGGTCCTTTCTGGCTGCAGGAGCTACACGTCAAATACTGCCCCGTAGTTCGAATCGCTCCCAACGAGCTGAGCTACACGGACGCCCGTGCCTGGAAGGACATCTACGGGATCTCCTTTAGCCATCCCTACGGCTTCCCCCGGGACTCGGGGGTTTTCGAATACATGGAAGACGAAGAGAACCGGCCCTCTCTCTTAACCTCGTCTGACACAGAACACTCTCGAATCCGACGTGCCTACGCTCCAGCCTTCTCGCTGCGAGCCCTCGCCGCACAGGAGCCCATGTTGATAACATACGCCAATCAATTCATTTCCATACTCCATTCCCTAAAAACTAAAGACAACTTCAACATCGTCCCCCTTCTCCACACCACAATCTTCGACATGGTTGGCCACTTCCAATACGGCGAATCCCTGGGTATCCTCGAACATGGCTCCCAAAAATCCTGGACAGACAGCAGCGGTGTCCTTGTCAAAATCGCCACCGTCCTTGCCGCCCTCTCCGACCTCGCCTGGTTCAAATTCCTCCTCGTCCGCGTCGTGTTAAAAGCCGCCCGCGGCCGACGACAAGGCTACTTCGCTCCTTCCAACGAACGCATCAACCGCCGCCTCGCCCAAAGGGACAACAACACCCCGGATCTAGTGGGTTTAGCCTTCCAGTCCAGCCGCAAAAACGGCCTCACAGAGCGCGATATCCGCGCAAACGCCCACCTAATGATGACCGGCGGAACCGAAACAACCGTCTCCCTCCTCGCAAGTCTAACCGCCTTCCTTCTCGGTTCCCCCGACGCTCTCATAAGAGTAAAAACCGAGATCCGCGACGCCTTCGCCAACTCCCCCGATATCAGCATGATGGAAGTATCCCGTCTAACTTACCTAAACGCCTGCATCCACGAAGCTCTACGACTCCGCGCCCCCATATCCGGACCGCTAGGCCGAATGTTCCCAGGCACGGGGCAAATATCGCCGGCGCTTTCGTACCAGAGGGTACCCGGGTTTACGTTAGCCCACTTGCGGCAATGCGCTCAGAAGATAATTTCCATTACCCGGATATGTTCCTCCCCGAGCGCTGGCTAGAGGGGGCAAGTCCGGTATTTGGAAATGATAAGAAAGCGGCGTTTCATCCGTTTTCGCATGGGAGGAGGGATTGTATTGGGCAAGAGTGAGTTCTCTTCTTCCATCCTTATTCATATTAAATTGCAAGGTGGAGATTTGCTAACGTGTTGTGTGTGTAGGTTGGCGTATGCGATGGCCCGGTTGTTATTTTGTAGGTTGATTGTGAATTTTGATTTAAGGGCTGCATCGGATTTGGAGGGGTGGCATGCAAAGAAGAGGGTTTGGACGGCGTGGGTTGATCCGCCGTTGTATGTGGATTTGATTCCGCTTGCTTCTGCCGATCCATAAGGGCAGGCATTTGATCTTTACGGTATGTATTATGATAGGTTATAACTTAGAAGGAACGGAATGATATAATGAGTATATATGAGGGGCTGTTGCGATTTAGGGATACCATTGGGATACAAGGGTAAATGGCTGTGTTATTTATGAGAATTTATATCAGATATGAATTGTTTCCGCAGCGGGCTTTTACGAGTACAATTGGTAATAGAGATTTTACTTGGTTGGTCTACTTTAAGATGTGAATGATGATTACCCTCCTCCTGGAGACGATATGTCTATGAGGTAGAAAAGCACTACAAAGTAAGAAGGTTTTATGAAATAGGATTTACATCTGGATATTTGAGAACTGATATTGTGATTTTTTTGGTTTCGTTGGACACCATAGATCCCTTTACCGGAATTTATGTCAAAGTGTTCTTATAGTGGCTGTACCACTAGAAAACCAGTAGTAGTAGTAGTAGTAGTAGTGGTGGTGGTGGTGGTACTACGGATATTTCTGGACAGGAGGGCAGTTCATAAAAGCATTATTAAATTCAGATGAGCTAACTCTACCTTCGTTTACCAAGTAGAGTACAGAAAACGGTCCAATGCGCCTGGAAAACTCGAACAATATACCACTAGCCACCTCACCACCCGACTCCTCATATATCCACCCTCATAACCTATCACACCCCCATCCCAGCTGGCAGCATCTCGAGAACCCATTTAATTGTCAAAAACATCCTTGCACAGGACACCAAGACCGAGCTAGACGCGATCCAAGTTAGTACGCCTCAAATGAAGTGGTGGAGTATCAGGTAGACTTACGACTGGAAGCGTGCAGCACTGGGGTTGTCCCTTGTTGAACCAGTCGCAGGCGGCTTCAGGGGTGGCACAGTCCGCGGGAATGTTTTTGGCTGAATCTTGGGTTAGCATAGCCTTCACGCGAACTAAATAATAGAGGTGAGGAACGTACGGGGAGTGCAGTCAAGGTCGAGAACGCCATCCAAGACAGTGGCCACACAGCATTCGAACGAAGTGTAGAGGAGGCTCTTGGGACACCAGTCGTTGGGGCTGAAGACTCCGGAGCCACCGCGCGCCTCGACGTCGCTGGTGGGCATGGCAGTGGCAACAGCCAGGAGGGCAGAGAGGATGGTGGCCTTGAACATCATTTTGAAGAGAGTAGCAGAATTGAATTCAGTTGGAAAGTGGATGCTGGGAGAGTTTGAAGAGAAGGCTTGAGAGGAGATGATTTGGTTTCTTGGTGGTCTGGAATGAGGAAGAACAGAGGGTTGAACTGGGCTATTTATATTATGTCTGGTCGAGGGAAATTGGATGGTTTTCTGCGAGGCTCACCATATGCACACTGGCACACTTGAAGGTATTTTGATAGCGATAGGTCGTCGATGGGGGCCGAGAAGTCCGGCCACTCAACAGGTCACAACTCAATCGACTAATGCAGGACGGACAGGTGGAGTTCGATTTCAAGATTCGATTCGTATCTCCTCCGGCTGTCGGATGTGTGACCCTTCCAATCAAACCCTGTCGTGAGAGGGGTTTGCGGGCGGAAAATAAAGTCCCGCTGCGGGAAATTTACGCCAAGGGTGGTCGACATGGGGTGAACTGAAGAGGAGAGAGCTAGCGAGAATCCCGGTGCAGCAAGACGATAACATGAGCCTTGGAGACTCTCTAGCAACTAGATTGACACCCCATGGTCGGTAAATGAAGCTTCAAAATGTCAGTACTTCTCCCATAATATTGAAGACCATAATATTGAAAAGAACAAAATGTCTGATTCTAAATAAATGGATAAATCGAACCTCCTCATTCTACTCCGAGTAGACCATGTGTTCCCTGTCCGACTCCTCAGTGACGTGGGTGGATACCTTACCCCCAACCAAGCAAACTAGCAACATGCAAGTCTCGACCTAGAGCAGCCATGGAAATCGAGAGCGACAGGCTAAAGACCATGAGCATGAGCTATCCCCATGTCCCTTGTCCTCCCCTCACCCTCCACTGTCTCCACAGGTTCCACACCAACCCGCATATCGTGAGGGGGTAGAGAAGCCCCCGATTGGCCCATCGAGCGGGAACTACCGCAAGTGCCTGAATCAAGTTTTGGTGTCCACTGCCCAGCCTGATAGGTTCGCGCCCTTTCGCTCCTCTCTCTGGCTAAATCCCAAAATAAGAAAAAAAAGCAAAGAGAGACACCAGTGGAGTCTATAGGTCCAGAACATGAGTTGGCGGCTGTGACGTGCATGGATCGACCATCGGCCATTGGTTGCCTTCCGCCCCCGGTCTTTGTTTGCTTCGTATTCCCCACCGCGCTGAATGTTGCCTTGCTTTTGCTTTTTTGTTGCAGTGCGGTTCGGTTTCTTCTTTCTTCATCTTTGCTTTTTCTGGGCCTGTTTGGTTGACTGCCCGATGCTTTCGGGTGATAGATTCCAAATCAGTCGCTGGGGCTGGAACTGGGCTAGGCATCGGATGTTTTAGCCGCTAATGGGATGAAGGTTACTCTGGCTTTAAGATGGGATTGTTCCGATCTGACCTGCCCGAGTCTCGCCTATATCCTGGTTGACATTGGGAAGTGAGGAGGAGGTCATGGGTGTTGAGTCTTGACGTCGATGTGACGGTGGCCGAGTTGCCTTCTGCAAGGAAGACATGGGGGGAGGAGTGACTTCTGTTTTCTGATCAGCTGGAAAGCGAATTTTTCGATGAATGCATGGAGATATGGGCGCCCTCACCTTGGCAAAAGAGAGCGAGCAATGGGATGCAGAAGTGCTTGTTGTTCGAGGAGCTGAACTGGAAATTGCTGGGACCTGCCTAAAGTGTCGCAGGTGGTCTGGCCACCTGCTGCCCATGCCCGCCACGTTGTAAACAATAGCCAGGCCAGTGAAATATTTGAATTTATCCTAATTAAAACTAGAGTACAGCATCCTGTGTAACACCGAGGCACAGACTGCAAGGCACTCACTCACAAAAGCAATATTCCCATTCCCAGGCCAGCAAAACACTGCACCGTAAACACACACCATCCCAGCTTTCCAACCTTCCCACATACAATATACCCCCTTAAATTCCCCTAGTTTCTCCCCTAATTACAATGCGTCGACGTACAAGAGATATACCGATTACACAAACAAGCCGTCAACCCATAATTACACGCTGCCGAGGTCAAGTCCCCGGGAAAACAAACCCCGATCTGCTGAGAAGCGTCCTCCTGGCCTTGAACATAGATATTAAACCATTTGCCATTGTTGGGCTTGTAGACAATTGTTTCGGCTGTGTTGCAAGGATTCACCGTCGTGAATTGCATGTAGAAATCCCACTCGTCGATGATCGTGTACCCGTTGCAGGCCCATTGGGAGTAGGTGCCTACGCTGGGTTGGTTGAAGCTTGGGTCGTCGCCGCCGCTGGGGGCGGCGCAGGTGCCGGTCCAGAGGTCCCAGTCGGCCGCGACAAAGCCGACGAGGGGGAGGAGGAGGGTGGGGAGGGGGGTGAATTTCATGGTGGAAGAGAGAAACCAGAGGGAGGGTTTGGATTTTGGAGGAGATAGTATTGTAGAGATGAGTGGTTTGAATTACTAGACCAAATCTACGAAAATGAAGGCCTTTATATAGTTTTGAAGAATATATTGAGTTATCTTGATTCTTGAGGTTCTACAACCGACTGTAGAATCATGAGTTCGCCCGATTCAGCCCCCAAATCCTTCAGCGCAGACAAGCTTATTAGCCCGCGCACGCTCCCCTCTCATAAATCTTGTGCTGACTCCGCCATGCTATTTAATATATTAACTCTTGATCCTTCGATATCTAACAATCAACTTTCATAAATAATTGGCTCTTCACGATATTTCGGCCCCAGACAAGCTTCTTTTTTCCGGTCAGCTTTCGACAATATAGTATGTTGAATACCATTCTGTGAATGGCACGAGGTATACTTGCGAGTCATGACTGGCTTTCTGAGAGATATTAATTTGCTTATGCCGCGTAATAGCTTCACGTTGGGAGAGCATAGCCTCATACATCGCTGCTTTGATGCGTCCCTTTGGACAGTGACATCGGAGCTTGGAGTCGGCATTGGGGGCCTGAATAAGATTTTCCACAAATTAGTTGAAGTATAAGGGTATTTTACGCTATGTGGATGGCTTTGTGAGTGAGACTTCGGAGATTTAGTTCCTCGATGCAGGGATAAAGGAGTCGTACTCTATATTCACGGCCCAGAGGCTGTCACCGTCAGGTTCGCCTGGGTAGGAGAATTTGTATCCCAAGGCCCATCATCTTCACAGGACCTAGATTGTGACGGTATTGAGTCTTTCTACGGTGACTTCAAGTTCCTTGTGTAATTCACCGTGTATTCTCTGGTATATAATCGTCGCTCCTTCCGCTTTTCGCTCGAACCGTTTCCCTTCTTCCACAAACTCAACCCAAATTTCAACAAGATAAGCAAAAGACCCCAGCCATATCCCTCCCAGAGATCGAAACAAACATGACTTTCTTCCGCATAGTACGGGTTCTTGAAGAATGAAGTTTAGTATACTTATATTCGCACGTTTTCACCGTCTAAGATCCAACCATACGTCTTGAATTTCAAGTCATACAAAGAACGAATATCCTAAGCATGCGTTCTGGAAGCTTGATCGGAACTAAAGGGTGAGCAAACAACTTTCCACTCACGGTTGAAGTTGATCAGGTACTAACCAGGGATTCTAGTATTCGTGGAGTAATACACGCGGCCGAGTCCGCTGCTCCCTCCGACCACCTGAATACTCCGACTCACAACTGATAGTTTTTTCGCTCTCAAATCAAATCGTCCCCAAACCGGTTCCCGAACCTGCTCATCAAATAATTCATCAAACCATCCATCATACGCGCCAAAATGAAGCCTGCACTCAAATATCGGGGAGATATGCCAGTCCCTAAAACACAGTTGCAAAATCGACTCCTCCTCCTCCTACACCTGGCCTGACCAACCCCAAACCAGGTGACCCAATAAACATCCCTCCACCTCCCCAAAGTCGGAGTGCACCTCGGAACTTTGGTTGTGACTGGGGGTCATTCTGTGAAGCCTCCCGATACATGTGCAGGCCGGGTTGCACCTCAGACCTTCACTGCTTCAAGACCCAGACGTGCCAGGATGGAGCGTGCACGCAGATCTCAGGGGACATGTGCCAGTCCCTGAAAGACAGGTGCGTGATTGGTGATGACTGCTGCTCTGGTAGTTGTAGGCGAAAAGGCGGGTTCTTGGGGCACCGGAAATGTAGGAAGGGGAGAAAGCAGTCCACGGCGGTTGATGACTTCTTCCAGAACCTACGTCCAATACGTACGTGAACCCAACTTTAATATCGAGCGGAGATCTGACAATGAGATAGGGAAAATGTGACCACCGCCCAAAATGCTTGAATCTTTTCTTCACCTTTGGTTTCGAACCTTTGCCATGTGTTTCAAACACTGCCATCTTCATGATGACGTGCTGTCTGTTCATTTTGGTTGCGAAAAGGGGCCATTTGACAATGGTAGCATGTCATGTGCCGGCGTCCACACATCATTCCATTTTCATTGGGGTGTTGTATTACCCAACCCCAGCCCAAACATCGTGGCTATAACTGGAAAAGGGGTTTTCGGACTTCCGTACGTTCCTGCACCTAAACGATGAACGCCGATCGTTCCTGATAACGCAGTGCAAGGGCCAAAAGCTGGCAAACAAGAGGACCTGGGAGGAAGGCGTCCTTTTGACGAGGCGGACAACTGGGCCCTACGACTTTTCCGACTCCGATCTCAACCCGATTCAATCTATTTTTGATCATGTATCACAAATCGTCCGCGGGGCTCTAGAACAACCTCTAGCGATTTACGAAAATGACTCCACTCCAGAAAAACCAAGGCATCCACTCTCCGCTACCAGGCCTGCAGGAATTGAAGGCGACACACGCGATCTCCCTCTATTCATTCTGGGCCGTTACCTCCGACAACTTTCTCCGAATGGATCGGCTTTGTAGAGGAGATTCGCCAGGTATCGATCAACCAGTTAGGGGCCAACGACCTCTACGGATCTTGCACTCAAGTCCCTGGCATCTCGCTATTCCTCACAATGAGTGGAAGTTGCCCGCTGATACTACGTTGAATATGTCTAACAGAGCGAAGAAAGAAAGAAATCACAATCTCTCCGAGCGCAATTAAGGCCGACCAGCCCGGGGATCCCGAGTAAGTCTAGAGTGCCACAGTAGACCCATAAAAAGCATTACTGATTCCTATAACAGAGAAATCGCGATCGAAACAGCCTACAATCACGCATTCACCACATATAAAGAGGGAGTTCAACGTCGAAGTCATTGCGGCTAAGCTAAGCGATACGCCGAATTAAATATCGGAATCAGCGAGGATATCTGAGTGGCAAAGTGGACTTAACCTTCTTTTATCCGTGGAGCTAGTTTACTAGCGAGGTTTTCATTTCCCTCTACCGGGCTATTTCGAATATGGTTTTTTCCCTGCTTTATTTCATATCCTCCGTTTGTGGAGTGGATTCCTTCGTTGCCTTGCTCTTTGTTTTATTTTCTGATCAAAAAGCATTCACTTCTATGTCAAAAATTAAAAGGATGGGGTAATCATGGGAGATTCTCGGGGTGTAGGTGGGATAGGGATGGGTGGGCACGAATATTGGATACAACTAGTCTTTCTTTCTAGCTACTCGCTGAAGACTACAGAATCTAGTTAAGGAAATAATATTGTCCCTCGCGACATTCAAAATGACACATGTATACTATCCAACCACCGATATAACATAAATTTGGGATGTGCCATCCCTATGCGCCTTTCCCCTGCGGACATATGCCCCCGCACAATTTGGCCAGCAGTAAATCCAAATGTCGCCTGGACTGTCAGGGACTCAGGGTCTCAAGTGAGCCGCAACCGATCAAGCATGGACCAGTCAGGGCAAAGATCGCAGCCCTCAAGACCATAGTAGGTACATCCACCGTTATTGATACGAGCCAGTAAGCTAACAAGAAACGCAAAGAGCCCAAGCATTTCATTAGGATCCTCTAACCACTAGCCTTTTCCCGCTAACCCACAGAAGAAATATGCAACGACGCTTTCTCATACCTTCCTATAGCGTCCAAGCTCTTTCACACATTACCCCGTTTGACGATTGACAAATGCCCAACCCAGGACGTTGAAATTTAACACTTAAAGATGACAGCCCCGCCGTTTCCTTGACTAAATCGGCCTTCCTGGTATTTCCCTTGCACCGTCAAACCCACCTCAAGACAAAATGCCAACCGTAGACAAAGGAGCAACCCAAGCATATATACTGCTGCATTTACTCTGTGTACCGGGGTTGATATGCTTGACCAAGGCGAACTCCCCGTTCCGCAAAGTGTATATCGCTTTCATCCTGGGCCTGTTCTACTTGTATAGCGGTGCGCAGCAAGAGCTGAACGGAGGGGCACTACCCATCCAGCTGTCCGGATCAACGACGGGTTTTTATGCCATCCATTCTATCAGTCTTCTGCTGATCCTGAAAATCGACCCTCAAGCGATCGAGTCTGCCTGTCGTTCGCATTCACCTTTCCATTCTCCTTCATTGGCTACTCGCCTCTTATACGCCTTTCGTTTATCGTTAGATCCCCGCGCACCGGGAACACCATGGCAGGTCAAAGGCCTTCCTCCCTTCCCGTCCAAGCTAACAACTCGAGAGCGGTTTCTACTCCATAACGCTACCATATTGATGAGTAAATACTGCCTTTTCGAGCTTCTTGTTACGCGATACACGCCCGCCCCGGTGTCCAAATACTACGAGCCCGATGTTGGATTTCTTGGCTTTGACCCTTCCGACCTACGATGGACCACCCGCTTGCAGGCTACTCTCCTCATGTGGCCGGTAACCCTCCGCCTCGTCCTAGACCTACAGTACCACCTCGCGGCCCTCATTTTCGTTCCCCTAGGCTCAGAAATGACCTCCTGGCCACCCTTATTTGGGAGTATGGCCGACTCCTACACCCTGCGATATTTCTGGGGGTGAGTACTTGTCTTCCACAAGCCTATCCATGGAGAAACTAACCCAAATAGAAAATCCTGGCACCAACTTCTCCGATGGCTCCTAACCTCGGTTAGCAGCTACATCACCCGGACCGTCTTACGTCTGCGCACCCCTTCCTGGCTCGAACGGTACCTCAACATCGCCATCGTGTTCTCGATTTCCGGGGTGATCCACCATTTCGGTTGTGCAACTATTAATATGCCAGATCAAACGATCGGATCTATTCCTTTTTTTGCGTCTATGGCGGTTGGGATTTTGATCGAGGATACGGTGCAGCAACTTTACCGTCGATATTTAGGAGGTGGCTCGTCTCCCCGGGTATGGCAAAGGTGTCTGGGTTATTGCTGGGTGGTTTTTTGGTTCACTTTAACCCCTGGTTTCACGTATGATTTGATTCATATTATGGGGAATACGCCACTGCTTTTACCAGTCCATTTGACTGAATATCTGGGGTCGATGGGCGTGGTTGTGTTGGTTGTGGCAGGGTTTGGGCTCGACTTGGTATGTTAGTAGAAGTAACAGGATAATTCACCGCGTGTGTGCATTGCAATTGGAAGCGGGGGTTGTCCAGTTCCATAGGTGGAAGAGGAGATACAGGAACGGTAAATTTACGTAAAGACATCATTTCTGTACATTTTAGGCACGGGCACGGGCATGACTCTGGTGCTCTCACCTGATATCCAAAGGCCGAATGCTGAGACTCATCCCCCAAGTTAAAATACTGACGGGATCACCACTGGCAACTGTTGGGAATAGAAGAGATGTTCACCACACCTTCCCAATCTGATTCTCGACTATCTTTCATTGGCGGATGGGAGCCTGGGCACGGATCAATACGAGGTTAACACTATCTTGGCTCCATGTTGCCCCACCCGGAGATTGAGTGCTTGGTTCCCGATTTTTGTTTCAAGGTTTGTGAAATTGCGACCTCGACTCCAAATGACTCGAAAGTCGAAAGAGGGGAAACATAGTTAGCTGGTCGAAAGATGTAAGTTACTTAATTACCAATGCATAATTTATGTACCAGCGGTTCTTTTGGTGCCTGACTTTTGTGCATGCAACCGATGGCTTGGCATTGGTGTTATATATATATATCAGTTCTCACCATCGGGATGGGACGCATTGGCTAGGGATACTGGACGGAAACAAAGAAAAAAAAAAAAGAGAGAGAAGATTCACAAATTTCCTCCAGAAATAACAACTCTAGGGGTAATAACTGAACCTTTCTGACGAGCATCTCGAGGGTTGCGCATGTTCTTCACCATTCCCTCAATCCGTCCTCTCAGCGAGTTCCGCCATTCCAGCACGAAACGGACGTTAAAGAGGGTAAGCAAAAACCTCGGAAATTGTCGCAGCCTAGATGGACCATGGAAAAGAATGAATTACATTGAAAAAAGATGCAGAAGTCTAGGATAAAATATCCCTAAGGAATGGTGAACCGTGATTGGTGGCCAACCAGGAATAGCCCTAAGTGCGACTTGGTCCGATTTCCCCCAGAGTTGATCGGGATGATCCCTCCTTATTGGGCCGCTCTCTAGCCCACTTGACAATGGTATCGCCCTATCTAGCATGAAATATTGGTCTAGCCTATTATTCATGGAGCCTATCGCCCTATCTCTGTATCCCCCGACGGCGAACCTGAGGCCTCTATACCCAGTTCTCCCAAACGGAATATTCTCTCCACTCCAACACCTCCATGCTCTGACAATCATGGATCTCACTGGACTTATTACTAAATCAAACTGAAAAAACCACCGAAAGGAATTCCACCTAATATATCCCCCTCAAGCCGATATGGACCCCTCCCCGACCCCCGACTTCCGTCGACCGCGGCCGTATCGCTCAAAACGGCTCCGACCCTGTGATGTGTGCCGACGACGCAAGCACGCCTGTCGCCTTGAGGGTCGACCCCCTTGTACGATCTGTCGAGAGCTCGGGGTAGCCTGCACCTTCAACAACCCCCCGAGCAAAAGACAGCCGCGGGAGAAGCCAGCAACCCATCTAGTAGTGAACCGCGATAATCCGTTAGTGCAGGAGCCATGGAGCTTGCAGGATCCTTCTCTAGATTTCTCCATGTTGGGCCCTGAGATGGATTTCTTTCGGGATTTGGAGCTGCCACAGCTCTCACATCAGGGGTTTTCGAGGCAGTCTCCTGCGCCGCTTGTGTCTGGTATCGATGCGAGGGAGATGCAAAACCCAGCAGCGGGTGATATGAGGCCATTTGCGCTGGAAAGAATTCCCCAGCTATCGTCGACGCCATCGTCCTCGTCGTCTCCGAGGAAGGCTGTCAGGGGACTGTCTGTTAATGACGCACCACCCGCGGCAGATCCCCAGATAGAACAATCGTTGGATAGGACAGAGGGTCACAGCGTGCAGTATTTCGGCCCATCTGGAGAGATGGATCCGTATCTGTTGCGACACTTTCATTTCGCTGATGCAGGAACGACGAGGTTCTTCAAGGCGCACTACCGTCAAATGGCCGCGGAGGTACAGAATGAGATCCCAGTCCATTTTCGACTCACGGCGAATGATCCCCCGAATCTTTTGGCGGGTATAGCATCAACTGGAACATCGGAGTCGCGATGGGAGCTACTCGAGACACTCGTTCCCGTCGAAGTGGGAGCGCGCTTGGTGGGGTTGTGAGTTTCCCCATCTTCTTTTACACGGTCCTAGTCTTTTGACTCCTTTTTTTTTTTTTTTTTTTTGAGTGGAATAGATTCTTTCGCTACGTCTTCCCCAGTTTCCCGGTTCTTTCACGCACCGGATTCCGCATCAGCACAGACACCTTGATCCCCGATCTCGACGTCCTAAGCACAATCCCTAACTCCCTTCTCGCTGCCGTCTACGCCTCAGCCCACGGATTCGCCCGCTACGACCCACTCCTCAGCGTCTCCGGCGTCTACGACAAGATCCCCGTCCAGGAACTCTGGCGCCTTGCATCCGATGGAATCCACCACGACAGCCACGGGACACAACTCTCAACCCTCCAAACCGTCTTACTCTATCTACAAAAACCACCGTCAGCGTCAAACAACCAAGCCACACTAGGAGATACACCCTCCCACGGCTCCCTACTCGGGACCGCCCTCTCCCTAGCAACAAACATGGGCCTCCAGGTAGATTGCGCCGATTGGCCCATTCCGTCCTGGGAAAAACGCCTCCGACGCCGATTATGGTGGATTCTCTACTCCGAAATCACCTGGGGCAGTCTGCTTCTGGGTTCCCCTCATCTTGTTAGCCAGGATACATGGGACGTTAGCCCTCTTGATGAGAATGATTTCGTAATCGATAATCTCGTTCTACCGAATCTAGAATCGTATATGGCGACGAGTCCTGCACCGCGGTCACCGTGTGTGTATTGTCATAGGGGACATGATTTTATTTTCTTGGCTAGTTTGACTGGGATTGCGCATGATGTTTATACTTCTTTATAGTGAGATTTGTCCCACCCCACCCAAACTGTTGTTTTGAAAGCTGAGAAGTGAATTGAAAGTACGTTACGTGCTACTAGGACGCTGGCGCAGGACTTTGCAGCGTCCTGGGAACTGGTGCAGCCGCTTCTTGACCGACTGAGTCAGTGGGAGGGTTCTTTGCCTCCGCATTTACGGATAGAGGGGGCCACAAGGCCGACTGATAAGTGTTATTTTCATCTTTCGTCGGGGGCGCATCTCAAACTTGCGTTTTTGACGGTGAATGTGTTTGTTTATCGGGCGTTGATGAGGCCGTTGGGTCCGTCTATAGATGTGATTACGGGCCTGGATCATATCACCTCCCCTGATCACGGTAATAGGACGTGGCCAGGGGGCATGGATTCGGTGCAAACGGGTGTTACACTCTCCGTCAGGCGGGCTCTAGAGTTCACTCGGAAGCTAGACGCGTTGGATCGGACCAGTTTCTGGTTTTCATGTGAGTGTACCTCGTTTCTCTTATATCGTTGGCTATATTTACTCATTACATGGGGAGTGTTAGGGTGCCCGATTTGTTTCACGACGATATCCAATTTCATCGTCTTGTTGTTGATCCAATCACCGGATGTGGACCGCGCAAAGGAGTACAAGCATATGCTGGACATATGGACGCAGACGCTGCGGTTGCAGAGCGTGGTATTCGACCAGGTGCAGATGGGGTTATTGAACCTCGATGCGATGATATACGTAGGACTAGAGAAAGTCTTTAAGTGTCCGCCGTACGTGTTAGATGTCTTGCGGGATCCGATTAGTGGGCTTCCATCGACATCTCCAGCTCAGAGCAAGACATGACTTTTATATACGGGGCACAAATATACATATCATTGACTAGAACTCCCCAGTAACCGACCCCCCAAAAGGCTAGACGACGAGAACCTCAAACTCACAAGACGCAGGCCCGGCACCATTCACCGAATTAAGATCCTGCGGACAAGCACTCATCGCCACCACCAAATCCATCTCCGCCCTCAACACCACATACTGCCCCTCCTCACTCACGGGCGACACAAGCGCCAACTCTCCCCCCGTCCCAACGTTTACATTCATAAATAAATTAAACGGGTCGGGCGTCCACTCCTCCCGGATCGCCTGTGCGGGAAACCTCTCCCTCAAAATACCATGCAGATTATCAGAGCAATTATCGTGGTATTCACTGCACCCCATCATGCGGTACCGTTCCGCATCACACGCGGGCCACACCGTATCGTGCACGCCCGGGGAAGTGTCGCTGACGAAGGTGAACATGGCCCGGCGACGGCTGCTGTAGAGGCTGTTGCCTTCTTTGGGGAAGATGGTTTGGAGCATGGCCCGTGTGTGGGGCATAGATAGGTATTCGGTTGGATTGTCGATGCCGAAGGCGAAGAAGTCGACGACTTGTTTGCCGAAGGTGTTGATGATTTTGATGCTTTGGCCTTTGGTGAGTTGGATGGCGGCGGCGTTGCGCGCGGGGAGGGTGTGTTGGGAGATAATTTTCATGTTTTTACTCCTTTCTTTGATTTATGAGGTTTGGAAAGTGATTGGAGATAGCAATGGAAGGGGAAGAACGAGGTTAATGTGTGACTTGGACGCAATAGGATTTTTTGAGGTATCTCGGACAATATCATGAGCATCAAATTGAAATGTGACAATGAACTACTTAAATGAACGAGTTGATTATTAATTATAACCCCCAATACCCCGATTAATAATTTAGAATATTGCCTGAATGACTCCAAGTTCTCCAAGATCTCGTATTCAGTTAGATGTCGTAGTATTCCCCGCCTGATCGGCCGTGGGCGGGGCAAATCATCTTTGTTCGAATCGCGCGGCTATGAACCCCAATGCCCCTCAAAGGGAGCGAATGGCGCGTGTCAGAATTAACGCTCCAGGATAGTTGATAGAGAAGGCTGTTCCTCACTCTATATGGCTGCCTTGCCGTAGATCTTCAACTCCAACCTGTATCCATCAGGCCTTCACGGCCACAGCTCACCTCATCACCTTCCGCTGGCCCCTTTTTTGTCCACTCAGATAAAGAAATGACGACTCGCACCATCTACCTCGCAACATTCTCCAACGGCCCCAGTCCCCACCATTTCGCCGTTTGGATCCCAAGCCTGAACGACAAAGAGGTCGGCAAAATCATCCATGTCACCGGAAATAAAGCGCTCGGGTACTTCCTCGAATTCAAGCGCAACTACGATCTCCGCCTTGAGGAACGGAAATATAAAATGTACCTTCTTGCACAGGTTAACGACAAAGTGGCACTAGATACACCCGGGAACGGGGAGCCGTCAACCGATTCAACCGCGCATGATCGTCTCGAGTCGATCGCTACTACTGTTCCGCCTCCGGGGCCGAGTCCTAATCCTTTTGATCCGGTGGTACGTTTATATTACTAGCACTATGATCATGGTTAGTGTATCTGACAGGGTATAGACGCGGAATTCAAATAATTGTCAGAGCTGGATGCTGGAGTATGCTGAGAAACTCGTTGCGGAAAGGGTGTTTCTTCCTGAGGCAATAACGGTTGTACGGGATGCTCGAAAATTGTGGGTGCCAAAGGTTGAATAGTAGTTTCTTTCTCTCGACCCTGCGTTTATTTCTCTAATTTCCGATGTGTCCGTGGTTGAGTGTGGCTATGAAGCTGTGGTAGACCACGTGCTGTAAACTTCTCGCGAATTAGGGTTGGGTAGGAACCAGGAAAGTCTCAACATGATATGTTCTACGACTCCATGTACTAGCCCCGAATTTAAAAAGCTATTTTTAATTTCCTTCCCTTATAGTTTGGTATTACCATTATCCTGAGGATCAGTGGCCTCCTCCCTGAGTCACCATGATTCGCAGGCCGGTGATTGAGCAGATGTGGAAGGATAAGTTTCTGTGGCTGTGGGAGAACAAGGACGGAGATTTGGAATATGCGGCGTGTGAGGGAGGTGGAGGCTTTGTGTTTTTGATTCTGATGAATCCTGAGGAAGTATCCAAGTAGTGAATAAGATGTGATCCTACTCAAGTCGCGAGACCAATGTAGACTATAGCATGTAGATAATAATAAGTCACCCTACTAGGTTCCAGCCTATGCCACCATTGAGAAACGGACAGACCTTACTTCCAGTTACAATATTTAGCCAATGCGACTAATGCCCCACCGCCTGTGTCCCACCCAGAGAATCTGTTTGGTTATCAAGAAATATCAATCTCGCCCCCAACTAGCACATAGCACATGATATGTCAAGAACACCCTTCGACCTGGTAAGTGCGCTAGGAAACAAGGTCAAGGCAAGGGGAATGGATATACTGGCCAATCAGACCTAAGCAGAGCTGGATACGAGATTGTCCGTTGAGCTCATCGCGAGAGTAGACCGTCGGATGACGATATATGCCAAGGTGCCCGCAACAATCTTGGCAAGGGCGGAGCGCGCACGACCAAGCCACCCCCGGGTTGAGCTACAGAAAGCCGGGGATATTATAGGCTAATAAATAGCACAGGATGTCGGATTTACATCCAATTAAACGAGTTAGGTAATGTACTGCGCTGACTGCTCGCTTTGTGCTTGGACACCTGGATATATAGCTTTTTGGCCCCAAACGCTCCTCCCCCGCAATGGGTATTGTAGAAAAGTCCATAATCCAATGGAATTGAACGGTGACTAGCTTCAGTAGACCTCCTGAGATCAAAAGGGTATCCCGAGCGGCCAGACTCTCTGTTTTCAGGGGGTTGAGTGACTATCCAGGCCATCGCAGCCCCATGCCGAGAATACTGGACACGCGCGTCCCTCAAGGAGGGCTGCTTTACTTCTGTATACCTCATTTCACTTGACCTGCGTATACTCCTGAGCCTTGGCAGTATGTCCCCCTCAGGTATAAAACATCCCATCTCCCCATTACTTCTAATCCCCATCACCCTCCCTCAAACCAAATCAAACCAATACAATCAATTTTTCATCCCCAATTTCTTTAACCACCACAACCATGCATATCGGAAAAACCCTCTCCATCCTCTGCCTCAGCTCCGCAGGCCTGGCATTCAAGATCCGTGCCTTCAGCGGCAGTGACTGCACCGGTTCCGCCCAGGAAGTCAACGTATGGGACAACACCTGCAGAGACTCCAATGTCCCTAAGACCAAATCGTTCCGCGTCCTGGCCTACGGGGCTGGTCGCCAGAGAGCGCACTTTTGGGCCGAAAACAACTGTGCTATCTGGGTCCCTGATGATGAATTTAGGGATTGGTGGGCGGATGGTGGGAGTGATACTTTTATCAAGAATCGCTGTATTACTTTGCCTTGGGAGGCGAAAGCGTATAGTTCTATTTCGGCTTAGAGGGCTGCGGTAGTCATGTAAGTTATTCACTTTATTGAATCGTCATATTGGGGACATGAACAATAAAGGTCTAATGCTGTTTGTGTAGGGAGATCACTACGACTCGGATGCTCGTGAAATGTGGATGGTGGAGGGTGGAATCGAGTGACTGTCCTTAAATATCCTCAATTAGGAACATAATACAAGTCTATTGTTGATGCATATACACCCATATTAGGGTTCTTTGAATTATATTAACCATTAATAACGGGATGTATTTTTCGTAAATCTTCTGTGGAGCACTCAGTCCACCACAAACTCTAGTATGTTTATATTCCAGGAGAGTTAATCTGCGAATATTCTTGTAATATCGCTTGGATCTGCCTAATTTCATCATTCAAATAGCGATGGCTTGAATAGATACCCTGATTCCCGGACCTAGCCCACGCGTTGAAGGATGTGCCCTAACTGCCCAACGCTTTGCTGTATTTTTCACCTAGCCCTGGACTTGCCATCTTCACCGCGGCCGTTTCTTCCCGTTCTACCCGCAGATTGACCTACTACGGGCAAATACCCAAAGATCGAAAGACTATCAACAAGCGTCCAGTCACTCATCAGTGGTGGTGACAGCCAACTTACCTAACCCTCGAGTGACTCCTAGATTGATATTCACTTCGTAGAATTACAGTGACACTGCTCATGGGTTTTCCAGCTGAGACATTCCCACGGGAAAGGTATAAATAAAAGGCCAACAATCCCTGTCCAGGCTTCCCTCCTTCCTTCCTCTTTCCCCTCCGCAGGCAAGTTCCCCGTCATCCTAGAGTCTTCTCCAAACAATCACATCGTTCCAATAGTAAGTCTAGCACGAAAACAAGTATCCCTTTTCTCTTGGCCGACTCGCACAACTGACGATTGTCATGAACACATGGCTCTGATGACTAGTGTCCGCTCAGCGATGTGCCACTGCTTCGCAACCGCGAACCAAAAACACCCAAATGCCACTGAAAATGAAGAGGAAATTAGGAGATCTGCTGCGCGAATCGCCCTGTTTCGCACACTCAAGACAACTTTGTATCTCAAAGTCGAAGAGGATCCAACCCATGGTATCCTGACCCATAGCCAAGCGAGACGCTCCTGGACTCTGGACAAGAGGGAGAAACTAATGGCTGATGTGGCGAAAAAAGTACCCAATTACAACACTGATTCTAAGGATACAGGAGGCCACAAACTTAAAAAGCTAACCTCCGGAACGCCTCTTGGATTGTTGAGGACTGCCTGAACCAACCAAAGGTACCACAATATCCATCGAATGGACGAGGTAATTCGCTCTAGATAAGGTTTGGTATGTGCAGCTGAACCCACGAGTTGATCCACGAAACTAACCTCCATACAAGAGGTCAAATCTAGATAACCCATCATTCGTTGATGGGATGGACGAGTGCCAGAGAGGAGTGTAGGAGTAGTGCCCCGAAAGGTGCAGCCAAACATTCGAGCAGGATATCGCGAAGTGGTACTGTAATGAAAAGTACAAAAGCTCAACAACATGAACAACAACCGGAGCAACAACCTGAACTAGTATCTCGCCCTGCTAGAGATGCAGACCGGTTAATCAGTGATCCTGCGACAGGTCACTTGGAAGACGATTCAGACTTCCTTTTTCATTTTGAAGTGGTATCAAGGATTTTTTTGACGTTGATGATCAGCGAGATGATCCACCGACCTGCAAAGGGGTTTATACTAAAAATGTCTCCTACCCTTTTTAAGGTTTTCTCTCACGTCGACGTACTCTTCCAATAGATTTCTATCACGATAGTCATTCATTGATGCTTTCAAACAAGAATGTATTCCAGGGGTTGTCTCCCGCCATGTTCACCTTGGAAAGGAAGGATGTCATGTTCTCATGTTACAAAATAATCAAACATGCCACATCTCGTGCTTCGGCCTATTTTAAGACACGGACCTGGATTTGAGTGAGAGAAATCCTTACTATCGACCCACCATCGAGAAACAATACAATCTCCCATCTAGGTCCCAGGGGAACATTCAAACACATGATCTAGCTATGGAGCAAGTTTTTCTTGGTGATGAAGCCGGAGTCCAAAGGAGATTTCTTCGGGCTCGACTTTCGTTTTGCCGATTATAGGGCATCGGGGGGCTAATCGCCGGAGAGAAAGGTCCCAAATAATGTCGACATGACCCCCGAAGGGCACCTCCGTGCTATCAGGGAGTTTAAAACACCCTGGACTACCAGGGATAACTTACCCTGCGCATATAAAGGTCAACATGTTCATCATAATTTTCGAACTTTTCACTGAAATTACCTGTCTGTCTATTTCTCATTTTCACTTCTTATCTCCTTTGTGAACATCAACTGCGCGCCGATTGGTCCCTCATTGAGACCATGAACTAGCGAGGAACCGCAGACAATCATCTGGAAGTTTGCTGGGGGGCCGAAAAGTGGCAACTTGGAAGGTAGGGCTCACGCTACCAGTGTGGGATTCTCTCCAGCAGCCACGGTAAGACCACTCACTCTACCTCAGGTTGTATATGTCTAACATTTTTCTAGCATTAGTTTCGATTCCGTCACATACACTCTTCACAATGCTGAAAGAGTGCATATGCCAATGCTTCAAGAAAACCCGACTTTCTCCCCTAATGTCATGACCTCCTCCTCATGAGAGTTGAAACAGGCTGGCCCGAGAGCTGGTCTACGTTTTTTTCGGCAGTTCGAATACCTGGGCCGCGAGTTCCGTAAGCTGAGATATTTCACCCTAGAAACCCTTTTAGAAAGCGAGACAAGGGCAATGAATGCTGCGCGAGGTTGAGACTTGGTATCTTATGCTAGGCGCCGACGAAAGAGCCAATTTGGCAGCAGCGGAGGAAGGCACGATTCCAAAACGGAAGGTCCCCACCACTCAGATGTGCAAGCAACATCAAGTCAGCCACTGGGATGGCTTCCCTAACACTGCTGGAGGGCAATATCACCCGGTATTTCTCCGAGACTATCTTCACGCTGGTTTTTCTGACGTAGCAATCGATATTGGTCGGAGCTTTTCAGGTATAAGGAGTGGCATGGAGCCATCAAGCTGTGAGTCAGCCTGAATCTTGAACATTTACAAGGAGAGGTCTGACCCTGTCAGATCGTCAGATAGATCTCATTCCATTCAAATCGCATCGCCATACTATCCCCGACCATACCACCGAATACTCCAATCCGCAGAGAGATTCAAGCCTTTGAAAGACCCACGAGAAAAATATATTGGAATCCAGAGGGAGATTAATCGATACAAACATTGTAGTCATGGGCTTAAATGCCAGTCTTTATTCTCTCAGTTAGCTAGATTTGGCCCTTTTGAATCAAGATGTAATTTCCGTGAACCGATTTACTAGCATAATTTATCGGTCAACCGCACTGATTCTCTCTGCGCTGGAACGAGACCCATAAATCGTATCCAGTTTTCAGCGATGCTCCGATACGTGTCAATAGATAAAGAAACATCCGCAGTAGAGTTTGAAATGCCTTTCGCCCCCCCAAGAGTTTGTGCCGTGCTATGTTGATCGTTTGGCATGGCCCGATTTCCGGACGAGGGAAAATGTCCTTTATATTGCCAGTCAATCATCTTTTGTCTTCCCCAGCAACTCATAAGTACGGAAGATAGAGCGAGGGGGGGATAGAGAGAGCAAGGTTCCTACTTCAACGGCCGTTAGTACCGTTGTCCCCCATATCCCCGGTTTCCAAACCTCAATCAAACCCCTTCACCCCCTCCACCTCAATCCAATTGATTAATAGGACAATTTCAACCTGTCCCGCGCCTCCTTCGACCCACAGACGCATATCACTCTATAGGCGCGCCCAGCTCTCTTCCGAGTAGCCTGGTATGGTCCGTGAGCAGAATGCAGAAATCTAGTTCCTTTGGTGCATTCGCATACCGCCCGGTAAACGAATCGAGGCCTTTTGGGTGTGTCTGACCATGGAAGAGAAATCCGAAGGATGACGAGGGGGAGAGGCAATAAATCAACTTATGTCATATGATCGTCCTTCCAACGGTAACAATAAGCTTAGACATGGATTCAGCGATATTTATATTTTGCATAGGGCGGACTTTGGAGACTTCCGACTCCTCTCACTAGATTTGTAACCGATTGTTCGCAGTTGTAGGAGGGATTATGAATACAATACCCCCAGGCTAGCATACCGAAAAGGTCGGTTGAGGAACTAGGACGCCACTTGTGATAAAATGGACTTTATGTTAAGTTGAAGGAAGCGAGTGTCAGGAAAGCATGTTTCTTGCATTCAACGCGGCCCAGTCTATCTGCGGTCCAGAAAATTTAGTTCGTCGCACTTGATACATAAAGAGAACTGCCAAGAAAACGCCCACGAGGACTACCGATCCACTATTTTAGTATATTAGCAAGGGCTTAATGTCAACAATAAAAGGAAGACGGACTAGTTCATTGTTCCTGGGGTGGTGGGGATCGTCGTTGGCAAACAGAATACAACACCAGATATAGCCAGCCACACAGAAGAGAAGATGTTGACGGCGTACCCGCACCGTCCAAGGTGGAAATGTCGAGCAGGGAGCTTATTTCGTCGTCGAAGTGCGAGGATCCCCTGGGGTACGGTGTAGGAGAGGTTGATCAGGAGTACGGACATGTTGACGATCGAAGTGAAGGCGGTGGTGTTGGCAATGTAAATGAGGCCGTAGATGAGACAAAATCCGGCGGATAGTAGGGTCGTTCGCACGGGGAAGTTATAAGAGGGGTCTATATGGTTCCAGTATTTGGAGAAGGGGAGACCGTTCTACCAACGTCAATCATGGACTTATGAGAGATTAGAGAAAGAGGCACTTACGTCTCGAGAAAACGTCCAGGCAATTCGACTGCAAGTGATCCATTGACCGGGGATACAGGCTAGAGATGAACGTCAATGAGCGTAATTGGAGAGGGTCAAGAGTCGCGCACTGTAGTAGAGAAAAGTCAAGCAAGCCTGCAGCAAGGTTGCAGCCACCTTGCTCCCCGTCGCTTGATAGAATACCTCCAGACTGGGGATCCAGGCGTCCTGCACTGCTTCCAGGTCCTGAATACCACAGATCATGATAATAGTCCAGGGAATGACCGTTAATACCCCAATAACCATTGTCATATTACTAAACACCTTTGTGTTAGGCTTCGTCCAAAGTTGGGAGGCTGAGGGAGAGTACATCACCCAAGGCAGTGTCCGCCCTGGTCGTGGGATTTCCTCAGCAAGGTGCGCAATCGACCCAGAGGATGCAAAGCAGTATTCTCCCATGCCAATACTTATCAACCAGGCTGGTCCCTGCGGCCACCCGCTAGCATTCCGATACGCCGTGAGGTGCTGAGGGTGATATCGGCCCCTTCCCATAGCCAGCACAACGATCACGACTGTTAGGAATCCTGCAAGCGAGAGGACGAAGGTGGCCTGCGTCATATAGTCCACTCTCTTTTTCGGGACGGTAAATATGGGTATCACTGTGCACATCCCCCTTTCTTAGTTACCAGGCAGACCGGTGTCTAAGGCCTTTTTGCTTACAGGTAAGAAACATAACCAGCATATAGCCAAGGTACACCTGCCAATGTTGAGGGTTGAACTGCGGATACCAGAACGCCGCAATCCCGAACGCTGAAACAGTGGTGTAGATTAAATTGGAAACGGCGTTAACCCACCATCCGATCAGGTTGAGAGTCCCGACCGCGAAAGCAGCAAAGTTCCTCGTCGACTTGGGAGCAAGGAAGTACGCAAAGTGATAATGGCCCTACTCAGGTTAAAAGAATCCGGAATCTGAAGTATAAAATAGGGATTCTCACTCCGGAAGACGGTAATGCAGAGCACAGCTCTGCTAGCCCTAAGAGGACAATCCACTGCGCTGCAGCGGAAACAATCACAGCGAAAAGGGCCGTTTGGCCGCCCCCGTAAATCAAAACAGCCCCAAAGGTGGTTGCGTATGAGATCCATGAATTCGAGATACTGTTGCTCTGGTGAGAACGGAAGGAATATTGGGCTGTTAAGGTGGTGCAGCCTTACGTGAATGCTAAACCAGTCGCTCCTAGCCACGAGAAAGAGCGGTCGAGCTCAGCCCTATGGCCTTGAGCCTCGAGAACAGCATCGTCTAGCGGAACGATTGTTTCATCTGGGAGCTTTTCTAGCTCGTTCACCTGTATTTTATGGATTCCATTTTCACTAGACATCATATTCTCCCGTTCCTAAAGACGATCCCAACGAGATGTAAAACGGTAGGATGAGAGGCCATCTTAACAGGGCCCCTCTTAGAGGGATGTGGCGGTGATATGCGAACTCCCTCATGCTCGCCATGTAGCCACACTCCCCGAACGGAATCTTGTACCGAATGCAAAGCAAGGATTGTGGAATGCAAGAGATAAGAGGTTGCGCCCTCGAACCACATGGGACGAGTTAGGCACGAGGTTGACCCCTTGAGTTTCACTCCCCGGTAATACTATCATTACTTGCATAATTTGAACGAACAGGAGGGGTGAAGATCATAGTTTAGATTCTGCAGGTCGTTCGAACTGGCCAGTGCTCATGCTAGCAGAAGGATAATACCTCATCGTGTGAACGAGGCAACAGAGAGGCAAACAAGGGGTTCTGCGGCAGGTAAGGAGACACAGATCGAACCAGGGATTGGAGCTTGCTTGAGCACGCGATTGTCCACATTCCACAACAGGAAACTCCGGAGCTCTAGATTTCCGCCTTTTCCTGGGAAGACAGAGCCAGATTAGCATGAGTCCAATGCCCTGGGATTCAAAGAATGCAGAGACATCATCACGGAATTACATTATGGGGTAAGATTATGATACAGCCATCTTCGCGACCAAACCGGGAGAACACAGCCGAGAGGGAATGCAAGAAGCAATAAAAAAGAACGAATAAAAAAGGAAGGAAGAAACCAGTAAACAACCGCGACCGCAAATCAAGCAACAACACCCAGCAACGTCGAACAAAACAACAATCCCAACAACCCCAAACCCGACTTCGACACCGGCTGATTCACCCACCCCGCATTATCCTTTGTATCCTCATCCCCATCCCCATCTCTATCTCCATTATCTGAATCCCCACCTTCCCCCGTAGCCGACGGAATCGGCTCCGTCGCCGTGGCAGTCATATTCGCATTACAAAAGACCTGCCCATGGACGCCACCGTTATTCGTAATGCAGTCCAAGAGACTCTGGACGTTCTGGCCCTGGGCGAGACAGTAGAGCCCACACTCGCCATCGTAGGACTCGATCTTCGCGGGTTTGCAGCATTTCGTCATAATATCTGAGTAATTTCCGGCGGCTGGGACGGCGCAGGCCGCGTCGGTTTGTTCGGGGAGGATCCAGCGGTTGCCGGTGCAGGTTGCGGCGGCGCCGGAGGTGGTGGTTGTTGCGGACATTTTTCTTCCGTTTCTTTTCTTCTTATTATTTTTCGTAATCGGTGTACGTATTCCTGTGCTCTTGTTTTATCTCCTTTATTTATTGAAGGGGAGATATGGGTGGGTAATTGCGTGAGTTGCTGCGGTGGTTGATTGTTGAAGGGGGTGAGCACTGGAAAAGAGAGAGAGAAGAGGACGCAAGGGGGTTACCCTTTTTATGCTGATAAATTATCCTACCTAGGTACCAGCATTATTTCTTGATCTTAGTTATGACCATCATATTTGCGATGAACTGATTCAATGTGATGCAAATCTATATTTATCCCAGACAGATGGCGCTTGGCATTGGCGATTGACTGCTCTTGTTTCACTCCACTGGAGCTCCCGATTGCATGGCGCCACTCATCACCAGGGAACACTTCATTTACATTCGTCAACAGAGCCAAGTCCTCTCTAATTCAATTTTACAGCAGCCCTAGATGACCCACAGTTGAGACTTGTCGGATCCACTTTGTTGGGGTGGTTTTAGGAGAGGTATCACAATTAGGTTCTAAAGTAGGCCTACCTAGATGCTGGCAAAGATGGATATCATTACAACATCCATAGAGCGGAAGAGGATAATCAAGTAGAGGACGGTAGCTCTGTTTAATTCTCCCTTATTTCAGAAGAAATATACTTCCATAGCTATCATCAAAATCAAATCACCCTTATTTTCAACGTAACACACAACATGTATATAGTCCCCGCCCTACCCGTACATAGCTCTGGCCCTCACAACTTCTTCCCATCAAACAACCTAATCTGATCATCAATATACTTATTCAGATCCACCCTCCGCTCATGCCAATTCCCACTGTCGTCCTGCAAGTCTGCAGCCAGATAAGTCACCGTCCGTGTATTCTTGGCTTTCTTCCCGTTGGCAAAGCGCGACCCCCCGTACTTGAATTCCCCGTTTTAATTTCCCAGCCAGTCATCAAGGGAGCTGTGCTGGTCGGTCCATTCGCCGTTTTCCTTGTACTCTATGTCCATGAAGACGGCGAGGTCTTCGTAGCCGCTGGATATATCTGTGACGACGGTCCTGTTGTTTTCATTCAACGTTAGACGGTTCTTGGTCTTGTTGGTGAATGGCATGGTGACTGTACGGTTGAGGTTGTACAGGCTTAGTCAGAGGATAAGATGGGTGAGGCGTGTAAAGATTATGAGTAGGAATATTTGGGTAATTGAGTGGTTTGTTTTCCGAGTATGAAAACTGAGTGTTTTTTTGATCTAGAAAGTTTGGTTTGAGGGGATATCGTGACGAGGCATTTATATTTGAGTTTAGCAAGGCAGGTATAGAGCACGGTCTGATTGATGTGATACAGTTACTGCAAGGAGAGCCAGCAGCGGCGAGCGTCAGTCGAGAATAGACTGAGGGCCGAGACCAAAAAGCAAAGACGGTCTACGATCGAGATTGGAGGAATTCAGAGTGATTGACAAGGTTATCTCCAACCTAGACCGTTCTGGCCAGAGTATCCTGCAGTCATCAGCCTGTCATTTGGGCATAAACGAGAAGGTGTGTTGACAATAAAACTAGCCAGTGTAATTCGCCCGGAGTATCAAGCAGATCCCACAAGGGAAAATGGCAATAAAGATATAAGTGAGAGCCTAGCATCCCGTCCATAGTATGTCCGGTGCAACCAATAGGAGTAGTATTCCAGTAATCTCATGTTTTATACTCTTATATATTGAAACTCATTGCGCATTATATAAAACGGCGCTCAAGCCAAACGTAGTCCTTCATCCTGTGCAATTTCATCGGGAGAATGCCCGCCATGCAGTTTATCCAGATACGTATCAAATCGACCCGATACCTCCATTGCATCCTTGAGATGCTCGTACGTAAGAGCCGTCTTCTTCCACCGGGCATACTGACGCGCTGTAGTAATCACGTTTCGAATCTGTCGCCCGTTCAGCTTCTCGTCCTTTAGCTCCTCCAGATGGTCCTCCAAGTCATCAATGTCAATCGTCTCCCCTTCCATAGATTTAAGCCTTGTAATGAGCGTCCGCCATATGCGGTATCGTTGATGAGGCCCTAAATTAGGATAATGGAGAGCTAGCTGAATTCGAGACCGAAAGGCTTCATCAAACGTACCCACCCGGTTGCTCGTGAGGATAAGGATCCCATCGTAGTACTCTAGAACCCGTAGGAAGACCGAGACTAATGCGTTGCGTGCGAGATCCTCTAGGGAACGCTGTTCAAGGAACACGTCGGCTTCGTCGAGGAGAACAACGCAACCCCAGATTTTCCCGAGATGAAGGACGGAATCGAGATACTTCTCGACCTTCTCGGGCTCGATACCTACATCGCCACAGGTGACTCGATATAGTGGCTTCTCTGCAATCTCTGCCACACTCTCCGCGGTGAGCGTTTTGCCTGTCCCCGGGCCACCATGCAAGAGTAAGATCAAACCGTTCCCCTTCCCGGAAATGAGGTCTGTTGATTTCTCACTCTCGAGGTGATTGCTTATCAGTGCTTGAATGAATTCTTTGGATTTGCGATCCATAACCAGGCTATTGAAGGCCTCCTTGTTCCAGGTCACATCCGAAATCTGGTCAATTGAAATGTCGAACCACTTTTTCCGCCGAAGATTGTAACCCCTGATAGTACGTGGCATCAAGAGAAGGAACGGATCGGCGGGATGGTTATCGCTCAACATGGCCTCGGGATCTAAAATGTCTTCCTCGTCTTTGTCGGCGTAGTTGTCGCTGTGGAGATATCGGTATGATTTCATGTCGATCATATACCGATCATCGGTCTAGAATTACACACGATCAGCCCATGATCCAAACAAGTAGCGCACGGAATGGAGCAATGAGCACCAACCTTATTATCGAGCTTTTCCTGTTCACTTGCTTGGTAGGAAACCAGGCGCCGCACCCGGCACTTCCAAAGAGTCTTCCCACGCCTCCACAGTTTATCAACGAGTGGTACTGAGGCAAACCTGAGTGGAAATACAGCCAATGAGGTGATAGAAATTGGTTTGATGCGATCATGATTCCCTCCAGTGCTCGGAAAGTCGCTCAACGGCATACTAAAGGTGATATTCTTCATCGCACGATAGAACTCTCCATCAAATTCCCATGTCTCCGCGCGGATATTCCAGGTTCTGGTAAACTTTCGAGGCCTCGACTCGGGATTTCCTTCATGGCCGAACCCTTCGCTGCTATTCCCGTCCTGACGAGCATTATTGGTCGCTTCAGTCTTGACCCAAGATCTGGCAACATACCCTCGGTACTCATCCGACTCCCGAACTAGCAGGATGTCGCCAGGCTTAAAATAATAATGAATGTAATCTTCTACTGTTTCACCTTTGTCCATGAGGGAGTCCACTGTCGCATATTCGCCGCCGAAGTTGAATTGAATATAGTCAATTAGAAGCTCAAGCTGACTCCATTCCGCTTGAGACAAGGCTTCTTGGATTTGGCTAAGCTTGTCACGACTATGGTAGACGAAAAGATAGGGAGCAGGGAGCTCTTTGGTCCACATGTATTTCTTTTTCAAGTCGGCATATTCTGTGCCACTGTCAAGGATTGCGGCCAGCGCTTTTTTCAATTCCTTAGACACTGGGTATATGGCCTCTCCCAAGGCCTCAACAGGACAGCTGGTGGAGGACGTTTGGTCTATGTTGATCTTCTTTGGATAATCGCGGAATACGATGAAAGAAATACCGGGATTCGTGGCAAGATATAACCCAAAGTTGGTCACAGGGACACTACAGCGTAGATAGATATCTCCATCTTGGTCCTGTGCTTGTTCGGGGGGACCCAGGTACGCCCGAGTCTCAAAGGAAAGCTCATCTTCAGCCTTTTTGCCCTCCTTTTTGGTGTCCTTTTTGCCGTCCTTTTTGGTGCCTTTTTTGGTGTCATTTTTGGGCTCATTGTCGCGCAGACGATAAAGTATTTGATGCCTAAAGGATATGGGCGTCTTTAATTCAGTCTCGAGATGTTTTATTTTGGCCTCTAGGAAGGCGATATGTGAATCCAAGGACGAAACGTGGCCGCCGCTTTTGCCTTTATTTGCGGTTGATTCTCGATCGCGGTTGCGCAGTTTCGATCTGAAAGGTGGTCTGGTGACTGGTATTTCATATTCGCTCATCTCATCTGATTCCGAGAAGGAGAAGTCGAAGGTGACAGTTCCGGGTTCTGGAGGACTTGGGGATACTGGGGGTCGGGATTCAGGATCGTGAAGGGCAAGAAGCTGGCGCTGCTGGAGTAAGCTCCCTTCACTATGGTCGTCTGAGATGGTAGGGATGGTTTTCTTCACACTCTTGCCGTCAACGCTATCCTGGGAGGAAATTTGACGGACTGGAAAAGGCTGCGCCATCGTGGTCTGCTTCGGATTCAGCAAGTGACAAAATATGAGCAAGAAAAATGCCCCAGAAGGTAAACCACCGAGAAATTTCAATCTGACGAGATGGGTGGTGCGGAGGTGATCGACAGTGGCGCCTTCATTTTAGTTGCCCAGGCTTCCAGGCGAGGCTGACAAGACGAGGCTGAAATAGCCTACCCCGCCATTTCAAGTATTTGGCAATCCCAATGCGATGCATAAAAATTACAGCTTCATCAAAAAAGGGCGAGCATGGCTCTCCGCTCCAACACCAATTTCGCAAAGTGGTACATCGAGGATGCGTAAGCTGATAAAGAAAGCCTTTCGAACCCGTCCCAACTAACAGTGGAAATATACAAAACAGATCCAGTCCATTTGGCCCCGCTGCGACCGTGTTTGAGGAAGCCCGGGGAATATTTGAGCGAGACGGAACCAAGGATCCCAAGAAGAAAAGGCGATGGCAAAGTATCCGAGCAACTGGTCTATCGAACCTTCTGGACGCCGTGAGCTCTGCTCAGAAACTCTATAACGATGGAAGAGCCGATTCGAAGATTAGACATGCGATTCAGGCCTTTTCACAGCGAGTATGCTACTACGGGAACGTTCTGGATGTTCTTGCCCAACATCACCCGGAATATGTGGCGCTTGCATGGGGAACAATGAAGCTGCTGTTCGGGGTATGTTTGACCCCGTCTCTGGAAATACCAGGGTGAAGAAGAAACAGAGGATGTTCCTTGCGGAAATGATGTATATTGACCTTATTTGCCACCAAAGGCAATAGTAGAAAACGAGAGAACCGGGATCGTACTTACCACCGGACTCATCGACATCGCCGATTCCCTTCCCCGGGTAGAGCTAGCCTCGATGCTATACCCGACGAACGCCATGAAGCAAACTGTCGCCGTCCTCTACGCCCATATCATTCGATTCATCCTTCGAGCGCTAGAGTGGTACGAGGAAGGGTCCTGGAAACGAGCCATTCATTCAGTCACTAAACCTTCTCCTCTACGGTACAACGACATTCTCGATGATATCCGTCGTGCAAAGGAGGGTATTGCAGCACAAGCCGCGGCAGGGAGTCAAGCGGAGCAACGAGACATCCACAAAGAGCTCATCGCCATCCGAAAGGTAGTAGACACAATGGAGCTGAAATACACCGAGCTTCGTGCACAGTTCGGGGTGCTCTCCGACCTCGTGAGTGATGTAAGAGGCCTCATCATCGCGAATCAAACCATCGAGCACAGCGAAAGGACACAAATATACCGCTCCTTGTCAAATATACAATCCACCCAGGCGGTTCAGCTGGTGTCTTCTCAATGCGTAATTGATCACCGTGGTACCCTGCAGACGGCCCGTATCATCCGAGACCGCCGTTCTTTCACCACGAGGATCCGATGCAGCCCTTTTTGGGAGTCTGCACGAGTCAAATCCTGGAATCAATCAGCGTCCTCGACTCTCATATCACTCAAAGTCCCGTTTCGGGATTATCAGCCAGCGCAAGACTTTTGCACGAATGTCGTCGATCAACTCCAGACGGCAAAGGTTCCGATTTTATGGGCGCTTAAACAAGGAGACGAGACTTACTCTCTTCTGGATATCCTGAAAAGCCTCATCCATCAGGCGATTTACCTTGTTTATCTTTCTCAGAATGAAGAAAGAGTAACTTCTTTTCTGTCCCGTTTCGTCCATGCGCAGCGTGAGGAACATTTTCTGGAAATCCTGGCAGACGTTCTCCAGCCACTCCAGGTTGTGTATCTCATCGTACAGGTCGAGGTGATTCCGTCTCTATATACCAGTGAATTCATCACCCGTCTGCAAGAGCTCATAGGGCAACTCTCATCCCGCCAAGCTAGAACAGTTCTCAAGATTCTAATTTTGACGTGGAGTCCTGGGAGTCTTGGGGAGACGGGGATGGACTCGCGAGTGCAGGTACGGAAGGTGCCTCGACGGAAAGCCTCGCGCCTTCCCAAACGGCCATTGAATTTCTAATCTGGGAAAATCTGCCTTCGCAATTTATTTCGTAGTAAATTGGGACCTCAATAAAGTCCTCAAAAATTCATGTATTCCATTGTTTGCTCATTTTGAAATTGACTTCAGGTTAATACCCTCTCAGGTATTTTGTGAAAGACCCTTGAACGAAGAACAAGAATGTTCTTGGATGGGTCGCTTCAAGTTTATTTCAGGGAAGATCCGTTGACAGGAGCCACATGGCAATCAGATACCCTCAACCTTCAGGAACCAGAGAAAGTCGGAGCTTGGGCCGCGAGCGATTTCTTTCCCCATGCTGCTCCCCATCTCTCCCCAGGTCTCCCCCACGCTCCACGCTTCCTTTCATTTTCAGTAATAAACCCGGAGAATATTCCGCTTGCTCGGCGCACTAATAACAAACAGCTCGGTCCCCGACGGAATCAAACCAGAGGCTCACGATCCAAATTTCACTTCAGGGGCGAAGAGGGAAGAAGCCCTTGTCTCTTCGTCCCGTCCGAATTCCCCCAAACAGAAACGGTCGCCTTGTTGGCGCTATTAGAGCCAATGAACTCCCAACACAACTCAATCCCTGCATGGGGGCTATCTCGAGTGGTGAAAAACCTACGAATTCACCAATTCTCAGCCTTTCGCGCGCTTCCTTCAATGGATCAGCACGTTGGTTATTGGATGGATTTCAGGGCCAAGACGAGGCTCTGGTCTAGCCTCCTCGCTCGAACCCCTCTTGAGCGGAAATTATCTGAGCGTTCCACAGCCTTAAATGACGAAGCAGACCCTTGACGCGACCGAGGAAAAGAAAAGAAAAAAAAGGAGAGAGAATCAAAGAAAGTAATTGTTGGACCAACAATTAGATATCCACACCATGAGTCGCGAGTGTTACTTTCCTGATAAAACCACGGCCGATGGCTTCGTTCCCTGCACAGACTCACTTGGCAGCCCATGTTGCAATCAGCGCGACCTCTGTCTTTCAAATGGATACTGCATGAGCGTCAGTAGCCAGCCGTATGCGATCTCACGAGGTGCCTGTACGGATCCCGAATGGGCGGGTTCCTGTTCCCAACAATGCCGTACGTTTCCCCCCCCTCAAAATTGAAATAAACACACAAAATCAGAAAAAAAAAAAAAAAAAAGGCAGAAGCGGAGAGGAGGAAGAGGAGGAAAAAAGGTTCAATGGACGGAAATAAGGAACTCAACAATAAATAGCACTCACATATCATCTCCCGCAAAAACAGAAGACATAAATACCGACCAAGACGTCTGGATCACCGTCATGCAACTCCCCGACCGCTCCGGCGGAGACTACTACTGCTGCGATGACCCCGAAGTGGACTCCAACGACAATCTCGCCTGCAAAAACGGCAACATGTTCTCCATCCCCGACGGCACCGTTCTCCCCGGCGTTGCTCTGCTCCAGAACGTCACCTCGTTTAATCCCCCAAAGCCAACTCCCACCAATGAAACCACTCCTGACCCCTCTCCTGCCACTTGCCCTACGTGCTCGAACAAGGAATTGACGATTGGAGTGGGTGTCGGTGTACCTCTGGGCGTGCTGGCGCTTTTGTTTCTCGGATGGGCGATCTATGAACGGTTGCGGAGTAGGAAGTTATTGCAGACCGTCCATATGCCGACGAATTTTGAATATGTACCTGGTAAGTGAATGGAGATGATTGAGGGATTGGATTTGTGTTGCATGGGAGCTAAATGCTGGATTTTCTAGTGAGTAATAAATGAGATGAAATGAAATGAGAGGATATAATAGTTGCGGTCGGTTTGGCGTGGTGTTATGGAGGTTTTTTTGTGGTTTATGAACAGGATACCCTGAAGAATTAGTCAGGCTTTAATTATGATAACCTTTCTCAACACGGGGTTTAAGCGGGCGTTTGCTAAGCAATTGTGACATTAATAATCGAGAATTATGATATAAAAGTAGTTGAAAACGCAGAAGCACTAACTCCATACAGGTAAACAAGGCACGCTAAAATGTGATTTGATATATAAGCTTCATAGGTTGATTAGCTAGGTCGGCTCGTCCCAAATCGGGGGCTCAAAATTCTTTCTATGCTAAGCGACAGCTTTCCCATTAATCATAAGCCATTGATCCTCCTTGACTGTGTAAGAATCTAGTCCACTACCCTCCAAACCCAGGGCTTCCTGGTAGTCAAAAATTATAGTATCAGAATCAATTTCGCCGGGATATCTTGCATAAACCACTTTTGGGTATCTAAATGAGTCTAACCGGTTTAGAAAGTCTGGCCGGTGCCAAAAGAATGCGATATCTCGTCCGGGTTGGAAAATCCCCTGATTAACTGGCTCCTCAACAATCTCCAATGTCAGGTTCCTATCTTCCCCATCCTTATTCGTGCACGGGACCTGGAAACTTGAAAAAACCGGGGGAAACGGTACCGACATTTCAGTCGGGATATATTGGCCGAGATAGGAGGTAGGTGGTCGGTGAATGAGCATCCGTCTCCAGCTGGCGTGACGGTGTAGATATGCGCCCTCTTTGCGCAAATCAATAAGTGGGTGATGGGCCCATTCACTGTTGTTTCCTCTATCATATGTAGTAATTCTGCTTCGAAAGTATTCGGGCCATACTTTTGTCTCGATAAGTGGATTCAGTTGGCGTTTAGTGCCCAAGATCACTGGTTCTTTGGTTGGTTTGAGGAAGAGCTTGACTTGAAGCTTGCTGGAGTCAAGTATGGGATACCGCCAGTAACGGCAAACTCGCTGGGCAGATGTTAACAGGGTGACATTGTCCAGTTCTAGGAGAATGGGTTCCAGTAAGTCTGGGATGAAAGCGACTTTGTGAGGTTGTGAGACATCCATAATGGCCTTTCAGTACGTCTTTGATTTGATCAGTCTCAAAGGTGGAGGTTCATAGGGAAGATGGAAGAGCTTAACGGCTTGTAGAAAGGGACTTGATAAACCTAAGTCTATGGCTCAAGCCAGTGTCGGACTATGAGGCCGAAGTGTTCGAATGCTGAGACAGCGATGACAACCCATACAAAGCACCATTCCCAATATCAAAATAGAATACAGTACTTTACCAGTAAAGTACTCAATTCTCCCCACTGAACCGGCGTTCTGTTTGCCTTTTCAGGAGGGCTCAGTTACTACCGGAAAGCAGTAAAGTAGTAGTATATCCAGTCCCATGGGCAGATATGGCGGCTCCGATGGTTATCTTCTAACCTCCCGGGCCAAAGTAATAACATTTTTCGTCTTATTAACGAGTATCTCCATTGCAGAGTCACAAATTTTCAGTAGCTCTACCTTCCTCTTTCGGTTGAGGAGTTGTCTGCCCTCCGTGGGTCGTAGTTTCCTTTCTTGTCAGCATCTTCACCAGCAAATATCGTTTTTTGGCATTACTGGTATCTGAACAGGAATCCCCTCCTTCTCTCCATTCTCCATGGATTTCTTTTGGAAGTCAAGTGGTCCTTGCGCAACGCCTGAACACCACCTCGATACTCCTGTGGCTGTGCTCTTCGGAAAGTGGCGCTGCGCCTCGCTATACAGGTTCTGGTTCTCAAACGGCTTTTCGGGCTTCAAATGAGGCTAATGAGACGGGACACAAGGAAGAGAGACCCCGACCTCGAAACCTTTACGCTGACAGCCGATGCCAAGGTGGTGTATCTTCAGATTCCTCAAGATGAATCTTGGATCTAAATATGGAAATTGCTCACACGACAGTCGCCATTATTGATGTTCCTGACAACAGCGAGACCCTGAGGGAAGTTTCAGGTCGATCTTCTCGTGTTTCCAATCCTTTAAAGTGGTGATACGAGGTCTCGTGTTTGCTGGATGGCTCTCGCAGTGTCGCATCCGTTTATTTCACCCCATCTGCTGTCGATCGCTATATAGGGCTTCAGCTATTCCCAAGCGGGTGGTGATCGACAGATGACACTATTTTTGGACAATACCAACCAAAATCAGCCTCGAAGCTCTTGGCTTCTCTCCAGCCCTACCTCTTTTATCGGTCGTTCTTGAGTTATTGGTCTGAAAAATCTGGGCATTCTTCATCGGGAGCATTCTGCGAAACGACGGGAGAGAGAATACGAACACGAAGGGCTGCATTGAATGGCCTGATTTTATTCTGGTGGTCTTCAGAGCGCGCCCAAAATAGGTCAACAACAAGCAAGGTTTGTCCGAGGGCAAAAAAAAAAAACAACAGAAGAAGAAACCAAGCGCTGTTTCCGATGCTTGACAATGGCAAGAGTTACGCCATTCTCTCTCCGCATAACTCGGCGCCCCAATGGGTCCGCCATCCACAGCACGCCGAGTCGAAGACATCTCCGATTGCTCTCAGGATTTCTTAGTGGCAGCCACTCGAGCGCCATCCGCTGGTGATCGACATCCCGCTTTGCCAATAGTTATCCTTGTTCCTGCCTCGTGTGGTGTCGCCCGATCCCAGATGCAACCCTTCTTTCCCTTCTCCGCATTTTGTTTCCTTTCCGAGTTTCCAAAGAGCTTCTTGGCCATTCAGGAACGGCGTATTTGAGATGTGATTAGCGCATCCCTGTCTCTCTCCCGCTTCGAGGCACACCCTGGACCTGCAGATTGTCGGGGGGAAGACCGTAGCCTGGTCGCCCTGACTGTAAATTTGTGTCGGATGCCGGAAGGAAATCCTTTTGACGTTGCTTTGCAGTCGCATTCACTCGTTAACTCCGCTCATTGGACACAAGAGGTGAAAGATGCACAGAGGAGAGAAATATTAATAGGGCTCGACGAAGGATATCTCGATAATATCAGAGATCCCGAGCGAATGAGAAGCCGTTGAAAACGAAGTGATCGGCAGTGGTGCAAGGGTCCGTCGTAAACACTGTAACCCGGACCCAAGCGAGATGTGCAGGCTGACAGCCAGGCCCGAGAAGGAGCAGAAAGGAGATCGTAGGTTATAAAAAGGATGTGACTCCTTCGGTCGGATCTTCTTAATCATAAACAAATCAATCAATTAATCAGTTTGAACTGAAATTGAAGTGCAATCATGCATCCCAGCACTCTCCTTGGTCTTTTGACCTTTGCAGTTGCCTCCGTTGAGGCGTTTCCCCATGCCCCCCTGATGCGACGTCAGACTCCTGGATCCAACGCGACGATCGCTAACTTCAAGAGTAAGATCAAGAATGTCGTTGTCCTCTGCATGGAGAACCGCTCCCTAGATAACCTCCTGGGTGGTCAGACCATTAAGGGTCTTGAGAACCCGATCAACAACGGGCCTTTCTGCAACCCTGTCGACCTCAGCGACCCAGATGGTGACGAGTACTGTTCCGAAGCCAACAACTACGATTCGATTCTGAACGACCCCGATCACGCTGTTTACGGAAACAACATACAGTTCTATGGAGACTTCAACCCAGACAACGATGCCATTGCAAGTGGCGACCTGACACCGTCCATGAACGGGTTCGTGGCCGAGCAGCTGCGCCGGTATGACGATGAAGAGACCGCTGCTGTTCTGGCCAAGCAGGTCATGAACTACTACACTGAGGATCAAGTGCCAGTGCTTACTGAGCTGGTGCAAAACTACCTCACCTTCAACCACTGGCATTCCGATGTTCCAGGCGTATGTCTTCTGCCAGTATTTTCTTTTCCACTGACAGAGAAGGCTAACAGATAGCAGCCCACCAACCCTAACCGCGCTGCCCTGACCTCCGGAACATCTGCTGGCCATGGCTCAAATGATGATTCCTTTGATGGCAAGCTCACTCAACTCTCCATTTTCGAACAGCTGGAGGAGCTTGGTATCACCTGGATGAACTACTACGCCAAGAGTAGCATGGCCGACGCCAACTTCTACACGTGGACCTCTGAGAGCGGCAACACCGACAAGGTTGTGTCCGTCGACGAGTTCTATGATGCCGCTGCTGCCGGTACCCTCCCCCAGTTCAGCTACATCGATCCCTCCTGCTGCACGGCAGGAACCAACTCCATGCATCCTTCCGGGCTGATCTCCGATGGTGAGGAATACATCAAGTCCGTCTATGATGCCGTCCGTGGCAGCCCTCAGTGGAGTGAGACCCTGTTCGTCCTGGTAAGCTCGACCAATATCCCCATTCTCCAACTAGAGCAGAATCGCGCAGTGAAGTAAAGAAAAATTGTATTAATTATTGCCAGACCTTTGACGAAACCGGTGGTTTCCACGACCACGTCCCTCCCCCACTTGCCCCCCGCCCCGATAGCTTGAGCTACACCAAATCGACCCCCAATGACGAGGATTACACCCTCGAGTTCAACCGCCTAGGAGGTCGCCTACCCACTCTGCTTATTTCCCCGTGGATCCCCAAGGGCGTTGTCGAGCAGTTCGGCACCAACAGCGACGGCGACGAGGTGTCGTACTCCGCCAGCTCCCTGCTGCGCACTCTCGGCTACCTCTGGGACTTTGAGCCGTTCACTCCCCGTGTCGAGGCGGCTCCTTCCTTTGAGCATTTGATTGGAACTGTGGCGCGCAATGATACCCCTGCTGAGATGCCTGCTCCTGATCCCTTCAAGACTGCGCAGCGGATCATCACTGCTCCTCAGGCCATGAGGTAGATTGTTTTCATGGTTTTGTTTTTCTTACCTGTAACACTTAAACATTTTGTTTCTGATGCATAGCAAAAGAAAATTTCATTTCTTATAACTTTCACAGTTATCTTTTTTTTTTTTCTTCCAGGTGAATAAATACACAAGTACGAGAGATTTGAGTCTTTTATTTCTCTCTTTATATAAATCTTCCAAGTTCCTATATAACATTCTTCATAAAGTCCAGGAAAAAACACTCACATCCACCCCCAAATCATCCCCAACGATCCAGAATCTGAGTATTGCCAAAATCACTGAATAGCAATATCTGCACAAGTCAAATAAATCTGCCCTGTCTGGAACGAATTCCACTTAAACGACAACAGGGTATGATTCGACGTAAAATCCGGCAACTTCACCTTCTTCGTGACCGTATACCCACCCGCAATCGTCGTAAAGCACGAATTCAACTCCGCCCCATCCACCCCCGCACACTTCGTATCATCAAACCCATTACACGTAAACCAATCATTGCGATAGCACGCCTCCCCCTCCCCACAGTCCGGACTATACGCACAATCCTGCCCATTGACATCCGTACAAGGCAGCAGGCCCTCATTGAAACAGTCCTCGGCCGCCTGCTTCTCGTCGTCTGTGGGCAGGTAGTCCGCGTCCAGGAAGAGGTCGACGATGCTCTGGTCCTGGCAGATGCGGTAGGAGAACATTCCGCCGTGGTCGCCATTGTGGTCGACGCACCATTGGACTTCGATCTCCGAGCCTGCGGTGTAGGTTTTCACGGGCGCGGATCCCCAGTCGCTGCTGGGTTGGTTGTAGTCGACGCTGACGCGGGCGTTATAGCCGCATGGTCCGCTGCGGCCGACGGGAGCGGCGTCGAGGTTGGGCCAGGATTCGACGGGTTCGAGGATCGTGCATTCGGGGCAGGTGTCTATTCCGGCCTGAGGGACATTAATACCTTACCCCTTTACTAAAAGATATGGGAGGAGGGCATACATCTGAACCGAGTCGGGTGCGGCTGGAGGGGATGTAGAGGTATCCGTGGCCGGCGACGGTGGTGGCCAGGGTGAAGGAGAGCAGGGAAGAGGTGAATGCCTTCATTTTGAATTCTTGTTCTCTTCTCGTGTGTGACTTGGTTTTGATTGTCTTTTGTCTTGTTGTTGTTCCTGTCTCCCGATTCAGAGAAACGCCCCCATTGTGGCTACTTATATAGACCTCTTGAGGTGATCGACCACACCGTAAGAATTCTTCAGCAGGGAACGGACAATTGACGCCCGAGCCACCGCGGGGTCACGACAACTGGTTCAATTCCGGGGTAAATCTCTCCAGAGATCGACATCTGCAGACTCCGGATCGATCACCGGGCCATTCTCATCGGCTACAACGCGACATAAATATGATAGAGTCCCCGCATTTTTCAGACACCGGGGGCATCTTAGGTGTGTTAGGCTGCTTGGCGATGAACGCGGGTTGGATGGGAAGCTCCGGTAAATCACCGATCACCCCTGCGATCGACAAGATTGTTAGGGCTCGGGCTTCGGGAGGTTAGAGTTTAGGTGAGAAATCGGACATTTCGAACTGAAAATAAGAAAGGCTTCGAGAAGACATGGGAGGCGTCAGGCTTCCTAGGCTATTATGTCAGGGGCTTTGGTTTATTTGCGTTAAAGTTATTGTGGCTGCGGGGTTTAATTAATATCTTGCCTGGGGTTGAGATAGTCTTGCACCACCAAAGATAGAAGGATAATGAGTAGAACTGATGGTCCTCGGGAAAAGAGATACACGCATTGAGCAAGAATATCGGAGATTTATTCCCCCCTTGAGACGAAGGTGGATAGAATATTCTGGAAGATAGGGGATTCGCGCCCTGCAATGCTTGTCGTGCCTTGAGATCGCCCCGTTGTTTCCTGATTATTGCCGATGAACATCCGCTGCTTAGATTAAGATCGGTTGTTTCTACCGAGTCTAGTCTCTCCTGCTCGGAGAGCAGAAGATATGACCATCCTTTCCATGCCGATAGTCTTCGGTTTAATGACGTCCGAGTCACTACCAGGGGCTCGTCGATATCTCTTACTCCAACCAAGGCTTTTGTGCTTGGTTCTCCTTGCCCTATCCTTACTATCTCAATCAAAAATATCGCAGCTTTATACCTAGTATTCTTAATCTTTGAATATAGTACGTTATCAACGTTACATGAACAAGACGCCACAACAACTGGAATAACAACAATAAACCACAGAAATATATAGACAAATGCCATACAAAGGGAAAATAATCCATGCCCTAGGGAACGTATACATTCGCCTTCAATAAAAGTACTTAAACCAATTTAAATTCAAAACACCGCGTGTCCTCCCATACAAGCCCCATATCTAAGCGTCGACCACCTCACATCACCACACAATATGCAGAACTGGTAGAGTATCCCTAATACCATAAATTAGCCACCGCAAATCGAAGATTATACATATCTTATACTGGTATCCAGAAAAGAAGTGATTAGAGGAAACTGCTACTTACCCCATTCTCCCTGCGCACCACGCCATCCTTCCCTTGTAAACCCTCTTCACGAGATAAACTATTGTTACACCAATTAACATGCAAATCCCAGAATAAGCTTAAGAAAAGATATCAAGATTCTTACTGGACTTCAACGTGCACATCTGCCTCTGGATCCGGAGAACCACTGTCCTCCTCGTCAACCGCCCGTACCTCCTTAACCTCAACATAGGAAGCCTCTTGGGGTGTTCTTTCCACAATACGCGCAACGGGTTGAGGGGCAAGGTCCGCAATGGGGGCGGCCTGGACAGCCTCTGGGAGAAGTGCTGCAATAGAAGCAGAGCAGGCAATCACGTCGATGATCTTCATGGTGAAGGATGTAGATGTAAATGATGTAGATAAAGAGAAGCTATAAATCTTAAAGGTTAAATAAGAGGAATTGGCTATGCTTGTCTCTTATCCGCTCTCTCTGGTGGGAAGAAGAGACGGAATATATACTTGCCCCCAGAAACAATGTCCAGAATACCATAGCGATAGGGTCTGCATCAGCCCAGCAACAAAATTATACCGAATTACTCAGTGATAGTTCAACACGCTTGCATATCGCCCCCACCTTATGGCAGTTTGGCCCTGTAGTCCAGTATCTTGTGCCCGGAGCGGCTTATATGTTTTCCTAAGATTTTGCCAATATCTATCATAGCCTTGCTGCTTATCAAGCAGAGCCAAACGTGCAAGGGTCACTGTGGCCCCATGCAACTGAATCTACCACACGAATAAGACGGAGGCTGACAAAGCATTAGACCCTGAAGTCCTTTGCTGACCTGCATTTTGTCATTCAGGGCTGGACAGGGCAATATCTCATGTTTCGGGCAAGTTTGACGCCTCTTTTAGCTGTTTCCAAATCCGTCAAGGAGACGCCAAGCGCTTCTTTCTGACGAACCTGACCCTCGAATCACCTTTTCGTATCACTTTATATTTTCTTTTCTACCAATCCTTCGCCCCCATTTGACACTGAAAATAGATATCACTGTCTAAGTCATCTGCAGGCTTCACGGTATAAAATATCTGCAGCAAACAAAGCCAACCCAATCCATATTTTCCAAACACAACCCTACCGCTTCTTATTTCCCTTCTTCTTCCTCTTTTCTCTCTTTACCCAGAAAGAAATGTCTCCACAGTGCACGCCTCCGGACAGTGGCCCTAACCTCACTCTCATCCCGGGATAAAGGATAGGGCCATGATAGTGACGCCTATGTATATGGGTTTGGAATAGCATTCATTAACTTTTGAGTTCTGTACAAGATGGAGCGGCGATACCACATATAAATCGAACCAGCTCCAATTAGAAATATCAATGAAACATATTAAGAAGCGGTGGCAATCTTGCTCAGAACAGGCACATTCTTCCCCATCCCCGGAGATGGGAACCCATCCACATTCACCCCCTTTCGGAACAGCAGACAGTGCGTCGACCCCCCGAAATGGAACATCCCCAGCTGCTCCCCCTTCTTAACATGCTGGCCCTCTGAGACAGTGATGTCGCACGTCGAAACCTCACACATCCCCACTGCCAGAAACGCCATCAGCCCGATAGCCGGGTTGTCGCACTCGATAAACACCAAGCCCCGTGTCGCTGTCGCCGTCGAGTACTCTTGCGTATTCACCTGGCCCGCATAATCGATCTGTTCTCTCACCCGTGCCTCCGGATCCCCGATTCCTTCAAATAGTGGCTCCGAGTAATACGACCCAGGCAGAGTGCACGCCTTCACAATCTTCCCCGCCACGGGCGCATGCCAACGGTGGTAGCTCAACGCGCTCAGGAAGGCCTGGTACACGGTTCCGCCCACGAAATGCGTCGCCAGCGGGTCATGGCCCAGCATATCGAACAGCGAGTACGGTTGGGTCTTGATCCAGAAACGGTCGCGGGCCTTGACGTTCCGCGCCAGCTTGTACGGCTGCGACTCACACGCACTGACGATGACTGCGTCATCGTCCGGACTCGCGACGGGCCGGATACCCGGGCGGAACACCCGCGTGAAGAAGTCATCCCATGACTTATACCCGTGGTTCTTGGCCGCAGGGTCGCAGACAAACATCTCATCGAAGGAGTGCGAGGTCTCGGTCGCTGCGTTCGCTACAGTGACCAGGTTCCCTAGACCAGTCTCCCCGAACCAGCCGCAGGTGGAATCGTTCAGGACGTCTGCTGATGCGGGAGAACGAAGGAATTCTCCCCAAGCATCGAGAACGCGCTTCAGCATCGCATTGATCTCCGGGTCCAGGTATGCAGCGTACCCGCTGGGCGTACCCATGGACCAGTCCAGGACAGCGTTGACGGGGAGCCCGACCAGGCCGACGCGGTGCGAGATGTCGTTCCATGAGGGCGCCGTGGTGAGTAGGTAGTTTAGGATGTGCAGCATATGCTGGTAGTTGCGGATCTGGGGGCAGCCGGTCGGATCCTTGCAATAATGGCGGTTTCGGGGCACTTCGTCGAACATGGACGAGATCAACATGCGAACGTGGGTGTTAGACTCGATCAGATGCTGGAAGTCCTTTAGGACCGGGTGCAGCTCATGCGCAGTCTTCTTGTCGACGTGGGCGATCACTCCTCCGACCCATTTGTGATGTGCGTCGTGAGTGGAGGGCATCCATTTTCCAATCCTGAGAATATTAGGTGAGCTGACGCATGGATAGATGCGGGCACTTGACTTACCGGTGGTACTTGGGGACCTGGGAGCTATGAGAAGACATGATTTTTTTTTTCTTGTCTTTTTTATTTAATTTGATTGTCTAAAGAGACGAATGCGACGTTTTTCGGACAGTTCACAAAATGTAGCTTCGGTTGGCGCGGATGACGCAGGCCAAAGTATTACATCATAGAGCTGCCAGCAGCCCACTAGGTCAAAAGAATTCATCTAGAGATTTTTCCCTAGGTTGAATCTAGGGCAATAGTTTAAAATCGAGACCTTCAGTGCAGTGATTCAGGCCCCCTGCTTCTGCATCATAACTGTCCTCTTGCTGACACAAAGCAGTTCAACGAAGGGCTAAGCTTCGGGCGGCCTTTTCTTAGCTGGCGTCTTTCACAGCATCTTATTTGGACCATTCCACCTTTTCTTCTCTTCTTATTTCTTTCTTGTTGCATACTAAGTGCATGCGACAATTAATAATCAAATACATGACCGAAAATATGCACTGCACAGTTGATAATTAGCCCACGTCCAAAATATGCATGTAGATAGAATTCAGAAGCGATATACCCAAAAACTAAACAACTGTCGCATGGCAAAAGCGACAGTGATCACACAGTGGCCTCCCGAACACTGAGTGGACACTCCATTAGTTGAGAAAGATATTTCAACTTCCCCCCCTGGTGTGGATTGCGAATCTGGGCGCAGTGACACAACACCACCAGCCACAGGCTAAGCCTTAAGCACAATCGCTGGGCTGGTCAAAAACCCCAGCCAACAGGAAAGAGCCCTCTTTGTTCGGCGGAGATTAAGCCATCGTTTTCGCGCCTATTGTTACTGTTATTGGATCAAATCCCAGCATGGCCAGGTCAAGAATAGCTTGGGTTGAGCACAGCCCTGCGCCATCGTATACAAAGTTGGTGCCAACAGGCCAATCACACATCCCCGCCCCCTCATCGCCTCATGTCGTGGCAGAGCCATGCATCAAGGGATACGAGAATATAAATCCTCGCCCATGGACCCTTTTTGGGCTTGGTGCTTCATCCATCGTACGAACCACTGATCCCCGCAGATCCGCGGCAAAAGCAAAATGCCTGGGGGATTCCACAATCCACTGCCCGCATCGCTCTCCAGTATGTGCCCTAGCGAGGATTTCTGCTCAAAACCAACCACAAATGTTTATTCTAACACCCGGCAGGCGAGTGCAAAAAAGCCACCAAAATTCTAGACTCCTTCGTAAATCCCAAAGGATTCACGCTGGATAAAACGATTCCGCGCAGAATCCTGGCCCAGGCAAAGGTACCGACCTGGAGCTTCTGGTTTTTCTCCACCAAAAGACTCACTCCGTCTAGGGACTCGCTATTTTCACCGTCTTCAAGGTCGGGATGATGGGATCCGTCCGCTTTGGTTCAGGACTAGTCGTCGCTCGTCTCCCCAACGGCACCTGGTCTGCCCCCTCGGCCATGGCCACCGGCGGTCTCGGAGTGGGCGGCCAAATCGGCATGGAACTGACCGATTTTGTCTTCGTACTCAACACCGATGCAGCTGTTCAGACCTTTTCCCGAAGCGGTAGTCTCACCCTCGGAGGGAATGTCTCCATGGCTGTCGGGCCATACGGACGCAATGCAGAGGCTGCAGGGGCCGCTAGCATCCAAGGGACTGCAGCCATCTTCGCCTACTCGAAGACCCGCGGTCTATTTGGCGGACTCACCCTAGAAGGCGCCGTCATGGGCGAGCGTGCCGATGCCAACAAGAAGATGTACCAGCGCAAACTCACCGCAAAGCAATTGCTCAGTGGAGAAGTCTCTCCGCCACCGGAGACCCTACCGCTCATGAATATCCTCAACTCCGACCTGTTCCGCATGCCTCCTTCCTCTCCTTCTTCGACCCTTCCTTCACCTCTGCCTGTCGACGAACATCCTGGGCAGCAGCAGCAACAACCGCTACATCCCGAGCACCGACGGGGTCAGTCCCGCGTACGCGCCATAGATTTTCCGTCTTTTCAGCTTCGAGACTCACCCCGTCCTCCATCGACGGTAATCACAGAGCTACCCGCTCAACCCAAGCAACCAGAGACTCCTAAGCTAGACGCTGGCCCGCACCAGGAGGTGTTCGAGCTTCCTGCGGAGGGACCACGAGACGGAGTATACGAACTGCCTTCAGAGGACATTAATATTCCCCCGCCTCAGAAGAGCCCTTCTTCGTCCGATCTTGTTCCTCATCCATCCTCCCCACCTCCACCTCCCCCCAAAAGTCCGTTGGCACCTGCTCCTGCTCAACCGGGTCCCGAAAACTCGCCCCCTACAACATCTTCTAGGAATTCTCCATCCCCAAAGCAGCTTTCTCGGCTCCCCACCATCCTAACAAGTGGCCAACGCTCTCCACCACTAGAATCTGCCAAACAAGCCACAAGTCCGAAACGACTCTCTCGCTTTCCCACGATATTAACGGTCGGGCGTAATTCTTTGAGTCAAAATTCCAAAAACAGATGGAGCCGACACGATCCCTTACCGTTCTAACGCTATTTGAGATTTTGAATGGGATTTTTCAGTTGAGTGGTAAAGCAAAGGGGTCCGGGTATCATCTTTGGCTGTTTTTCATGGATTTAGGTTCTGGTTGGCGCTTTTGTGTTCCATAGTCTACTAGATCAATTAAAAAGCGGGCATATTGGCACCAGGAGGGACATTATTTCCAGTAGTCGTGAGATGAATGGTGTGATTTCTTTTCGCCGATTCCAAATCTATATATTAGCTCCGACCGCAAGGAATATCATTCAGAGGGGAGAGACAAGAAAAGATACCCACTTAGCCTTGGATAGGCCCGCACGACACCAGAGCGATGGAGAATATTATACGCATAGTCTCCGAGAATTGCCACAGATGTGTTGTTTGTCGTGTTGTTGATCCAGCTGGTTATTGAGTAACCAACAAATCTAGTCACGTGACACCAACTCCCATGTTTTGGGAAGGTGCGCAGAGTACAGCAAGGGGGGGGAGCTATACGATAGAATAAGAAGTCACCCCTGGCCGTTTTCTGCATATGGATCCTGCATCAATGGTAGTAGTAAGTGCACTACAAATCGGCCTGGACATGACTCGTAGTACGTGAATATCTCAGGCAGTAAAGCCAGCTGGATTTACCAACACTGCTAGAAAACTCAAGGATGTCGATCAACAATAAAAGACCTCGGACCGAGAAACTCCAAGTTAATAATAGATCTTATACGATCGTGATTTCTAGAAACCTTTGCTCATGTGTAGAGCAACATCCAAAAGTGCATTAATAATCAGCAGAAAGCAGCTATTAAAGTTGGAGGTGATCCCGAGGCTAAAACTCAGCAGTGGGCGCTGCAGCCAATAAGGAGCCGCTCTGGAGGTGGTGATGGCCAGCCTCAGGCCGAAAGTTTTGCTTTTCGCCCCCTCTCCGTCAGATGCTAATAGCCACGACGATCGAAAAAATTGACCTTCCTTCATCCCTCAAATGCGCCCGGTCGGGGGGTAAAACCAGAGTGAACGACCAAAATGAATGCAGGAATGCCGTTGATGGGACCCGAGGGGATGGGGTCGGATTCGGAGCCCCTGTTAACATGGGAGGAGCTCTGCCAGAGTGTCACACTGCCTCCACGCGCCCGGCCTTCCCTGACCCAGAATGGCAATGCCTTCGCCACGTCCCAGATCACATCGCTGCTATCCGCCTCATCCTACCCGATCAACGACTTATATCAAGCCCAGAACCAGTTCCCTCCTCCAAACCCGGCCCCTGTGCCCCTTTACGGGGGACTCGTGCTCCATGGGCCGCCTGAACGTGATGGCGCCGATCTTCTCAGGCCGGAAGGCGGCACCAACTTTTCCGAGTCTTCCCTATCTGACCAATCACAGCCCGCGAAGGATACTTCCGGCTCCCAACCCAATGAACCCAAGACATCATCGTCCACAGGGGAAGCTGTGAGGAAACGCGGTCGACCGCGGAAGGTCATTGATGCTGCAAAGGGAGAGGATCCTGAGGAGGTATATTCCCCCTTATTCCCACGTTTTCGTGATAGATTCCTGTCGTGCTCACTTCCGCTTACAGCGACGCCGCATGCAAGTGCGCATGGCCCAACGCGCCTATCGCTCTCGCAAGGAAGCCAGCATCTCTACCCTCAAAAGCCGCATCGCTGTTCTGGAAAGCGCAGTGGAGCAAATGAGCACTGCCGTCCTCTCTTTCAGCGACGAGATCCTCCAATCGGGCGTTCTTGAGACGCACCCGGACCTGGCCAAGCCCCTCCGTGATACTGTACAAACATGTCTATCTCTACCAGCCAAAGATACCGATTCCATTTCCTCTCCTCCTGAAATCAGGCCCGCACTGCCCTCATCAGCAGCACGGGGAATGGCACGACTCCCCTCCCCACCAACAGACCCAACCGTATCCCCACCATCCGAGTCCAACTTCTTCGTACCAAAGGATCGAACCTGGCCGCTCTACCGCTCACCCCCTGCATCTAAATCACCGGAGCTCTCCACCATGGAAGTCCCCGCCTTCATCGAGCGGCTCCACACAGCTTGCCTCTACCAGGCCTATCTCGTCCTCGCAAACCCCGCCATCCCCACGCCCCGGCTAGAGCACAAGTTTCGCATGCTTCTCAGCATGATGCCCCGGGAACGCGTCGCGTCGTATTTCAAGTCTGCCCTGATCGCTAAGGCCAGCCAAGGCAAGCTAGAAGAATGGGCCGAGATCCCCTTCTTCAGCCTGGGCGGTGCCGGAACCCACTACGCACGGTCGCATGCCTCGAGCCTCGAGCCAGAGCTACCAGAACTAGCCCAGACAGACTGGTACGTTGTCAAGGATCCCTTGCTCCAATTCCCAGACGCGCGCAACGAGCTCGACGGGGAATGGTTCGATATCAAGGATCTGGAGGGCTATCTCCGGGAGAAGCGGGTTCGGTTCCCGGCCATGCCAGGGAAGGCTTCCCAGCCGGGTCCTCTTATACACACCGCGGCCAATATAACGCAACTAATACAATGTAAGTCAGCCATATTATTTATGTGGCCTTGCTCAAAGAGTGCTAACTGCTTTCTTAGCGCTCATCAGCAGGGCGATCTGCCTTGGGCGCACACCAGGTTTTCGACGGCAGGATGTAGAGAGGGCCCTGGAGGATTTTAGGAATGATTATATGAATACCATTGTTACTTAATTTGTCCGATTATTTTTTTTCATGGTGTTATCTAATTTACTTTCAAATTCACATAAGGTATAGATATTATTTTAATCAAAATTTTCATACCCTCAAGGACGGATCCGTCGCCCTATTAACTCCAGACCTGTACATGAACAGGATGATCCACCAATAAAAAAAAGAGAGGAATAGTGCACTAGTAATTAAGTAGTAGGGAGCATATAATATTACATATTAATTAATGACACAGAACCGCCACCAAATATAATCACCTCAACACCTCATTGGGACTTTTTGCCCTCCTCCCCATATTGACGATCATCGGCCCCCTCCACCTCTTTAACGATCTTCTCCATCTCCTCCACCTGCTTCTCCCACTGCTTCTTCCCCATCTTAGTCTCCTTGTTGAACAAGTCCCCTTCAGGCTGCCTGTAACTTCCACCCAAACGGTCCCAGAGCGTAGTAAATTGGCCATAGTTGTAGTTAAAGTACAGGTGGTGGTAGGTGTGGCAGGCGGAACCGTTGATAATCGGAGAATCAGTTGCATACTCACCGTCATCTACACGCCAAGTACTCAGTTAACACACGTCCTCGGGAGTAGTAACTCTATCAACCTTATCTAAGGAGCGGGAAGGAGGTAGGAATGGGAACGCGGGGATCAACTCACGAATCAAGATCGTCCACAACGTCACAAACGCAAACAGCACAAGGTAAGCCATTTTCTGCAACGGGAACACAAGCGGAAACACATGGTACGGCACACTCTGGCTCCATCCATCTACGGGGTTGAATGCGAAACTGGCGTAGGGGGTGGGGACGATCCACTTATGATGCGACTTATGTAGGCGCTTGTAGATCAACGGATGATGGAGCCCGCGGTGGATCCAGTAGATGCTGAAATCCGTAAAGGCAATGAAGATGGGGAACTGGAGGTAGGTGTACCAGGCGAACGGGGCCTCGTCTGCAAAGTCGTATAGTTTCGAGTAGCCGCGTACTTCGGCGAGGAAGAACGGAACGGTTAGGATGCCCATGATGGGCATGGCGCGCATGGCTTGCTTGATTTCTAGTTTCACTTGGTTTTTCAGAAACTTGGGGTGCGTCATAGACTTTTTGTCGAAAACGAATACGAAGGAGATTGTTGACGACGCAAAATACATAATGACTCCAAATATCCTGGTGCATTGTGTTAGCTACAAGTGGGGTAGGTGTTGTTCTATACTCCCCGAACAGAGAATATGGGGATTCGGCCATACTGACCATATTACGAGGAACAAACTGAATGACTGGCGAATGATATTGTCTCTTGCGAGCTGGCTGCCCTCCACCCATTGCGATGGCTCCATCTCGATGTAGCGCGATAGATGCTGGTTGTAGGGAGTCTTGCTCCCCTCCAACGGCGTTCCATTACCCCCCGAGTTCAGCCCCGAGGCGGGCATAACGGCGGAATAAGCACGGTCAAGGATGACCGTGTCGAGAAAGTCCAGAACGATATCCATGATTAGATGAATAATTATTCAAACACAATGCTTTTCGCAAGTGCAGGATGCGACGATTTAGGAGCATTGTTTCGTAAAAAGTCACGTGCACATCAGTCGAGCCGGAAGAAACGCACCCGAGCCGTCAACGATGAACTAAATTGTTCATAAATTAAGAATGCTGAGTAATGAATATTGTGTCTCGAATAATGCAGTTCATAACCCAGCGCCTTCTTCAGTCATCGCAACTATAAATTCCGTCAACAAAGATATGCAATCCTGACGTTATTATTGCCGAGTAGCCGCAAGAGTCCACCGCAGTCCTCTAGCACCAAATACCCTTTCTGAGCCATCCTTTGACAGCCAACTCCTCGCGAATCCCCAAGCACAAACTTGGCTCTTATACCGCCACTCAGCTGCACTTTTTTACTAACTTCTATGAAGGCCATGGACACCTCTATCTCAAAGTCCGACATCAAAACACGCTTCCTCATCCTTTCAGATACACACGGCAGAGACGAAACAACATCGGAACATTTCTCTGAGCACCACACGGATGTCGCTATCCACTGCGGCGATTCGACAACCGAGTCGAAAATACAAGAATTCAAAGCCGCGATTAGGCTTCTTCAAGGCATCAGTGCGCCCCTTAAACTTGTCATCGCAGGGAACCATGATTTCACCATGGATATTCCCGTTTTTCGAAGGAAAGTTGCTGAAGTGAACCCGCCCTTAGACCCCGAGTTCGTGAAAAGGGAATACGGTGACTATTACCTTACAAAATGGTGCGTTATTGAAGGTATATGCCAGGCCTTACACTCCTTCCGTCGGTTATTGGAGCTTCCATTACCGTCCAGAGACAGGCTATGATTTTCATCTCAAGAGTGCTGATGTTATCATCACGCATGGCCCTCCGAAAGGGGTCCTGGACGCTACTCACTCTAGCAGACGAGCAGGTTGTCCAAAGCTTTTTGAGGCCGTTGCCCAGGCAAGACCACGAATGCATTGCTTTGGGCATATTCATGAAAGATGGGGCGTAAAGTTGTGACTTGGCGAGAGGAGGTTAATGAAACGCCGTCCTATTTCACAGACATCGATAATGGAAGATCTACGCTCATTGGAAACCTTTCCCAACTTGATCAACAACATTCTAATACTACAATATCTCCGAAGGTCTTTGCAACCAGTCATTGCACAGGAGATCCAAATCCACTGAAAGTGGGGTGCCAGACATTATTTGTTCACGCCGCGATCAAGGGGAACAGCGAATTTCCATCGCACCCACCATGGCTGATTGATCTGGAACTTCCACCAGCTGCCTAACGAGCTGAGTTCCATAACCACTTTCCTGTTGTTATGACTTTGCATTATTTAATAGCGTAGAATTGCAGGCCCTTGTCTCCATATAGAATCCTTGTCAAATGTGTTTGTGACTGAAGCGAACCGGGGTTTGTACTATTGTTACTGAGCAAAAGTCAACTAGTGTATTTCACTCATCAAGGTGCCGAGAGGAATATTCTGAAGCTAACCAAGCGTAATATATGCGCAGTAAGCAGATTATAAGAACTAGAGCATCCCGAGTGTTACCCAATTTCAATAATCCAAGCAGTCCATGTAACCCGAGTCACCCTTTCTTCCCAGAGAAAACCGGTTTTTAATTTTTCATCCGGTTCTCTTTCCTTTTTTTTTTGACTTCGATGGTTCCTTTTTGCCAAATTTCAGTAAGCTCGTAGCTCGGGCTGGCCTATGTTCCCAGAACCGAATCACCCCACTACTACTCCTATGGGCGTAAGCTACGTATGTATCTAGATGAGGCTGGAAATTGTTCATCAATCCAAGTTACCAGCTTTGATTTCCAGATTAACGCAGTCTGTGCATTCTAATAAGCTCTCTCCCATTGGTGCTTCCTGCTCTATATATGCAACTAGTAGTACCTACTAGTAGCTTTGGGCAAGCTCCCACCCGTTCTCCAAGTTCATTGGAGGCAGGGGATTCGTATCATCACCAACGCCGCGGCGTCATTTCTAATCTCTGGAATAGAATTAATCAGCACGATTCGTATCATGGATTTCTAATGCGTGTTACCATCCCCCTCATTCCTTGCATCATTCCGCTGCCCCGCAACGATAAATCCACGTTTTCCCCCACTTCTTCCCCATTCTTGACCATTTTCCGTCTCCAACACCACATTCGAAATGGCTGCTCCAAAGATCACCCTCTACACCAATCGCCGTTGCCCCTGGGCCCATCGCGCCCATATCGCGCTCAAGGAACTCGGCCTTGAATACGAAGAAGTCACTGTTGACCTCGACAAGCCGCGTGAACCGTGGTATCTTGAAGTCAATCCGGTAACAAACCCCTCCTCCTCCAATCCTATCACAAATCAACAATCTAACAATCAGCCACAGCGCGGCCTCGTCCCCTCCCTCTCCTATAACGGCTCCATAATCACCGAATCCGCCATCGTCGCCCAATTCCTCGCAGACGCACACCCCTCCTCTCTCCTTCCCCCATCCACAACCCCTGAAGGCGCTCTCCACCGCGCCCGCATCAACTTCTTCGTCGACACCTTCTTCTCCAAAGCCCAACCACTCATATGGGGATCATTCCGCGCCGACAGCCCCGCTGAGCGCGAAACAAGCACCGACGCTTTCGTGACCGTTATCGCAACCCACGTCGAGCCCCTCCTAGCCAATGGCTTCGAGGGCAAAGGCAGCGGCCCCTACTTCAACGGAAGTGACAAGCTTACACTGGTGGAGGTTCTGACGGGATCCTTTTTGCTGTGGACGTTCGGGCTATCTAAGCCGGAGTATGAGCTATTTGGGTCCGGGTTAGTGCAGAAGCTTGAGGAACAGGCGCCAAATTTCGCCAAGTGGGGGAAGGCTGTTGTGCAGCATGAGAGCGTGAATTTTATTTGGGATGAGGCGCTTGTTGCAGAGAAGCTAAAGGCTAAGATTGCCGCAACTAAGGCACCTGCTAAATAGTAGGACCTCGTCTATAGTTGACACATTTGGGGGGCGTTTCTCTTAGGTATTTACGTCAATTAATGATCCGGTACGACCCGCAAGAAGCACCAAATTGCAGGCAACCAACCGTATAGCTCCTATTCCTGCCCGATCCAACCCCAGGTATGGATATAAAACGTAACATATAGAAATGAAGAAATATTATTACGAAGTTTAGCCTATTAAGATATTTTATGCAAAAATGTAAGCGCCTTTATTAGTCGTTCGTATATAAGAGCTATTTTACGTGATAAACGGCAAACTGCCCCTTCGGTGTAAACAAGTACTGAAACTTGTGACATCCAGGGTCTTGCTAGGAAATCGACACCACGCTTGAAAAGAGAAAAAAAGAAGAAAAGAAAAACTGAGAAAATGGCCGACGCAGAGATAACCAGCAATTTCTTGATTCGTTGTCAACCGCAATGAGATTGTTCATTAGACATACTTCACTCTTATGGAGAGGGGCGAGATATCCGCGGTCCGAAATTCGTCTCTTACCCAGGGGGCTCCAAATTTCAACCTCACGCCCCTTTAAGATAATTATCCTCGCCACTGCTAAGATATTATATGAGTATATAGTGGTCGACGACGCCGGATATCTCTCCAGCCTAGGTAGTCAGTCGCGCCCATCATGCATGGTAGAGTTACGAGAAACGAGTTTGAAAAAAAAAAACCCGAGTTCCAGGATGAAGATAGCCAGGATCTTCATGATAACCGACGGAAGGATCAGCCAAGAGTTCTCTTTACTCCCCGAATTCAATCATAGGAGCTAAGAACAGCAACGATAGTTGTGCCGTCGGGAATCATGCGACGGACAAGAAGATAAAGTAATCCCCCAGTCGACTGCGGGTGAATTTTGTATTGAACAGAGTTGATAGTTTTCGATTACCCCCTTGCTGGGGCATACGCATGATCTGGAATGAAGCATCTAGTGCTAAACATACACTCCTCAGCAAAGAGCGCCAGCGGCCTTTGAAATCACTTTGTGCTTCCTCTGTATTCTACCCTCAGAAAGAAGCCATGACGTAAGATCCACTCGTCAATCTAGCATTTTCGAAGGGTTTATTCCACATAGGGTGCGTATCCAACATAATAACGGCGAGCAAGATTTCTTCCGCCCACGTTATCGCATCCGCAAGTTGCCGTCGGATAGATAGTTGCAGCTATCACCCCCTTCAGCCACTAGCTTAACGCCCCGAGCGCATCCAAACCAATCGCAGAACCAAGTCATAGTTCGAGGCTGGCATTCCATCCCGTGGCTGTCCTATCCTATCGACCCCGGGCAGGGAAAGACAGCTTCAACACAGAATTCCTCCCTATCATTCCCAATCAATCCGTTGTCCCGGTAGAAAGATATGATATGGGGTTGACCACTTGGCAGAGATGCCGTGAAGAGGGGGAAAGCAGAATTCTTGTATTTATAATGCGGTAGGTTTCCCTTTGTATCTGTGACCTCCTGCCGTCAACCCTTTTTTTTTAGGGCAATATTCCGGGGTATCCATCTCCATACGTCCTGTTGCTTATTATACCCACTTTCTTGTCCCTCCATTGACCGACCCACTTCCATTCAAAAAGAGAGGGGAAAAGTTCATCTCAGGAGGATGGGCTCCACAATCGATGCGAAAGCCTCATCCACTTCCCAGACTACCGCCGACAGCTCCGTCGGCGACATCGAGTCTGACGTGACCCTGCATCTGCCCCGTCGTGTCCAGAAGATCGTAAGCAAGCTAGAAAGTCAGGCTGGCTTCGAAACGCGGGGGATCGAGCGGGTCCCGGAGGAGATGCGCCATGGAAAACCTTCTTTCAAACAATATCTGTCTTCCGCGCTAATGTGGTTTGGCATCAACTGCACAGCAAACAGTCTCAATGTCGGCATTCTAGGCCCCGTGGTGTTTAAATTAGGGTTTGTGGACGCGGTGCTGTAGGTCATCAACCTTAGATTGAGAAAATATTTTGTCTGTGTCATTGTTTTGGGGCTAACCAGAGGGCTTAGGTGTTGTACATTTGGGACCTTTATGGGATGTGCCATCACAGGGTATATTTCGAGTTTCGGGCCGGTTTCAGGATGCCGTACCCTGGTAAGCCTTCACCGATCGTTTTTTTTTCATAAAAAAAAAGGGGGGGTCCTACTAGGAAATCCAAGCAAGTACTAGAGCTGACAGTTTAGGTCGTATCCCGCTACACAATGGGCTGGTGGCCCTCAAGGCTCTGCGTCCTTCTGAACATCGTTATCGCCCTTGGGTACGGCGTCACCAACTGCCTCACTGCTGGTCTAATTCTTTCCGCCGTCAACGGACATGGCATGAAGCCGTGGGTTGGAATCGTTGTGTCGGCTCTGATAACCTGGGTGATCGCCACGTTCGGATACCGATGGTTCTATAATTTCGAGCGGTAGCTTTCCCCTCACAACCTCCCTTCCCACAATCTTAGTGGAAAAAAGCCTCGTTTTAACAAAATTCAGGTACTGCTGGATCCCCCAGGTGCTCATCATGTTCGTCATTGTCGGCTGCGCAGGCCCCAATTTCAATGCGGAGAGCCAGAGCGCAGCGAGCGGCCCCGCACTGGCTGGAAGCAGAATGAGTTATTTCTTCTTAGCCATGTCCGTCCCATTATCCTGGGCATCCTATGCAGCCGATTACTATGTAAGCTCTTCCGAAATTTCCCTTATAGCGAGAAAATTCAGTAGCTAATAAAAATTCCCGGGGGGGTGGTCGAAAAAACATAGGCATACCTTCCTCAATCCACGTCTCGCTGGAAAGTTGCCATCGCAACAACAACAGGTCTCCTCCTTGCCAAACTACTCTGTCTCACCATTGGTATTGGACTGGGTAGTGGTCTCCTCATTAACGACAACTGGGCAACGGCCTTCGAAACCTCCTCGGGGGCTCTAATGATGGCTAGCCTACAACCCCTCCGCAGCTTCGGGAAGTTCCTCGGAGTCATCCTCGCCCTAGGTCTCGTCGCAAACCAAGTTCCCGGTGCCTATTCAGCCTCCTTCAATTTCCAGCTCCTTGGCTCCTGGACACGCCGACTGCCCCGGTTCGTCTGGAGTACAATCTCCGTGTTAATTTATGCGATCTGTGCAATCGCAGGCGAAAAGTTCCTGCTCGCGATCTTCCAGAACTTCCTAGCCATTGTAGGCTACTGGACCATGATCTGGGTAGTTATCACAGTGGAGGAGCATGTAGCCTTCCGCAGAGGGGGGTTCGATTGGGAAGCATGGAATGAGAAGAAGTTGCTACCGATCGGTATCGCGGCGTTGGGGGCGTTTTGTGTCGGCTGGGTTGGTTCAGTTCTGGCCATGTCTCAGGTATATTTCACAGGGCCCATTGCAGGGCTGGTGGGTCATGGAGCAGATGTAAGTTTTCTCTCCTGTGCACTTTTATTTTTCAGCTCTGGACTGACGATGCTAGATGGGCTTGGTTGTTGGTGCCGCATGGACGGCCGTGGTGTTTCCCCCATTGAGGTACCTGGAAAAGATGTATTTCAAGCGATAAGTCATCCTCGTGTTCCATTCTTCCCCTTCTGTTGTATGTCAGTTGCAGTAATTCAGCGAGGCCAATTACCAGAACAGAAAGAAAGCAATTTTACCCAATCCCAGAGTCCTAAATATATATGCCCAAAGAGGATTGCCTTAACCCACCTTGCAGAACTCCTCGTGAGCTCTAATTGGGGAAGGAGCTTTATGTCGAAGGCAAATAATGTGCCTGCCTGCCTCCGTTTGCAATGGAATTCGATGGAAGCGATGTCTCAACAGGCAAAGGTGCGGTGAAGGCGATGATAAAATCGGGCATGTACAATTTCTAGTTTTATCTATAGCATAGCAAGCAATTCAATCATTAAGCGTCGACACTTTAATCGTACAATCATCAAGAGGACCTGTGACTCCATCCGCGTACCTTTTAGTCATTGCACATATCTGCCAGACGATCAAGGAGAGTGATCCATGGTGAGGAATGTTTTGATTCAATCTGATTTGAGGATGATTTCAATGTGGAGCATGTGGGTCACATGATATTATCTCCAGCTGGTCTTCAATCATCGCAGTTTCTCAATTCATGCAGCTACATCCTCTCAACTCACCCTAGACCGAGTCAAAAACTTCATCCTCCTGGAAACAACGGTGCGGGGAACCCAAACCCCGACGCTAATTACTGGAAACGCCCATCGAACTTAGTCACAAGAGTCGGCAAAATGCTGCTATAACTCGTTAATCAGGAAAAATAATACGCGGAATCACTTGCCAATAACCTAGAGGCAATATAATTTCGATGTTGTCAGAAGCACCAATTACACCCGCGGCCGCGAAAGAATAAATTTATCGCCGTCGGAAGTTGACCAACGATTCGGTGCATGGCGGATTCCAAGCTCCCTCCACTTTGACAACGTTCATTTTTCAATGCACAAAATGTCCCATTTTAATGGGGACCGTGTTTCACGGCCTGCTGATGAGTCAATAAAAGCACCAGCCACCAGTGCAAATGGCCGATCACGGCCCACTGGACTGGCATCGGTCCAGGTCATCGTCAGCACTGGCGATGTCATCCTCGAATATGACTCTTCAGAGAACCGGTCTCCAGCTGCAAGGCCTGCCATCCACCACTGGCAAGTTTCGAGCCAGGATCTAATGCAGAAGAGCCCTTACTTCCGGGCATTTCTTGACCCCAACAAATTCTCCGAGGGACGTGACTTCATGAACCAGAAGGCGCTACACAATCATCAAACCCCTGACGGGGTTAGTTCCACTGAAGATGATAGAACACAGGCACACGATGCCTTACCCATAGTCCACTTACCAATCAATCATTTCTCGCCTAGTCTGGGACTAGACGCTATAGAAACATTCCTCAGAATACTCTCCTATGAGTCACTAGACGAGGATGGGAGATCTATTCTCGACGCTGGACTCAGGGCTCAGCGCCCATCCTTTATCGCTAGGCTGGTGGAGCTATCCGATGCCTTCAACTCGCCACATGTAGTTCGAACAGCCCTCAAACGGTCAGACTATACGCTTGGAAAGCCCAAATTGTCCCTAACGAAATTCGTTTCCTCAATGGTCAAAATACCTGAGGACCGCATTCGACAGCTTATCTTTATCGCCTGCTTCCTCGACAACCAATTCATCTTTCAAACGCTAACACATACCTTGATCGTAACCGGATCAAAATTTTGGACCAACGGCCTCGTACCACCGGACACAATCCCTTTCCGATGGCACTACTTCCCAAATGGTTTAGAAGGTTCATAATCGTAAATAAAAAATAACCTCCCAAACCCTCCCTTTCCCCCAAACAAGGAATCTGTTATAAAGGGTCACGCCTAACATCCATCTAGAAGAACTCTATTACCGCCGCCAATGCGTCCTCAACACAATCACCGACCTCCAGGCCTACTTCCTCCGCATCTACGGTGCTCTCGAGGAGCCCATCTTATCCAAATCCTCCATCCCCAATCCATCTATTGTCGCCACTACCATTCAATCCCGCCGGTACCAATGCCGCTGCGGCCTGGGTAATTCCAGTGCCTGCGATGCCTTTCACCTCGGCCAGATGACGCGATTCTTTGCCCTCCGCACCAAAACAATCTTCCTGGGCTCCACCCTCATAGACCCAGATTTCGACCCAGATATCGGGTTCGAAGAACATCAAAGAGAAGAAGACTCCCAAAACCATACTGACGGGGGCCCTCATCTCTCTCAGTCATCGGTTCCCCATAGTAATACCCCGCCAACAGCAGAAATAACCACCATTATTTCCTCCCTCAAACAGTGTCCCGACTACCAAATCGATGGGAACCACACAGGGTGCGGCATACGGCGTCGACTACTGCCGCCCCTGGATTGTATTGAAGGATTTGTAGGCGACGAACGAGGCTTGCTGGGCGTGGAGCTTCGTCAGTTCTCCTACTTGACGGCAGGAGAAGGAATACGGGAAGGGAAATGGTCGAACGTGGGAGGCTCGTGGGCAAACCGCTCCCTTCGAAGAGCCCTTGTGATAGACATACGCCTCTCCAGGATCAGTGGGAAACCGCTCATGACTCCCGGTGCATCTGTTCCGGGGTCTCGGGGAGAAGATGCCCGATTATTATTTACTGCGAAGAAGCGGAATTGGGAAGCATGATTCCCCTTCATACTTTCATTATCGTTTGGCTTTTATAATGCTTGGCGGCAATTTTGGATAAACATAAACCTCCCAGTATTGCCTACCTAGTAAAGGCCTCCCGATCCACCCACCCCATGCATATCCATCCCCATTGAGATATGACCATTATCTAGCCACTTTTTAGTAAATAAAAGGTAGATACTATTACATATACCAGCATTTAGAATATCATCAAACCCCTATTCGAGAGGTGGGAATCTAAATAATACTCCAATTGCAAAGCGCGAATTTACGGAAGGATGGCTTCTTTAAATGAATTCATTCTTGCCCGTGTTAGGCACAAAGAATATCTCACTCAAGAACACCTAATTGTGGCGTTTAGCCCCGATACCTACCTACATGGACCGCAACATTTCTCATCGATACCATGAAGAGGGCAACTGGTGTTAATACGGAGTACTGGGGCAATGACAGGCTCCTGTATGGCTGAAGCAATACAACACCTGACAAAGATCAGTTAAGAACACGACGAAATAAAAGATAGTTCTATAGCCTCGACTCCTGCATCTATGGAACACGCCAACGAACGACAGGAAGAATTAAAGAAGGAATTCCCAGGGTATTCGGAACAAAAGATTCAAAAAAGGATAGAATAACAAAAGAACTAATTCATAGAGTCATCAGAGAGTGTTGAAACCTCCGTAAAGGGGAAAGGCGGGATATTCACGTGGACTCGTTCCAGTAATACCCGAAACTACCAATATCAGGCGTTCCTTCACCAGGGAAGAAAGACCCAGTAATTTGCCCCGTGCTTGGGTCGTAAGGAATGAAACCCTCTTCGTAGGAAATGGGACCATCTGGTGGTTGTTTGTCGGTCTCCGCGGCGCTTGAGCTCTCCGGGGGGTCCACTTCAGACGATGACGTATTGTCGGGAGACCTCTTCAATTGAGCGGCTCGTGAACTAGAGCCGATCTTATTACTCTGGGAATGTTCCATCTTATCATTCTGGGCATGTCCCATCTGTTCATCTTGAGATTCTTCGTCCGATAACATATTGGAATCCAGTTGAAGCCCGAGAAGGTTTAAGAACCTTTCACAAAGTTTCCGAGCCTTCCGTGAAGTTTGACTAGTTTTGGACATGTTAACGAGCCACTCGAATGATTTAGTGGCCGCATTATTGACCATCTCCGCCTTCTCGGGCACATGTTGGGAGCCGTAAGCAAGTTCAAGGTAGATAACCGCAGTTGCCTGCATAAGGAAATGTAGTACACACCACCACGGTGATACCTTATACAACGCTGCCGCGTCTACAGGCTCTGGGAATAACCTTAACAAATGGCAAGCAGCTTCGACACATTCTACCGCAGTCTTTCGATAAAAGTCGTGAACTTTGCTATTACGGTCACTCTCATGGAGCGAATCTGAGTCCTCCAAGCACGGTCGTGTGATCCCGATTTTGGTGCTATAAAAAAGCAGCGCAAGGCTTGTCCTTTGGTTGGCTAAAGATTGAGGAGTCTTCGTGGAGGTTGAGGTAGATGTAATATCATACTCTTTTGGAAGGCCCATGTACCAGGAGTCCATGTCAATCGATAGCCCCCGGATGATAAACTCTTTGCTTGGTCGGGGAGCCTGCCTTCCTTCTGGGCTGTATAACTTTAACATCATTTTTTTAGAGATTGACACAAGCCCAACGACCTGAAGGAAGTATAATGACCCGCGAGGAGAAACTGCGGCCAGTTTCGAGCCTCGTAAATCGGTACTAGGGTCATTTATTTCCAGTTCTACCATGGGTCCCGGAGCTCCCCCGGATTGATTAGAGCCGCCACCTCGACGTATCATACGCTGCACTTCCTCATGCTTAAAGTCATCTTCGTCAAACGGAACCGGCAGTGGGGTAGTGCAAACACTATCGGTTATACAGGAAGGTCGCCCCGTCATTAGGCTAAGTCGATGCTCAATTACGTATAAAGACCACCAAACCCGGTATCTTATCTCTTTAGAAATGTCGGAAGCGAAAGATCCCTTGATGCGCAGGTGAAGTCCGAGGCTCATGGCCCCACGAACAGCATCGCCACATACTTTCCACGACCTAAATAACTCGTCAGTATACCCGAAGAGTTGGGAAGCCATGTGGCAGAAATGAGACACACACCGGTTCACATGCCCCGAGGCCAGCAAGTATAATGCAGCCAGTCCTTCAACCTGTATTTGTTGCAAATCAAGATGATCAAGGACCCGTTCGTCAATACTGAGGGCCCTTGCACGAGAAAAATATAAATGGGGAGCCTCCATTTCTAGGTCACCAGATGCCCCAATCAGCTGGCAGTAACTTGAACCAATAGCAAATATCAGGTTTAATATGGCTAGCCACTTATTCCCTGGTTTCAAGGACGAATTATTGTAAAATGATTGAAACTGCGCGCCGAAAGTAGAAGTGCCAATGATCGGGAAAGACGAATGGACCGAGTCCAAGTACATCTGATAAAGGCGTTTCGCCGTTCCCCTCCCAGGAAGTTCATATTTGCCTCCCTCCAGAGCAGACGGAAGATCCCAGTCATCAAGGTGGTAACTCAGTTTAGATATCGGGAGATGAGGGGATGAAACCAGTGACTGCGACTGGACGATAACCCCTGGGTTATTTGGAGGGTCCCCATGGTCAATTTCTCTGGTCAGCATTTGCAACCAACTGATCTCCGAGCTTCCACCAATATATCCCGTGGCCTGCGTCACCGGGTCCTTATTGAAATCCTCGCTAATGTGCTCGAATATATGGTGGGTCTGATGAGGCTCGGGCATTCGGAACGAATTTCGGGTTTCACTCGAGAAAGGGTTGGACTGCTGAGAAGGCTCTGAGGTAGTTTCCTGTCATGATGTTAGCAGGAACTGGCGAATTCAAGGAAACGGTAGTCACACCATGGAGGAGGCGAGACTCATCAATTGTTCAGTGGAGACATTAAAACGGTGGCCCAGCCTGCTGAACGCATGTTCATATTGTTCCAGTTTCGCTTCCAAGCTAGCCAGCTGCCTTTTATCAAGTGCCCACATGTGTCAGAAACATAGCCATGATTAAGGATGGGAAATAGTAGTAGAGTTACAAACCTCTTAGATTTCTCTCTTTTCCCATCTGTGTAGCAGCAGATTATGCCAGCTTCGCGGCAGTTACGGCAGCCATTCTTATCTCCTGTACACTTTGTTTTCCTCTGCCTGCACGATTCACAAGCGCGACTAACGTGTCGACGATGAAACCTTCCGGGGGAAGTGAATGTCGATTCGCTACCCTCTGCTAACCTCGGTATAGCCATCTTTCGATTATTTGGGGGAGGGTCGGGTTCATTCCCAGCTCCTGGAAACGCTTGCTCCTAAGAATATCCAATTAACTCAACGCAAGAACTCCAGCACTACTAAAGCACAACTTACACCATGAGCAGGACCCCTTGCGTCAGTTAGGGGCAGCGCCAATTGGGAAGGTTGTTCAGTCCAGTCTTGGAATGGAATATGATTCATGGCGTATTAGAACTTAGGAAGCAGCGTGCATATGGCGGTTGGATGAAGATGAGTCTCGCGTATTTCTGTCACCCAAATTTGCAGGCGTAACTCAGAACTCGGATAGCTGAGTCTTCGTTTCAGAGCTCGCGCGCGAGCACTCGGTATTCCTGGATATTGATGTGAACTAAAAATGCAGTTCCGCTAGTTGGGGCCAGGGATCATCATTCCTCATGATTCCCAGCCCGAAACCGTTGAGGTATTGGATAATGTATGTAGTAAATAGAGAAACAATACTAGGAAGGAGCAGTGGCTTTCCAAAGATGGAAAGGTTGAGTGATAATTTCCCAATACGGTAAGAGAGCAAGTCCCTTGGAAGAGAAGGAAAAGAAGAAAGAGATGAGAGGGGAGGAGTAAATAAACGTCACAGATGAATGCAATTCTATATAGGTGGCAACCGTTGGGTATTTCTGATCAAGATGCAGCGATCTTGGTTGAATGCAGCATCCACCACAATTGTGAGTTTGGGTGGTTATTATGCGTAGGGTGCAACATTTCCTGGTTGTAGACGTAAAGGTCGTCCAGCCCAGTCACGCCATATCGCAGCGTGGTCCAGGGCCATTCTGTGGCAAGTAAGGTTTAGATGACGAACATCTGCGTCAACAAAATCAAGCCTCACGGCGAATAAATTGACAAAAGCGGAAAATGCAGACTATCATATGCTGAAGATTGCCTTTCACTATCATCAAACTGACGTTCAAGAGTCTGAGCTTATTCTCAACTTTTTGATGTTGAAATAGTGAGAAAGGTGCTTGCTCGTTTCTGATAGTCAGCGAAGGATGGGCCGAGTCTTTCCCTCTGGTTTATATGATTTTGTTGGGGGGATGATGATATGGGCATTTTTGGTTTTTCGGATTGGTGGAATTCATTGCAGACGTGCAGTAACTGGCTGGAAGACACTCGGATGAGCGTTGCGACGGCATGGGATAGGGTGGAAAACCCGGGCGATCGATGAACCATGGTTAGCTGGTAACCACCTAATTTGGGGTTAAAGCCAAAACGCTCCCGGAATCAGGGGCATCAGTGGCGAGAATATATTATCCTTGTGGCATGAGCACAATAAGGTCGAGTGCATACAGATGTGGCTAGCATCTCTGCTTCAAGAACGGGCGTACATGGTACCCCCAGTGTCCGATTCTCGAACGACTATAAAATATCGATATATCCGTAGCCCCTTGATCAAACCTATACCTAGGGGCAAAACCATAGAGCAGGGAGAAGACAACCTAGTGATAGTGAACTTAAATACCTCAAGATCTTGATTAACAAGCTAGCCAGTCTGGCCCATAAATACCTCTATGATCCGCTCCGACTCCATAATCGGTAGGTAGAATAACACATCTCTTTTGAGAAAAAGAAAATATCGAGATACAAGCAAAAAAGGGAGGATAATGCCTGGAATTGGCAAAAAGTGAGATATGACAATGGGACTTCGTAATCAGGATAAATAAGGAACAATCTGTCGCAGCCTCGGAACAAAACAAAAATGGGACAAGGGCGGTCCGAACGTCATTAATACTTTATACACCCCAAAGCAGAATTATTCAATGAGATATCCTTCTGCAACGCTTTTAACGTCCTTGGAGAAGCTAGTGCTTTCGTCTTCCTCCAGGAGAGTAATATCATTGACATCAACCTCAACGAAGGGACTGGCCTTGGAAAATTGCACAGTCATAGGGAAGAACTCGTTCTCGTCGTCTCCTGTAGATTCGAACTCGAAGCTACCGGAAGCGTTACTCTCATCCACATTCCCGATGTTCCAATCTAAGCTATCCCCTGAGACTTCATAAACGGCATCAAAGCTAGACACGGCTGGCTCCGAGGCACCATATGGAATGGTCACTACGACATCCCGCAGGCTGTCCGATCCCGTAAGTTCATACTCGATTGTGACTGTAGTGGAGTCAGAGCCCCTATTCGCCCAGACATTAAATGTTATTGGGAGTATATCGGCATTGTCAGACCCTGTGCTTGCCACACGCCAGCGAAGCACACCAATCGAGTTATTGGCCGGGAATCGTTTGGATACATCCCTCAGTTGAATAACAGAAGAGTTACTAAAGACAGATTTGTCAACATTCGGGTGAGTGCGGAACTGAGCACCATGGGTTGGGTTGGCAAGAAGGTCGAGTTTGAGCTTAGTGAATGCCGGATCAGTGATACGGAGTTGTAGATCACCCTTAACCTCGAAGGATCTGAGTGCACCATCCCGAGTAAGCGACGCAGATATCGTTTCGGCAATGGTGATTTGAATAGGCTCACGGTCTCCGGAGAAGGAAGGCCGGGCTGAAACCACCTTGTCACCAACAGGTGTTGCCGCTTGGGGTGTTACCAGAGGGCTAGCCTCCTCGGCCTCTGGGCCAAGGTCACCACGAACCTTTTCGTAAATATCTGTGGTCTTCGACTTTTTACCAAGTTGCATTCCCTTCCCACGTGTTGGCAGCGGTCTAGGCATCATACCACACAAATTAGATCACATGTGCGGACTAGGAGGGGCTTCGAGACATACTTGGCAAAACTCTTCTTTTTCTCGGCCTCATAACTATCGTATGTATCGGGCACAGAGGGACGCGAAGGTGGAGTATAAACGGGGTACGACGGTGCTCGAGGGGCCATAGTGCGGGCGTTGCGAGCTGCTTCCTTCCGTTGCATCTCCAGCTGCTTTGCTTTTCTTTTGCGCTCCTCGCTGGCTTCAAGTTCTTTGTTCTGAGAAGAAATATTAGCAATCGGCCACGCCTCATGTATCTCGCGGCAAAAATACCCTTTCAATTATTTCTTGTATCCTCTCCTCGTGACTCTCCATTTCAAGGAACGTTTTGATCTGTGAGAGCGATAGATTCTCCCTGTACCCCAGAGTCACCAATTCGTCATAGGCGCTGAGCAACTCGAATGCATTCCGCAAAATTTCTCTTTCATCTAAGCTTTTGCAGATGCTAGTAGTCACTTGGGCGAAAAGGTGGAGGCTGTCAATATCTTGCAAGATGTTCGATTGGCGATTTGTGATCAGCACTATGTATAGCTCTTCCAGCGGCTGGTAAACGAAGCGGACATTATCTTGCTCGACGGTAGTATGTTGAGTGCCTGAATCTGCGAGTTTTGGGAATGACGCCAGGAGTGCCTCAATTCTAGAACGGGCAATCTCCCGGAATTGACGTGAAAGCACTGCCTTGCCCCCGCGGGTGCATATCGATGCTGCGAGAATGACCTTGTTTGTGCGCTGTGGTGAGCATAGCCCCGAGAGCTGAAGGGATAATTCAAGCATACCATGGCTGTCTTAAGTCCAAGATATCTTCAACACGATGTCTTCTAGACAAGAGCGCTGCTGGCAAAAGATGGGGTTGTGTTGTGTTGTCGTGCCAGATACTCCTGTAGCAGCCCAGAGGTGCTTGCTGTTCTCTTCGTCCAGTTGGTCCGTGCACCACGCTACCCCCTCGCTTACCGCGACACAAGAAGCTGCCTTGACTGCTTTCAGCCTCTTCCATGCCCAACCCATCAAAACTCCTTGCGAATTTTCTCTTTTCCCTTCAGCTCATTTCCTTCTACTCTGGGGATTACGGGCAATACAACTCGCTTACCTTTTCCCAGGCTTGGGTGGGTTACCTTTCTACTATTTTGCATCCAGCAACAAACAGGTCTCTTGGGCTGAAACGCCACATGTCAAAACTTTCCACGCGTTCCCTACATCGACCCTATGCCATGACAACCACATCCACTTTCCCGTTCTCTACCATGGAAGTTCCTCTTATGGACGATACGATGGAGATGGCATCTCCTTACCAAGGCCACGCCGATGACTTCGATATTGATCTCGACATCATGGAAGATCAAGCCTCAAACCCAGATAGGGATATGACGGCAGCAGATGATTACCTGGACAGCTCCCATGGGCCAACCTACGATCAGGATGGGGCCAACGATGCTGATATGATTGATGATGTTGGCGACCCGTCAATGGTAGATACCGTTGACCATGAAAACTACCCGGAAACAGCAAATAACATCGAAATGCAATGCGAGGACGACAAATCCTACGAGGCAGATATGTTAGAAGACGACTACGATGAGGATATCGATGCCCCCGTTCCAGAAGTCCAAGTAGACGCACCTATATCCACTCAAAGCGCGGATAGCAAAGGAACACCGAGTCCACATCCTGCCGATAAGGAAAGAACCATGGAAGAGGATAGCGGCAACCCACAACTGGAGACTCATTACGAAGCAGAACCCGAATCCTTGGATCAAAATGTGCCCGAACCCCAACAGGATCTGGAGCAGGATGCGGAGCAGGATGGGGACCACATTGCCCAACGCGCTGCTGAAGAGTCGGAGATGCCCAACGTTGGGTCTGATCCTAATGAAAAGTTGGTCGATGACACTAATGAAGCAGATAAAGTAGATCCAGAGGCTGTGCATTTCGAGAAGAATAGTGACGAATTCGAGAAGCTGAAGCCTGAGGAAGGTGAAGGTGATATAAACAATAGTCAACCGCTGGTAGATGGACACGAGGTGTCAGAAGCGGAACACAAGGAAAAAGAAGTGTTTACATCGAATGAGGAAAAATCTGGCCTGGAGAGCTCTGAACAAAGTTCCCTCTACCCAGTGAAAGTTTACTATCAGGATAATGAGATTTCCCTATTTCCTCCTCGAGAAGGGGACTCATCTGAGACCTTTTTCCTAGAAGATGAAGGACTTGCGGACTTATCTTTCGGAACACTGCTCCAATCCTGTCGTGAGGTCCTCCGTGATCATGTTGGTGAAAACGAAGTTTTGGTTGTGGACATAGAAGCTTTGAACATTCAACTGACAGAGGTTAGTTACTTCTATTCCCGTTACGCCTTCCTAATACTAACTCGGAACCTTTTTTCTAGGACTCTCTACATATGGATAAGGTCACGTTGCGTCAGATTGTCAACTTGTATCTACATCTTTGTCACAACGACGGAATTGAAGAGCCGGAAGCTCTCTACCTGACACTCAGCACGAAACTCAACATTTTTGCGGAGGTGTCAGATCTCATTCTTGCTGCAAGTGAGGGAAAGAAGCTGTCTGAAATCCACACCTGGGAATCTTTCCACGAGATAGAAGATGTTTCTGCAGAGTTCGAACGAAACCCCGAAGAAACTCATCCGGAGGAATCGCATGGAATGGCAGGTAGCCAAGGTGGCGTTGATCCCGAGACCAGTGCTCATGAGCAAGAAGTAAACCATACTCTTCAAGATAACCAAGAACCCGAGAAACAGGATAATATTGGCTCGAAGTCTCCTAACAGCGTTCCGGATGACGATGAGCATGGGGGCAGCGATAATAAAGCTAAAGATAGTGAACTAGAGGTCCAGTCTGCGGGGTACGAGTCACCGAACGGAGAATCCTGTGCCTCAGAAGAACAAAATACAGAGACAACAGCCACAATCGATCAGCTCCCGGAAACAGAAGTATTTCCAGAGCAACAAGAAGAACACGCGGAAGATCCCGAACTTTACAAATACGAGGAAGGCGAATATCATGAGGAAGACGACAGTGAAGACAAGGCCCATCTACAAGAGGAAGCTAATCTAGATGCTACCGAACACGTTGAGGAAGGGGAAGAGGTTGAGAGTACTGGTGTCGGAGATGAGGGAGCGCATCAAGAGGATTATTATGACCTAGCCTCCGAGTATTATGAGCAAGTGCATCCTGATGGTGATACAGTGAACGATGTCCTCCAAGAATATGAAGAGGCTACAGCGGAAACCATACTAGGTGGGGAGAGTGTAAACGATGCAGAGCCACTGTTGGATGGAAATTCCCCCGCGCAAAAGTCACCGCAATCTACTACCGTGACAGACGACCCGCTCGCCACCACAGAGAATCTATTAAAGAGCCCTATCAAGAATATTAGAAAAGCCAGCCCTGAATTGGATTCGGAGGGAGCGGATGAACCAGCCGTTGACGAGGAAGCCTATCACACTTCGCTTTTACACACCGAGAACGACGAAGCTGCAGATTTACCTTTCGATGAGGAAGAAGACTATATAGACCTAGGAATCACAGACGACCCCCATACTCCCAACGAAGAAGCCGATGCAGTCTCGGTACCCTCCAAACGATCTCGTGAGCCCGACGATGAACTCGATTTACCAGAAACCCCAACACCGGATGCGAAGCGTTCCCGGTCATCCTGATTTCGCCCCTACCATTATATTACATCTACCGACCCATACCTTTGCATATTCCGTCCTTCATTTGCATCTCTTCAATCTTCTCTTAACAAGCCAAGCTTTCCAATTCATGCTGGCCATGAATGTTTTGCCCGGCCTTCTTTGAACATTCTAAGTCGATGATTGAACCCAAAAGTATCCGCCTACCCAATTACTTTGAATTGAACCAGGTACGTATCTCACAACCAATCCACCCCCACTTACGAGAGGCATAACCGCTGGGTTATACCTACTATTCTTCGCATTCGCCTTGGGTTACACCCAAAGAGACGATTTGTGGCTCAGGTCTGTACATGCTGTTCCTCGTGGTTCTATAATTCCTCATACCCTACCCTCCCTTCCCCTGTTTTTATCGTTGTCGGTTTTGGTCTTAGTGATACCTCTGGCGTGGATCTGGCGTTCCTGTGGCGTACATTCGATATCAAGCCACTCTATTCCAATAGCATCCCAAATGGTGTGAAGGCTAGTTTGCTCTTCAACCCTATTGAGTGGTGAAAATAATACCTAGTCTAGGTGTGGTCATTTTTTTTCTTTCTTGTTGGCTTGTTTGTTTCCTGTCTCTTGAGCATTTCGAGGCAACTGCCTTGGGTTCTTGATCAACGCTTTTCGTTGTGTTACAAACGCAACGGTTTGCACGAGCGCAGTGACCTGTTTCTACGTTCTCGCGATCGACTATGGCGAGATAGTGGTGGATGCCAGTCGGTTAATGAAGTCGCTGTACTCTGTAATATACGGATGGTCGTCGATTAGTTTATAGCTAGAGTGCTATCCTCGGGTGATTAGAAGGCGGGGGATTTCGTTCATATGATCATTTCAACATATTGAGAAATATTTTTATTGAGTGCCCAGATGGAGGCTTTTATAACCATGACCGTGGTCATCCTTCGAGGCTGCTTCTCGGAGATTCCGATTGCTCGTGGTATTGCATTTTATTTTTTTTCAATCCACACTCGGGAATTCGACCTGTATGATAATACTTGATAAGATTGTCCAGGTATCGGCCTCGGTAAGGTGGAGCGAAGAGCCATGTCAATGGTCACAAAAATACAGACAGAGTACCTATGGAGTTCTCCAGGAACTGAAATGTAGAGAGAAAATAGAGTGTGCCTTCAAAATCCTGGCTGGGCCATCACTCAAGAAGGTTTTTTTTTTTTTTTTCTTTTTTTCTTCTTTATTATTTCTTATTACTATTGTCAGACAGGAGGTAATGTAATTTCCAAGTCGGCCCACGGAACCAAAGGCGGGAGGCAGCTCAACATCACCTATTCTTAGGTTGAAACGCCGATCGCAACACAGGATCTGGGCTTTTCGGGGCGAGGCTGTGCAAGACACGCCTTGATTGGGTGGCTGAAAGGGCCACCGTTGCCCTTCCTCACAACTGGAGAGGATTTCCAGCATACAGAGAAGACTTCTTTACCCAGAGCCCCAAATGAAGCACAGGGTGTACCTTGCCCAAGTTGTTTCTCGATTGGGGGGACAAATATGTTGGGAGGCAGGCAAGGTTTGTAACTAGTATGTTGGCACCATTCTTTCTTTGTATGTCAATTCCCTTCCTTTCGGGGCGAGCCCTCAGCCAAACCAGACGAGAAGGGATTTCTGCCCCTACGTTATGAAGAGATTAGTACCTAGGTACCACACTTATTTCGTCAAACAAAGCAGTCGGAGTGATATCAGACAGAGGAGAGGTATCAGCAACCAACAAGGGAAACCCTTTTTCTCTTCTCGGTTGAGGTTGGAGGCCATGGCTATGTGTTTTAATTATGTCCCTTCGGAGCAAAGAAGAACAAGATATAGATGGAGAAATCCGATGATAATAAAATGATCAGAATACTACCTAGGTACAATAACAAGAACAACTAATATTGGTAGTCGATCCGAGAGAGGACTAGTTACGCCTTATCGTGGCCTTCTTTCTCCTACAACGACATAATTACTTTATTAGCGGTGCCGCTGGTGCGACCATCCTCCAGATGACTTTGCATCTGAAACCTTTCACCACAAGACCATCACCACCAGCCCTTCTTCGCTCCTTTTCTCTCCCTTCATGATTCGTTGTTAGTTTAATGCATCTCGCAATTTATTTATTACCTGTTGCTCTGGACGTTTCCATTTCCGTTGGACTTTCTCTTCCTGTTCTTTAACTGTCCTTTCTTTGAGTTTATTTGGTTTTTGCCGCCCTCACTCGCTTCTACCACTTACGCGTCCAGATCCGATCCGGTTCCGTCTGGGAGGAAACCCCACCGCACGAGCGCAGCCAGCCTCTAGGATCAGGAAGGGGTGTAAGCTCTCTCCTTCGATCCCTTGACATTCGCACCCTTCCACAGACGAGACCTTTTCAGGCTGCAGGATATTCAGCCGGTTCACTCTTTGCGATTTCTGTACCTTTTTTCTCCCCCAGTTCCTGGACAGTGTTCGGCATTTGTTGGCGCAGACTCTGGATGCTTGGCGAGTCGCCAACCAAGCCAACCAGCCCTCTGATTCAACCTTGTCACTTCCCTTGCGATTTTAACATCAACTCGACTTCCCTTACCCTCCAATAACTGCTAGCATTGGAGCCCATATCTCAAGAGGAGCAATTAGCTCCTATTATACTACAAAAATGCTCTCAGACAAGTACACACTCTCTTTCTCCCGACTTCCAGGCTACCACATTCTAATCAGATAATCCGCTACCAACAGGTATATCGGCCTTTTGTTGGCCATCCTTTCTACAATGGCGATTGGTATGCACTTCGCCCCTACTCCCTCTACTCTCATATGCCTAGACACTGACCAAAAACAAAGGCACTAGTTTTGTCATTACGAAAATGGTTCGTTCACCCGCACCTACCTTCCCTCCGACCAACCGTATCTACCAGAGTTGGGAAATGGAGGCTCATGCGTTACGTCTAGGGTTTAAATCACGCTTCGGAGAGACACGGATTTGAAGGCGAAGGCTTCTCATATTTGAAGAGTCCCATTTGGTGGGGTGGCGTCACAACACGTACGAACACATTTCAATTGAACGTATGGGCGTCGGAAGCTGACAGAGAGATAGTGGCTGTGGGAGAAGTTGCCAACTTCGCCGCATACGCTTTTGCGCCGGCGATTCTGGTCACGCCGTTAGGTGCGCTTAGTGTGTTAATTGGGTAAGGAATTGTGCCCAAGAAAAAAAGAAACCAATCGATTCTAAAGGTTGGCTAATGTATAATAGTGCCGTTCTTGGTTCCTACTTTCTCAAAGAGAGACTTGGTGTTTTGGGTAAATTGGGGTGCGCTATGTGCCTACTCGGCTCGGTTGTGATTGTTCTTCATGCGCCTCCGGACAAGCCAGTGGAGCGAATCGATGAGATTCTGCATTATGCGCTTCAACCTGGTACGCAAGGTGGCCCATATCACCGGCGACACTATAAGAAAACTAACTTCTTTTAATTTCAGGCTTCCTTGTCTATTGCCTTGCGGTGGCCATTTTCTCAACCGTCATGATCTACCGAGTCGCTCCACTACATGGGAAAAAGAACCCCTTGATTTTCATCTCGATCTGCTCCACCGTCGGCTCTGTTTCCGTCATGTCTGTTAAGGCATTCGGAATTGCGGTGAAGCTCACACTACAAGGCAACAACCAGTTCACTCATGCTTCAACCTATGTTTTTCTTATCGTCACGGCATTCTGCATTCTCACCCAGATGAACTATTTCAACAAGGCTTTGAATGAATTTTCTACCTCAATGTAAGTCATTACGAAGCCCACTATGGGGTAACGCTAGCTAAGAAGCTTTTACAGTGTCAATCCCCTCTACTATGTCACTTTCACAACAGCCACTTTATGCGCATCTTTCATCCTTTTCAAGGGCTTCAATACCACCGATGCTGTGAATACAATCTCATTGCTGTGCGGATTTTTGATCATTTTCTCGGGCGTATATCTCTTGAATCTCTCCAGACATGATCCGGATGGACGACAAATGCTCAATAGCAAACTAGATGATGAAGGGGTACCGACGGACGGGATCGCAAGTTTCCAAACCCGCCGGTCAATGCAAGCCCGCAGGAGCAGCGAGCCACATCGCCGAAGTTCCTCTAGCATTGCATATTTGAACGGTACTGGAGACCGTGAAGGACTCATTCGTTCCTACGACATCGAAAACCAAGCCTATGGGCTGTCTGAATTAACCGAGGAGAGTGACGGCGAGCCTGGCCCTACCTTCAAAAGGAGTGAAGAAGTAAATCGCACTTCACATCAGCCCAAGAAAAACGATGATCAATAGTATGATACGATGCCCACCACTCTTCTACCGGCTTCACAAGCCGCAGTTATGACCAAGGTTGTTATGTTGCCTTTTTTTCCTTTTTTCCCTTTTCCACTTTTTTCCTTGTATTTCCCATTTCATTCCCTCACGTCTCCACCTTCAATCTGTTACTACTCTCCTGCAATCTTCCTGCTCATACATTACCTACCTACCCTTGGACACACTGTACTTTTACTCCTTCGAAGCGGAAGAAATACCAAGATCAGAAGCCAGAATTACCGACGATCAACCGAGATAGGATTGCGGTCGGCTTTTTGTTTGGTCTAATGCTGCATCCTTGATTAAGTGGTGAAAACGCAAGCGCCAGTGCTTAAGACAGATACTACCTAAGACCCGAAATGTACATACTTACGCATCAGTGTCGATTTTCGAAATAGATATTGAATGCTTTTCTCATTAAATTGCTTTTTTGGCCTTTTTTGGTGGTGGCGGTGAACAAGCTGGCTATGTTGCCCAATATATTTTACGACTAAGTACTCGATCATATCATACCATTATTTTTATTCCCAGGTCTAGTTCCCATCCAGCCGATATAGCGTGAGGTAATTACTTGTCAAATTTATCACGAAAAAGAAGGTATTTAGGGACCATGCCATGATCTTGTACTCCAATCTTTTACTTACAGGTAACCGAGGCGACACGTCCCCTTGTCACCAACTAAAGCATCTTTTTTCTTTAATAATATATCAAGGGTGGAGAGGGTTTGATCCAAGCTATTTTTAAGCCAGTTATTTAATCTTTTTATATGATTCCCCAAGCAAACAAAACGGTGCTCAAATGTGGAATAGCGATAATCCTTCCGCCAAATACGATGGCTCCGATATCGTCTTCCAATTTCCCGAAGATCAGCAACTGGTGGGGAGGATGACACAAGACTCTCACCACCTGCACGAGAACATGTGAACTCATTTTCTTCCACCATTGCCACCGTATCCTCTCTAGTTGAGCCAGAAACAATGCAGACAAAAAGGCGAGCGGATACATCCTGTTTTCTTTGCTGTACTGGTTAGAAGAAAGAGAAGTTTCAATCTGCGGCTGCGGCATTCCCCACCTCGGCGAAATTTACTTCACGGTCGTGCAACTATAATGACAATATGCCGGGCTTGTTACGCAAGGTGATTATATTTGCAGCCGTTGATGGGCTTTTCCTCCACTCTCCAGGTAGTGGAGCACGCTACAATACGAATAACGAATCCTCGTGGATTCGTATCGACTACAAAACCAGCCGCATCTCATCCCTGCCAAGTTCCGCGTCAGACCCCAGCGAAAGAAAGCATGGCGCCGGCTTAGAAACCTACGGCCTCGTTGGTAAGTCATCAACGTGGATGGTTGAACCTTAAACATACGGACCCCCCACCGCTTGCTATAGTTCGAAGCTTTTTTGGTGGATATTTAGATCGCTTGCGAAGTATACTTGCGCTAACCAAGGGCACCATCGTAACAGGGCTTTTAACCGTTGCATCGTATTCATTCCTCATCGCTATCACCAAGCGCCAGCAGGTTGCCCAAATCCAAGGCAAGCCAGTGTACACCATCACAGATGTCGCGATCATTCCCACGTCGTCCTATGCCGATGCCAACCACGCGATATCTCAGGCTAAGGAGGGGAATTCTCAGGGAGAGGAGAGTGAGCAGGATGACACCGCGTCAGAGGATACAGATATCTCAGATACGGACACTGAAGGCGGGTGCACCGAGATCAGCACTGCACCCCCATCCCCTGTGAGAGAAGTCCGTCACTCTAGGGCGCATAACATCAACAACAACAACATCACTGAGGATGTTATTGGAAGGAAAGTCAGATTCGGGCGCTTCGCCGCTAATTGGCTATCAAGGAAGACCATGGGTTTACCAGGGCTAGATACAATGGAAATGAGCGCTGACTCGACTGATATACCACTGGTTGAACTGAAGAAAGTGGCCACTGAAGACACTGAAGCCCCCTCGGATGCATCCGCTGCGACTAACGATGCTATTTCAGTGCCACAGGGCAATGCGGCATTGTTAGAAACAAAGAGAGAAGAGCTACCCTCCTCAAATCAGTTCATAGAATTGCTACCGAAACTCCTACGATACACGAAACTCATATTTTCTTCCCGCAATTTCTTTTTCGCATATGACTATGACCTCACTAAACCTACCACCGCACAGCCCACTTCGCCTAACGGCCACCTGCCCTTACATAAAACTGTTGATGAATTGGTGCGACGAGCCAAGCCCCATTCCTAATACTTACTTTGGTGGGTGTATTAAGCTAATGGTTATTATGGTTTTAGTATTTTTGGAACAGAAACCTCATGACCCCATTTATCGCAGTGGATGCACATCATTTTGTTCTACCCCTAGTGCAAGGATTCGTTGGTCAAAGGGAGTTCACAGTCGCAGTAAAATCGCCGCTCCAAGCTCCTGGAATGGAGAAGTCGGAAGCCCGCATTCTAGGTGAAACACAAGAAACACAGACGGACAAGGCTGATGAAGAGAAACGAAAATTTCTTCTCACTCTGATCTCTCGGCGCTCGGTCAAACGCCCAGGATTGCGATATCTTCGCCGAGGTGTTGATGATGATGGGAATACTGCCAACACTGTGGAAACAGAACAGATCCTTTCGGCCCCGGACTGGGACCCATGCCACAAGGTCTATTCCTACCTGCAGGTGCGAGGTTCAATCCCATTATATTTCTCGCAATCACCTTACTCTTTCAAACCCGTGCCCATTTTCCACCATTCTACCGAAACGAATCAGTTCGCCTTTGAAAGACATTTTCGAAATTTTAAGCGGCGATACGGGAAAATTCAAGCAGTTTGCCTCGTTGATAAGCAATCCCCCGAATTGAAGATTGGAGAGCAATATGAGAAATATGCCAACAACTTAAACCAAGCAGGGGGTATTGATGGGGTACCTCTTGGGTTTGAGTGGTTCTATTTCCACCACGAATGCCGTGGAATGAAATTCGAGAACGTAAGCCGGCTTGTCGACCGGTTGACGAATACCTTAGATGAATTCGGGGATACTATAATCCAAGCTGGCAGCGTTCTCCGAAACCAAACAGGGATCATTCGAACAAACTGCATGGACTGCCTCGATCGGACGGGTGTTGCGCAATGTGCATTTGGTCAATGGGCGCTTGAGCGGGAGCTAAAACACGAGGGCATCGACATCGATCTCAGTAGTGACTCATCTACCCGGTGGTTCAATATCCTATGGGCCGATAATGGGGATGCTATTTCTCAGCAGTACTCGTCAACAGCAGCCCTGAAGGGCGACTACACCAGAACCCGGAAACGAGACTACCGCGGAGCCCTCAATGATTTTGGCCTGACCTTGTCTCGCTATTACAACAACATCGTGAATGACTACTTCTCGCAAACTTGCATCGATTACCTCCTTGGCAATGTCTCCACCCAGGTGTTCCAAGAATTTGCGACGGAGCTACAAACCGCGGATCCAGGCATCTCACTGCAAAAACTCAGGCAAAATGCCATCGACACCAGTTGTCGGATTGTTATCAGCGATCCGTCAGAAGAATTCCTGGGTGGTTGGACCATGTTGACCCCGCGCGAGCCTAATACACTGAGAACTCTACCGTTCGAGGAGTCAGTGCTTCTGCTAACAGATGTCGCCATTTATAGCTGTCGGTTTGACTGGAACATTGAAAAGGTGCTCTCATTCGAACGGATCGATCTGCGCTCGGTTACACGTATCAGTTATGGCACCTACATCACATCCACCCTGACAGAGGCACAGGCCGATGACCTGCGTAATGTGGGGTTAGTGATCGAGTACCGGGAAGGAGACAACAACGCCCTCCGGGTAAACACGCGATCTCTTCAAAGTAACGTGGACCCGAAAGCGCTAAACAACAATGAATGGGACGTGACCTCCTGGTTTAAAGGCTCGCGACGACCTAAAACTCGAATCATGGCATTCAAGGCCCTTTCTCTGTCGAACTCGGTCACACAAACTCAGCACGCCAGAAGTGTGAGCGTGAGTGAAACTGAATGGGTCCGATCAGTCTGTGAGGAGATTGCGCGGGCTATGCTAGCCGGGGACAAAGGAGTTTCGGATGACGAATCTCAATTATCCTTGATTGAGTCGTCCGATATTATATCATTGGCAGAGGCCAAAAAACAGACAGGTCTTTTCGAGTATCTGGTTCATGATATCAAAAAGTTGGTCTGGGCGTAAAGTTGGCTCTTTACTTCCCGCTAGAAAGAGTAATGAGGTGCAACAAGGGAAGAAGTCCCGAGGTAAGAACTTGAAGGTACATATGGAGTACATCATCATGGAATTTGCGTGCGCTCCGTTCTCCGCTTTACGAACATACAACGCCGTTGAATTTTTGTTCACATACTATACCTATAATATACAGTTATACGTACACCTCAAATATAATTCGCGGATGCTTTTTTATCGATTAAGGAGTATAATAGGCTCTAGAGACAGACGAGGAAAACATGACTGGTGTTACGGACTCTACGGAACCCCTCCTGGAAGTGCCAAGTATCATCCGTTTCATAATTACAGTACTGCCCGCACCTTAGCAGTGCAAAGGGAAACACACGACAGCAGCAGAAAAAGCGGAAGAAAGCCGCTGATATTATTAGTAGAATTATCAAGATTGATGCTGGTCTGCTTCCATGACTAACCTAATATTCATATACTATTCCAGTATTCCAGAAACCTTGCTGTTAGCTGATCAAATTCTCTTCCACTTGTTCCTCAGCTTTTCAATCAGTACTCTGTAATACCATAAGAACCTCGCTCTGATATAGTACCAGTGCTCATTGTACAGCGACCAGTCGCTCAGAAGCTTCTAGCGAATGTCTCGTCGAAGTAGGCTGAATATTTCAGTATTGATATTTCGTTTGTTATCTGATCCTCTTTTTTCTCCCTCTTTTTTTTTAAAAAAAAAATTCTTTTGGCTGGCTAGCTGTACCCGGCTTTCCCCCCCTCTTCCGGTCACTATCAGGGGGAAACATCGCATCACACACCCTCTCCATTTTTTTTCCCTTCACTTCAGTCACCAGACTGGACTCTGGCTCTTCACAACGGCAGCAAATTTGGGAACGTTTTCCTCTTCTTTTTTATACATTATTTCAAATTTAGTCTCCATATTTATTTTAGTAATATACCAAAAACGAAAACAGGCGAAGTTCGATGAGGGGAAAGGAAGAACAAGAGAAAAAAAAAATTAAGAAACAAAGGCTTCCCGAGCGAAAAAGGGTTGGAGCCACTTCCCACCAAGTGCACGGCGGGGTTTCTTAGTCTACACAACTTCCTCCTCCACATCCACGACTCGCTTGCTCTTTTGCGATCTCCATTCCCCCTCCTCCTCCCCTCTCTCTTTACTTTCCCTCTCCCGGTCCCTGGAAATCAATTGCGACCGACTGAGTTCGCCTTCCTTTTTTTCTCTTTTTTCTTTCTTCCGCAATGGAGTGGCAACCACAGGATGAGCCATTGAGGCAGCTGGCCTGCTGTCTTAGAGATTCTCTTAATCCTTATGATGCCGCAGCTCAAAAACAGGCCGAGCAGGTGGGTTCTTAAGTCGTCTTCTGCTTTTGCCTCTTTTCTTTTATGCCTAGGATTACGATCTGTATTTTCCCAATCATTTTCCGTTCCTAGCTACAGCTGGCTTTCCCTGGGCTCCTTCCCCTTGTTTTATGCGATCACTTCGCTCGTTTCCGACGATCGCGTCTTTATCCTTGTCAAGAAGCTTTTTTTTCCTTTCGAAATAAATCACTGATGTATGCGCCCTTTTGGCCGTCATAGATGCTAGGGCAAGCAGCATCCTCTCCCGATTATGTCAACTACATCACATACCTTTTCAGCACCCCGCAGAAACCCTCGACTATCGACATGGATGAGAACACCTACGACATGGTCCGGTTTGCAGCTGCGATGAACCTTAAGACCAAAATCCGCATCTCGTATAGTTCTATTTCGCAGGAATCCCTCTCTTTCATTCGCTCGGCCACCCTTCTCGGTCTCCGTGACCACCATTCCCAGGTGCGGAGCTCCGCGGGCAACATTATAACAGAGTTTATTTCAAAAGCGGGACTATTAGCGTGGCCTGAAGTTCTCCACGAGCTCCTCAACCTCGTCGAGAATCCGTCGAGGAATATCCCTGTCATGGCGCAGGAGGCCGCCATGTCGGCATTGTTCAAGGTCTGCGAGGACAACCGCAAAGTCCTCGAGAGAGATTACGAAGGACACTGCCCCCTCGATGTGATCATCCCGAAACTCCTCGCCTTTACTTCCAACGACAGCTACCGAGTTCGGTCTACCGCGCTGAAGACCATCCACATTTTCCTTCCCCACAGACCCCAGTCGTTGATAAAATCGATGGACTTGTATTTATCGCAACTGTTCCAGCTTTCCAACGACTCTAGTCTCGACGTTCAGCGCGTGGTCTGCCAAACGTTTGCGCAACTTGTCGACTTTGCGCCCGAGAAACTCATTCCCCACATGGAAGGATTAGTCAACTACATTATCATGCAGCAGACTAGTCAAGTGGATCCGGAGCTGAACCTGGATGCCGCCGAGTTTTGGCTCGTGGCGGGTGAGCAAATCAAGCTACAACAGCCCTTGGCCCCACACATGTCGAAGATCGTCCCTGTCCTTCTGCAGAGTATGGTGTATGATGAGGATGAGGCCATTCGGCTGGCAGCAGAAGGTGACGATGCTGATTTGGAAGATCGGGAGGAGGATCTTAAACCGCAATTCGCGAAAGCGAAAGGCGCTCGGCTTGATTCTTCCAAACCGGATGCACAGGCGAATGGCGGTGCCCCCGCCGGCACAGACGATGAGGATGACCTGAGCGAGGGAGAGATCGAGGATTCCGAGTTCGGAGATGACCCCGAAGACGAGTGGACACTACGCAAGTGCTCCGCTGCGGCACTAGATGTTTTTTCCAATGTCTATCACCAGCCGATCTTCGAAATTATTTTGCCTTACCTAAAGGAGACCCTCCGCCACGAGCTGTGGCCCCAGCGGGAAGCAGCCGTTTTGACCTTGGGTGCAGTAGCAGATGGGTGCATGGACGCAGTCACACCCCATCTACCCGAGCTCGTTCCCTATCTTATCTCTCTGTTAAACGACCCTCAGCCCGTTGTCCGACAAATCACTTGCTGGTGTCTTGGTCGGTACTCAGAGTGGGCATCGCACCTCCCTGACCCATCTGAGAGAGCCCAGTTCTTCGAACCCATGATGGAGGGTATTTTGCGACGAATGTTGGATGGGAATAAGAAAGTTCAAGAAGCCGCTGCTTCCGCTTTTGCCAGCTTGGAAGAGAAATCAGATGCCAACCTGGTTCCATACTGTGAGCCTATCCTACGTCAGTTCGTCATGTGTTTCGGAAAATACAAGGACCGGAACATGTATATCCTTTACGACTGCGTTCAGACTTTGGCCGAATGTGTCATGGGAGAGCTGGCGAAACCACATCTAGTTGATATTCTGATGCCAGCGCTCATTGATCGCTATAACAAAGTCTCGGATCAGTCGCGGGAACTGTTTCCGCTGCTGGAATGCTTGGGATATGTGGCCGCCGCGTATGGCGACGCATTCTCCCCGTTCGCTCATCCCCTTTTCCAGCGATGCACCAAGATTATTTATCAGAACCTGCAGGAATATATGGCGTCAGTGAACAACCAAGCTATCGAGGAGCCCGACAAGGATTTCTTGGTCACCAGCCTGGACCTTCTAAGCGCTATCATCCAAGCGGTTGACCCACAGAAGAGTGGGGAGTTGGTCGCAAATTCACAGCCACGTTTCTTCGACCTTCTCTGCTTCTGCATGGAAGACCCGAACTATGAGGTGCGTCAGTCGTCCTATGCTCTTCTGGGTGACTGCGCGATCAATATCTTCCCCCAGGTCGAACCATTCATTGCCAATATCATGCCAATTCTCATCAAACAACTCGATTTAGACCTGATCCGGGATGATGATCGTCACACTGGCTTCAGTGTGCTCAACAATGCCTGCTGGTCGTGTGGTGAGATCGCTGTTAATGAAAAGGCTGCCCTCACCCCTTACGCGGACAAGTTGTATCATGGGCTATTCATTATCATTAATAACGAGGAGATCATCGACTCGGTGAATGAGAACGCTGCAATGGCACTCGGACGTCTGGGTATCTGCTGCTCCGACCAGCTCGCCCCTCGATTGAGCGAATACGCCGGTGCCTTCCTAAAGTCAATGAACAAAATTGACTTTACACGGGAAAAGGCGTCCGCTTTCCTTGGGTTCAACCAGGTGGTTATGCAAAATCCACAGGCTATGGAATCATGTCTTCCGGACTATTTTCAGTCCATCGCGACCTTCCCTAGCAAATCCCTCCACACTGAAGACTACCGGGATATTCAGAGTTCATTCCAGCAGGTACGTACCTCCACCAGAGTACTCTGAGACAATCACTAACATTGATTGGTAGGTCCTGCAAGGTTACAAAAATATGATACCCAATTTCGATTCATTCCTCTCGCAACTCGGACATGTTGCGCAGAAACTCCGTTCTGTATATCAAATTTAGATGCGTGTTCCACATCGTTTGTGCTTCAATCGAGGGTCCAAAATTTCATGGCGAAAGGCGCATAAAATGCATCATCTTTTTTTTTTTTTTAACATGCACCATTCCACCTTTCTTGCTTGACATGACTTTTCCTTCATTTCTTTTCTTCCCTCTTTTTACCCTTTTCTGCTTAGCTCGAGCTAAAGGCGTGTTCTGATTTTCTTTATTGATTTGTGTGGCATTTGTGGTCTGGATGTGCATAGAAGAGACATAATAGGCTGGGACTATATCCAGCTCATTTTGATCCGGAGATGGGGGTATACCTGAGATCTACGGACTATATACCTGGAGGAATGGGATGAACAACCATGAAGAGACGCGTTATGGACTGACTCATGATAATGATGAGATCTTGTACCATCTGTCATTAGATAGACTAGTTAAAATTAGATAGTTGAACCGAGACATTATGTTCTCGAGTACCTTTGACACTCCCCGTTCCAGGCTACCTTATCTCGAAACGTAGGGATGAACACATTAGACATGGCATAAATTGTTTGGCAGAGTTAGCACGTGACCTCATCTGGCCCGTCTGGCTATCATCCATCTGCTTGCCTTTGTGTATCTAGACATCAATCTTCATTACATCCATCTATCATCGATGTGTCCTTTTTCCCATGGCTCTGCACCTATGTAGCGCTGACAATAATATCTATGTGACCCGTGTTATCCATTAATTCCCTGTGCATTATCTCATGCAGGATATCACCACACTTTTCATCACAGCACCATCAAAAAGTAACAAAATCCAGGCAAATCAAACCATACGAAACCTCTTCCTTGATATTACTATTTGACTTTATGATACTACCATGTGCAGATATTCGTATTACTCGGTACGTTGTTGGATATATGTTAGATGGTGTAGGCATAGTCATAAAATGGACCGCTCGGTTCCACAATATATATCTCGAGTATAAAGAACCCAACACGTCTACTATGTCATGGCCAACATCAACATTTCATAATTCTGATTTAATATTTATATTGTCTTCGGAAATTCCAAAAGTAAGTCTCTCAGGCCACTTTTTATTCCTTCTCCAAGTTTAAGTTTATAGGGAATAGGATGAGAAAGCTGACTGTAACGCATTAAGTATGTTGAAGGGATCCCGTTGGATCCAAGAAAGAGTGGGATCCCTTGCCTGAATAACGGAGTTGTGGAGCTTATTTTGTGTGGTAAGTTTTTCGATTAGGAGAAAATTTACCGATATGGACACTGTAGCACCGTATATAATGGGCCACCTAGGTACGATTCGAGGATTTTGCAGCCCTTTTTCTTCGTCTGATGCAGGAGCTTTTCCATTGACATTGTTTATCTATAGTATCTATATGGCTGCGTTTTTGCTCTAATGGTGAGCCCAGACTTTAGCAGATATTGCTCGTCACTTGAGAGCTTCTCCGCAACGTCAAGAGCTGAGTGGCTGTCTTGCCACTTGACTCTCTTGGGAGGTAAAGGGGGATCCCTTCAATGCGAGGGGCCAAATACGCATGTGTACTTCGCTCTTTGAATTTAAGAGCCCCACGCTCATGATGCCCAACAAAATAAATCGAGTCAGAGCCGAATCCTCTTCCTGACTTCTTGGACCTGGAAACTGGAGGGGAGGAGTACCCTTAAAATAGGAGAAGTTTGGCAGCGAGGTATGATGGATTTTTGCAAGGAGAAACGAGAAAGAAAGAAAGACTCGAGGCATAGCTCTGGTGTTGCATTCTATATATCTTCCACAACATATAGAACCTACGATGAGGGCTTGCTGGCACCGACGGATAGTCGATGAGGTTCTGTGTACCGAAGTGAAGCGAGCATTTTGCCCATGATTTTGCTCTGAAGCCACCCAGAAGTCCTATGGGGCACACTGGCCGTTCCGGAGTCTTTAGTAATGGATTACCTGCTGTAAAATAGGAACTGCACTTATCATCTGGACTCTGAAGATGGATCTCTGGGGGAGCTAAACATCTCTTGCTCAGGCCCTCTTTGAACGGAGAGGGAAAGATGAATGAGAGAGGAGGAGATGGGGGGTCCTAGGGGACAGGTTGAAGGTCAGGCACATCAACAGCTCCGTTTCGTGTCGTCTTCTAAAATTGGCTACCATTGTCGATGTTGCTCTACATTGGTGGACTCCGACAGGGGATGAACATGGTTTCCAAAAATGGAACCCTCGTGTCCTCGATCGTCTGTCAAGGGAGGCCCTGGGCTCGGTGTCACAGAAAAAGTGTTTTGCTGTCGAGTCCAAGAATATGTTGGGATCGACTTTCCTGGCATTCATCCATCACATCACCCTGTGACGGAGGTGAAGACCTGGAGCGAGTTATTTTTAATTTTGCTTGCCCCTTTTTCTGATACTCCCTGGGTCGGGAGTCGGGACTTGGAAGGGAGATGGGCAAACCATCGTCAACATTCTAGGATCAAGGAAGGTGCGGAGTTGGCTGGTGCATTGGTGCAAAATCGAGAGAGAAGTTGGTGTGGGTGGGGATGGGAGGGGAAAGGGTCGTAGGAACTAAGTTGGCTATCACTAGTTGCTTTGCACATCATAAGGACCAGGATTATCGCAGAATCAACCCTGTTTGGGGAGAGCCTCAACTTGTGGAGAGGGTATGGTTGGTGGGAGGTAGAACGAAGAGGAACTATGCTAGTGTTTCCTGGGCACAGAAATTAAAAATGAGGACTGACAAAAGAAAAAACAAAGCTGGACCACAAACGAGACTTAACTCGGGCGTTAGTGGTGGGTGTCGTGGGAAGGGCGTTCCTGGGCCACTCCTGTTTAATTTGATCGACAGGTTGAGGACAAGCTGTCTGCTATTTTTGTCGCTCGCTGCTGTTTTGTTCACACGACTAAACCCCATGCGAACTAGCCACGAGGGAACCAAGAAACTTAGTCGTGTCCAAGGTTGAGTTTTGGTTTGGAAATCATATCTTGAGATCTCGCTTGCTGACCTTTACAGACGAAAATAGAAAAAGTGACGGGGAAAGAAGATTCTTGATAGGTTGTTTCGACGGAGTTTCATCTCATCACCGCGGAGTCCACCTATCATCTTGATCATTTCTTTTTTTCTCTCTTCTTTCTCCTTCAGTGCCGGATGGAAGGATTATTATCATGCTTACCCTCCCTCCCGTCGTTTGTACTCTGTGTTGCTTTAGCGTGGCTGTCAACGAGAGGCATCAACATCCTCCCAGCGGCATGATCAAAATCCCTCCTCCTAAGCCCGATGGCAGGAGGACCATAGCTTAATCACACGGTTGGGGAGCACTAAATTAGCCCGGGTGGGCCACCAGGGCAATTTTTCTGGGACTTGAATGGTGAATGATGATAGTAGTTATTATTATTATCATATTATTCTCCTGTCGAGCCATCGCGTCGGAGTTTCGGGAGTCCGTGAGTCATGGATGATCCATAGGCTCGAAATATATTAATCAAATAAAATAAATCGGAAAACCGTCGAGATTCGAAGTTGATCATCAATGTTCATCGTTGAAATATCTGCAGTTGAATGGAGGAAGGGCCCGACCCACTTCTTTCGAGCTTTCTCCCTCCCATCCTCTGAGATGATGCAAGGAGGATCTTAATTTTATTCCTCCTTCAAAAGGGAAAAAATAATGAGAAAAAAAAAAAAGTAACTTGTGCTTATTCTTAGTAGCAGGGAATGCAGCATTTGGGTGCTGACATGGTTATCCTAGGCTGAGCTAAGTGGCATGTGGGAAGGTTGTGAGGTTCTGAGGCCTTTGGTGGGAGGAGCACATCTCTCGGACAGATGTGATGATGGAGATGTGGGGGTGATCCATTTTCATGATGAAAGGTCGGACTCGGGGTGATTATTGCGCCGTCCGTTCCTGCTCAAGAAGTCTGTGACAGCGAAACTTCAAGGGAGAGATCATGTTCCGAAAGGGAGAGATGCACCAGGAATAGAAACACCTGTTCATCCTCGTCAAGGAGTCTTCATGAGACCGGGTTTTGCCATTCAACCCTTGCTGGAATGCAATAGGATGCGACGTTATTCTTGGAGGCAAGATTATCCCACATGGCTGCAGAACTATGTGCTTGTGCTTGTGTAACAGATCTTTGCTTTTTACTGTTTCATTTTGATTTGGTTTTATCACTCTCTGCTTTTGTTGGACTGACGAGGCACAACACTTGCATGGGTGCCTGTATTTTGAGGTCAAAGGCAAATTACTAGGAGTAAAATTAATTGACTATGAATTCGGAGAAGATGATGGGAAATCCCAGATGTCTGGAGACAAAGAGACTTCATTCATCTCAAACATCCTTCTCTCGCCCAAAGGATTTTACCAGTGCTGATAGTACATAATTATGGCCGGATTCGACAGATAACAGAAATTGTGGATTCGGAATACCCCTCCATCGCTCAGACCAGCCAGCCTCAGACCCGAAGGACAGTCGCCATCCAAGCGAAATAAAGTTGGAGCGGACCCAGAGGCCTCAAACAAAGTTGACAGACCCAAAATCGACCAAACAAGCGGTGATCAACATTGATCTAGCCATATTAGGATCCATCTCGCGAGAAAATAAACTAAATTCCTTAGCGAAGATCTAGAGAGGCTTCCCATTGGATATCGGCCCACGATCTGTTGAGATGGAACCCTAGATCCTGAGTGGGTGGTTGATGTCAAATGCGGAGAATGGCAGATACACTATGATTGGTCTCCTATGTCGGAAACCTCCGCCGACACCTGATGAGGTTAGACAGGGGCTACTCTGGACAGGACACTCGGGAAATGAACCAAATTCCTTGTGCTCTGAAGGTCTTGGAGGTCCATTCCCTTTTCGGTATCATTTTGTCTGGCGCCTTGGACCCAAGTCCTCGTTAGTGTACCAAAGGTTCTGGCTCTTCATCCTCGACGAACTCACGCTTTCTCATTCGACGGAGAAGATTTGATTGAAACGTAGTTCTCCAGTGATTGGTTCATGAGCTCCTTCATTTTTCTGTTCCCTTGTTCTTCTCCCATCCCTTGCGTCGGAAAAACCTCCGGTTCTATTGATGTGCAATCAAGTTGTCCTTGAAAGGAAACTTGGGCCAAGTTGATTCTCAAAGCCAAGACCTGCACATACTCCGATCCTCTCCCAGGCTCTGGATCAACTCCTCCCGTCGCTCATGGAAGTTGGTGCGTGATGCAGGGATTCTGTCTTGTCACATGGCTGCCTTGTGGGATCCGAAGAACAGGAGAGGGAAATATTTATTTCGATGTTGCTTCTTTCAAGTTTCTCCCCCTTTTCTTTGCCCCCCGGAAAACGTGGCAGGAAAGTTTTGTGCAACCGCTTTGCATGCAGCTATATTTTTCTCACCGAAACAAGAAGACAGGGCTAGCTCTGTCAGACTCCCAAGCTCTCAGTGTCGCGCAGACGTTGAAAAATACTGATTCTGTCAATTTATCCGATGATGATTGTTATCCTTCTCCACATAATATGATTATTCATCTAATCCAGCAAGATGAAAGAAGGGAAAAAATAAATAAATAAAATTTGTAAAGCCAAGGCCCAGTCAGTTCAATTTAAGCTGCGCTTACCGAACCAAGCAAGGCTCTAGTCCCTTTAAGCCATCATGCCTGATGCCCATGACGACGAATGGATCCGGCCCGCCGCTCCGGATAGGCTGGTCGTTCCTCAAGTCTTTCTTGACCTCTCATGCTGGGTCTTCAGGAGACTTGGAAGGCGTCACTAATGTGTTCAAGTCTGCCTCGGGCTGAGGTGGAGCTAACCCTCAATTTGTCCAATGCTTCCCCTTGTCTTCATCAGGGTTCCGCCAATTTCGGTGATCCAATCAGGGATGGGCCATCCAATTGTTCGTTGTGGGTGATTTCCCTTTAGGAGTTCTAGTTTTAGTCCAAATCTGCACCAGGGTGTCACCACTCGGGCGGTAATTTTCTTTTTTTCTATTTTTCCCTCTTTGTTTTTCTTTCATGGCGGGTGTTATTGGTTAGTGTTCACTTCCCCCCTAATTTACTTGCCAAGGCGTCTTACTGGTAGACTTCCCGTTATGATCATATTTAGCGAATCTGACATGGGTCAGGCAGATGATGAAGTTTGTTGGATGTTTCATCCAGTCACTGACGAAGGTGTTTTGATTGATTGAGGAAGAGGTTCTCAACAGACCGCATTTTCATCTTCCTCCCCTCATTACCCAACCCCTCCCCTGCGGCTGAAAGATAGTCGAGCCCACCTTTGGAGATGCTGGTCGGGCAAAAGCCAATGAGACCTTCCGCGGACCAGACACAATTGACCCTCGAGAGACCTGCATGTAACTATTATTCCGTCACTGCATGCAGGCGAGGAGTTTTATAGGGCTCTGAAAGCCCCACCATGCCAGGCTCATTCCTCAGCCGCAGCCAAGACCACATTGACCTTTCCACTTTCCAAGCATTGCTGGCATTAATAACATTCGTACGGAGCCCAGACACTCAGACAAGTCAAAGCTGGAGCTTAGAGGTTACCAGATTTGGTCTGGCTAAGAATTAGCCATTTTTGTTGAATGTCATGATGCGCTAGAGGAGAGCATAACGCGATGGTACTTAGTGCAGTCAACCGTCTTGATCTAAAAAATCAGTTCCACCTTCACTAAGCCGAGATTGTCCACGCCATGACCCTGGGCTAGGCTACTTTTGGGAAGGGCTGGTGAGTTGGTGACCATGGAGGCCTTGGGGGTTTTCATTTTCGTGCCCCGAAGTGTTGCAGATTATTATTAGGTACTTTCCTTTCTGGGCGCGACCGAGCTGGCCCTCCTGCACGCTGTCAGGAGACAGTTACACAGTTGTTGCTCGGTAAATGGGGAAGACACGGCTGACCAGCCATCTTGAAAAAGGGTGTGCCCAATCAGAGCATGCAGATTGAGGTTTCAACTGTCGTCGGAACTTGAAGTGATAGTCGCTTGTTCTTCCCAGATCCAGACACAATGTTCATGGCTTCTCATCCGACAAATAACTGACCCAGAACTCTTTTGGAGGTCGACAACTTCATTTCTCCTGCGTTTGATGAGTGTACACTTCCTCAGTTCCTAGTTTCCCAAGATTTCTTCGGCTTTTCCTCGTGCTTTCGGATAAAAACGGTACTTTGATCATTGGCAAATGACTCGGCAGAATCCTCCGTTTAGAAGGAGGGTCAAGTGGATAGGGGGACATGAGAATCAACACAGCGACGTGGAAGGGATCCCGGAAAAACTGAAGAACCAGGGCCACCCCAGTGCAGTTTAAGGTTGTTACATGGCCATGAGGTGGCCCCAGTATCTCATTAGTTGCTTTTTTTTCCGAGGCGTTTTTTCGTTCTTGGTCTGTTCTAAAAGTGATTAATAATAGTAACTTGACTAATAAAAGCGTTTCTTGAGACCACCTCCATCTTTCATGAAGAGGTGTCAAGTGCGCCTCGGGCACCCAGTCTGCCTTGCAAGGCAATCTCAATGAGTCACTTTCACACAACACCAAATCTTGCTACCTGCTCCTTTCAAGATGAGGGAGCTCGAACGGCCCATTCCTCAAAGCCTCGGAAAGGGGGAATAAAAAAAAAGGGAGAGGTCCAAAAAAAAAAGGAAGGAAGGAATCACCTTCCGTTCCGGCAGCTGCATCCTGCTCTCCAAACTGGGAATAGTCTTCTTGCATCGTCAATTAATCCAATCACCTGCGAGGGTTTCCCCTTAGTCTTTCGGCTTTGTCCCTCCTTCGTGATAATCGACGAGCAACTGACTTTGACTTTCGTCGGAGCGTAGGGCAAGTTCGGTTGCGAAATAACGGATGTACTCCATATTGCACTTGTGAATCCTGCAAAGTTTAATGACTGATCATCTTGACCAGGAAAAGGAAGATCTTGGTCCATCTTTGACTATTGTGGGCTTATTTAATCCTCACACAAAATGAAACGGGATGAGATTGACAGGGTCTCGCTCATTGGGATTTGATTCATGAAAATTACTCAGTGGGAACCAAATCATTGTCATGGAAGTGGGAAGGACAGAAGGCCATTCCAGGTAAATTCCTTAAACGGGAACCTATGGTATGGACATCCATTGTCTACCTTGTGTCCAGATAATGATGGAAGAAATAATGTCAAGAGCCCATTCAAGCATTTCAACGTGTTGACCTTTTGATTTCTTTTTTTTTTTTCTCTCTCAATGACCTGGACGATAATCCCTCAAGTGTTGGAAATCATCGCCAGGCAACAGGAAGAAGCGTCATGCTTGACAAGTAGAATCATATTAATAACAAACCAAGAATAAGAATCAGAATAATATTAATAATGGGTGATATTATTGACAAGTGTTTTCGCGAGAGCGGTAGGCTGCAAGTTCTTGATCCTGTCGATGAAGATGGGTTGTCTGTCACCTTGCACCGATTGATTGACAGCCCGTCTGCCTGGTGGTTTGGCGTCGACACCTGGCTGTGTGTCATCGAAGGAAAATCACTCCTCGCCCGACTGTGTCCCGAAGAACCAGAGAATAAAGGACGCCGTTGTGCTTGGTATGGAGAAACTTTTTGTCCCTCTCCACACTTTGTTAACGTGATTAATTTCTTTTTTTTCCTTTTTTTTTTTTTTTTTGACCATTAATTTCTTTTCCTATTATAGAATACGATTTTGCCATTTATGGCGTAGTCTCTCATGGCGCTTCTCCCCGCCGGTGGGAGAGCTAAGGTTTGAGCAAGCTCTGGTTGAGGATTTCCCTTGGACCCTGGGTGCACCTCAAAGAGGACCAGGGAGTGAACCCAGAGTTTGAACTTGGAAGCATCGAAAGCTCACTCCTTCACCACCCCAAGACAAGGGAATTGCATTGGAGTTGGGATCGCCACTCGGTCTGAGCAAAGCTGTTGTAAGACCTCGCTTGGAGAACTGGTGTGCTTTCTTTTTTCTTCTGTTCTCAAAAGGAAAGATAGGAAAAGAAATAAGATCAAATTGGGGTCGTTTAAACTCCACGAGATCCTCAAAGCTGAGACAACAAATTTTTACCGCAGGGGATGAGACCAATCAAGGGGCAAATTTGATCCCGCATTCTTACTTATTTACCACGGATGGATTATCATTTTGTTTGGAGCTGGGGTGCAATCAAGAGTGAATGGGAGAGAAAAAAGAGGCAGCAAGAAATGTGGGAAATAATTCCCTCCAGAGTGCAAAAGCGTAAAATTAATTTCCTGGGCCGTTGCCATGTGGTTGGTGTAGGGCTAGGGTAGCCTTCAATGGGTTATTCCAGTCAACCTGAAAACTTATATCTGGGGTGAAAGAGGCTCAAAATCAGCATGACCCATTAGTTCATAACAACCGCGTTAAGGATAATATTCCCCCCCTTTACTCAATCAGTCAAGTGCGAAAAATTCATGGCACGAAACAATCATTCAGAGCAACAGAAAGAAATTAAAAAGAAAAAGCATAATATTCAGAATAATTATTCCTCCCCAACGGGACGGCTCCCCTCGAGGTACTAAAATCAAATCTGCCTATCAATCATAACACCATCCTTCTATGGTTCGATCTTCTCTGGCCATTCCCTTCTTTCGCCCCCCTCCCTTCCGTTCGGGCTGCATTGACTCTGTTTTCTTTTTTTAACCCATCCTCTGACATGCCCGTTTTTCTCGTTCTCGTTCTTTGGGACGGAATGATATTGTCATTCAAGGTAACGTTTGGTGATTATTACATCAAGGCGATCAGCATCTGACCGGTCGTACCGTGGCGTCCTTCTCTCTTGGCGGATGTCTATCTCCAATTCTCCAAAGATTCGACTATTTCTTAGTTTGCTTTTTCCTTCTGTTTCGAGGATGATTTTAATTCATGATTTTCGTGGTATTTTACTACTATTATTCTAGCCTACTATTTTCTTTTTTTTACTTTCTCAGATTTCCTTCCCCCTCCACCACACCCACACCCCCTAAATTCTAATCCAAACTTTTTTTTTTATTTTCTTTTTCTTGCCGTTAAGTGATTTTATTTATTTTCCCTACTTATTTGCAGTTTTAGTTCTAGCCTCTTATAAATATTCTTATTATTATTTACATTTTTAATTACTCCTATCTATCCACTATAACGGCCTTTCCCCTCCCCAGCACGCAGCTGAAAAGTTAGCTGCATGCATTCCTCGCCCATCACCTCTTATACTCCAGCTCCTCCGGTTCCTGCCTGGAATACCTTCTGGTCTTTCTTAAAAATAAACCCCCGACCACTCCTCTCCACCGTTTTCTCGTATTCCCCACGTGCATATCTCTCTTCTTCATCTTCCCTTCCCTTCTTGACTTGGGGCCTGCGGCTCGAGGTTTATTTTTGGAGCCTGCATTCCCGCACTGAGTCCAGCTTCACTTCATCAACCTCTCTCCTGCCTGCTCTATTTTTATAATTCATTAAACATCGAATATATATCTACCGAGCCTCTTCCCTCCTGCTCACTGCCTCACTCGGTTCATCATCCTCGTGCCCTAGCCCCCATCTTACTTGGCTTCCGTGGATAGTTGACATCTATCCCGTCCTTTCCTTTCTTACTTTGCGCTCAGCCACCTCCACATCCGATCCTTTCTTCTTCCCTCATTCCTTCCATTACACATCAAACAAAAATGGCTGGTCCTGGTGGTGGTCCCCCCCGCAAGAGCCATACCAAGTCTCGATTTGGTTGCAAGACCTGCAAGAGACGTCATATCAGATGCGACGAGAGCTTCCCTCAATGGTACAACTTCCCTGGGACATCGGTACTATAGAACCCGCTAATATGTGAGGCTAGCCGCAACTGCACCAAGCACAACTGTCGCTGTGACTACATGGATGTCGCAACCGTCCATGAAGAGTCGACAACGATCCGCAATGTGCCCGACCTCCTGATGTCTGCGGAGATCGAAATGGAAATCAAGAACTGGCATCTCACAGGGCTACCCCCGTTCCCTGAGCTGATGCATATACCGCGCAACTGCTGGAGCAAGTTGTCGCGAACCGATCTCCGCCTCATCCATCACATTATTGGGCTCTCCATTGACCTGCACCGACGTGGTTTGAGTAACTGCACTATCTGGGCCCAGAAAATGCCGATGTAAGTGACCACTCGGAATGGTGGAATACTAGACCGATATCTAATGTGTTTTGTCACATAGCTTCCTCTCAATCGCAATTTCCAATGAATTTGTTATGAGCTCCATCCTCACCCTCTCCGCCGCACACCTTGCTTGGATCACTCGCAACCAGGAAACCAAACAGCTAGCATTCCACCACAAGGGCATTGCGATTCAGGGTCTGCAGAAAGCGATTAGCGCGTTTTCGAAGGATAACTGTGATGCGATTCTTGCTGCCTCAATCCTGCTTTCTTGGCAAGACAGCGAATGGTACGCATTAGATTTGTTCCCCTACATAACGCGATACTAACGAATTTTTTTTTGAAGGCCGAGTTGGGCGTCTTTGCAACAAGGCGTAACTTCTGTTCTAGATTCCATGCCTCAAATCTGGAAGCAAGAGTCCGAGCTTGCTCTATTCCTGGATAACCAAAGATATCTTGGATGTGCCAATTCCCCTGTTATGTCTGGTTACCGATTCCAAGATGAGGACTTGGCGAGCCTCGATCACACTGTTTTAACCCTCCAAAATGTCCAGAAGCGAGTCGCACACAATCACGAACACTACCGTCGAGTTGGAGAGCTTCTCGAATTTGTGCGACATTTTCAGCGGGATATCCTAACTCTAACCCCTGAACAGGTCTTTGAGCGGGTACAACCACTTCGACAGTGGCTGTTCTGGTTGCCCCCGGCCATGTTGAGGGGCGGTGACGGTGATACCGGTGCCCTTGCGATTCTGGCGCAGTTCTTTGGGATCGGGTTGGCCTTGGATAGTCTCTTCCCTGACTTGGGAGGCGCTTATCTCGGTCCACTATCCGTAGGGCCCATCGAGGAGATTTACCGTATCATTTACGCTCGAAACGCTGCTACACCATACAACCCCGATGTGCAGCTTGCAATGGGTCTGATGGATTTGCCTCGACATCTCGCGGCAAAGTACAAAGGCCGCCTCACCTGGTCGCCACGCACCTCCATTGATTACTGTTCTCCACCTCCCCCAAGCCCATACCACAGCATCCATGATTACCGCCTTGCATCCTCCTCCTCTCCATCTTCCACTTCCGCTACTTATGCACCGTATACTCCTCCTCTCCAGTCTCCCCCGGCGGTGACGATTGCGAGCTCGCCATTTGATGTCTCTGGGGCTTATGTGACGGCTCCTGGTTCAACGAGCCTTTACCCTTCTCCTCGACTCCTCTCAGATCCTCGAGACGATCTCTCTGATTGCAGCCATCCCGGCTCACTTCAACATTCTCCAGCCTACCCACCACCGTTTTTAGAGGAAATGGTGTGCGGAGGTGTTCCCCGGGTGGATGCAGGTCTAGGGTTGCACCCCGTGGAACTCTACGACGAACACCACCCGGTTGTTGGTGGTTACAGCGCTCCCGAGTCTTGCTGGACAGGAAGCATTTGCACTTGAAAATCTCCACTTTTGATTATGATTCCCCCCTTTTTTTTTTTTTTATCATTATACGATTGATTTACGGGAAAACGGCATTTATTCGGGTTGAGCCTTGGAATTGCATTGATTGAACATTTTGAACGGCGAATAGAAGGATGGGATTGACTCTCCCTTTGGCATTTGTGATATTACTTTTTCTGGTTTCGGATTTTTTTTGGTCCCAACTAACCTTTTTGTGACTACTGAACCTCCATCCATTCAAAGAGACTTTGGGGCCCAAAGGAGCGGGGCATCGAGCGAATGGATTGAACGAGATCAGTGCGATATACCCTTAGTTTCTTTTTTTTTTTTTTTTGGCGTTTTGGAAATTACTTCTTGCATTTGATTTGATCCTGGATGCGATCAAGACGGAGCAAACCATGTTATCATTACCATCATACCATTATCATTCTTGTTACTATGACATAATTACTCTAAATAACTAAGTTATTGCATACAGCTAGTCGAAAGTACCTTAAGTCTGGTTAAAAGATACAAGGGTCATGAAAAAGAACTCGAGAGGTTATCTATAAATAGATGCAGCTGCTAGTAGGATCGTCGCATGGACCACATTGCATGATTGGCCGACAATGAACTGCTTTCTGTCACGATAATCAACCAAGCAATCAGCGATCCTATATGCATGCCTCGATATGGAGAATAGGGGTTTTGAGTCACATCAAGAATGCTGAATTATACGGTTTGGGGGCGGAGAACCACGTGTAGATTGAAAGATTTGGGTTTTTTCATTATTTTTCCTCATGCAGGCCGAGATATTCCAGTGATAAATTTAGAACCCCCGCAAGACCACGTCGCACCACTGTCAGTCCTTCGCGACCAGAATAATCTCCTCACAGGCCGTCTCATTTTAGCTGCGGGACAAAATTTATAGAATTTCGAGGAGAAGGAAGTGAGTGCGGCTTTGGCTCAAGAAAGTAAGGCTCAAATTAAAAACGGCAAATTCCAAAGTCCCTGCAGAGACGAACAGCAGGCAGTGCAAAAACTTGGCTTCGATAATCTTGATCTCTCCCCCACTATGAATTAAGCACATCGCGGAGGAGAGGATGCTCGATCATCGATGTCAGCAGAAAAAAAGATTATCATCGATCTGCACATCACCACTCGAAAAGGAATGACTGGGTTTGTTGGTGCCAAGTTGCTATTCTTGTCGCTCGTATTCGGTATGCTCCATAACTCTCCAGGTTGGCATCTTGTCCTAGCTCGTTCCTCGCTCTCCCAGAAGGATGGAGCGCCAGCAGAACTAAACTACATTGGGTTTAGACTTGATATCATCACACTCAGGCAACAAAAGACAAAATGTTTGAGGCCTGACTTGTAAGGCATAAAGGTAGGAATAACGTGATGAGCTAATTACATAAGAAACTGGTTTGCATTACAATCAAACACAGTCAAACCACCAACGTCACGGTTGAAACTCTGTCCAGGTAACGCCCAGCACAACAAATCAAAATCCATCGAGCTCTCTAGACCCAAGTATCTCTTAATAGGAGAAAAAAATGGCTGATACTGGCGGCGGGTGGAACACAATTGAGTCCGATGAGGTCAGCAAATTTCCCTATTCTCTTCCCCTGTACCTAAAAAACAGGCGCGAGGGACAACTAAGCTAACTCAACCTGCACGCAGGGTGTATTCACCTCTCTAATCGATAACCTCGGGGTCAAAGATGTTCAATTCGAGGAACTGATTTCGCTCGATGCCGACACGATCCGATCATTGGGGTAACCTCTCCTCCTCTTATGCCTTTTTTTTCTCTCTCCCAAACTATCCACCCTCGGACGAAAGTAGTCCTAGAAGAAGAAAAGCTAACGATCAACCCCCATCCCCAGACCCATCTACGGCGTAATCTTCCTCTTCAAATGGACCCGCGAAACCAACCACCCAGCCACAAACACCAGCACATCATCCACCCCCCAAGACGGCACCTACGCAACCGACACCCCCTCCCTCTTCTTCGCCGCCCAAACAATCCAAAACGCCTGCGGCACACAAGCCATCCTCTCCATCATCCTAAACCAGGACACCCCCACACCCTCTAACAACAATACCCCCATCGACATCGGAGCGGAGCTCCGCTCCTTCAAGGACTTCACGACAGGTTTCCCCGCAGAGCTACGCGGCGAAGCCCTCTCCAACTCCGAGGTGATCCGGAGTGCGCACAATGCGTTCGCCAAGGCATCACCATTTGTCGATGAGACGACGCGACGCGACGATCAGGAGGAAGGAGACGTGTATCATTTCATTGCTTATACAGCTGTAGATGGGGTATTGTATGAGTTGGATGGATTGCAGCCGTACCCGATTACGCACGGCGCGTGCGATGGGGGGAATTTCCCGGAGAAGGTGATTGAGGTGTTGCAGAGACGGATTGCGAGGTATCCGGAAGGAGAGACGAGGTTTAATCTTATGGCTGTGACGAGGGATTTGAGGATTCGGGCGAGGGAGATCGGGGACACGGAGGCGTTGGAGAGGGAGGAGAGGAAAAGGGCGGCATGGGATTGGGAGAATACGTTGCGGAGGTCTAATTTTGTAGGCTTCATCGGGGAGGTGTTGAAGGGGGTCGTGGGGATGAAAGAACAAGAGGGTACCTTTGAGGAGTGGGTTCAAAAGGCGCAGGCGGAGACGGAGAGGAAGTTGAGAAGGCGTTAAGGTGTTTTTATTATCTTTCGGTCTTTCCCTCTCTTTCGCTCTCGAAATTAGTTTACGGGTTATGGAATAATGAAGCTAGAGTTAAGAATTCGTATTATAAAATTATGGACAAGTTCACGTTCCTATGTACATCATGGCTCCTGTTGAAGAATGCGTCGTAATTCATGTCATGTCACATGTCTTGGTATCAAAAAAAAAAAAAAAAAGTTTGGATACTGTAAGCAGCAAATTTAGAATTACCCTAATAGTCAATCATCCGATGTCCAGTCTGTTCAATTAACTGCGGAGGCAACTTGTCCTTCTGAATGAATCCCAGTGACAACAGATCAGCCCAGAAGAACATGGCTCGGTCTTGCGCATAGGCAAGGTAGTCGAACTCATCTGCTTCCTCGGCGCCCGCAGCGCCCCCGTCCGGAGGGGTGGCTACTGTTGGATCGGAGGTCTGTGGGTTGGGCTTCGTCGCACTCGTAGCAATGCCCTCTTCCATTCCGGCGACCTTGGCCTGCACGATGCCCCACGCAGCCCATTGCGCAGAGTTAAACACGCGCCACAGCCGGGTGTGCTTGATAAGAAATTGCGTCTCTGCTTCAAGACCCTCCTGCTGCGCTCGTTCTAGTTCTGACTGACTTTGTAGGTCAACATCAGGACCAGCGTCGAGGTCCAAAGGGGCGAGGGTGGAGAGACTCATGGAAAGTGGCCGCATGAGGGGGGTGATGGATGGAGAGGCTCTGCTGCCCAAACCTGCTCGGTGGGTTAGGTATGCCGTAATGAATTGATGCTGCTGCGCCGGTGTAGGATATTGCGAGGTGTTGCAAGCCCAGGGCTTCTCAGCGTCATGGTAATTATAACACCATTCAGTCTATTCCGAAGTTAGCTACAAGGGATAAACTAGACCCAATCTGTTTCATCAGAATACTCACAAAGTGGTTGGCAAACTCAAATTCGGGCGTGTTTGCTGATGCATACTCGAAATCAATGACGACTAGTTGCTTATGCTCATTTTCAGGGAGAAGAAGCGGCGACTGCTGACTAGGCTCCATGCGAAGCAAATTGCCATATTGAGTCTGTCCAATGATTAGTTACAAAAGTCATGATTAAACAGCGCATTACGAATGGTGAGTGAGTGGTAAAGACTTACATCGTTGTGGCTAAAGACAAGCTGCCGCTTGATCTCTGGCATGCCACCGAGGCTCACTACAAGCCATCTCCGATAATCCTCTACGGCTTGCCTGAACGTAGGCCACGGCACGCCACAAACGTAGCCTCGTCGACGCCATGGCTCAGACGCCGCTTTGCTCTCATTGTGGGAGGATGTAAGTTCCTTGTCCAGCCAACTAGTCACCTGTTCGCAGCGATCAACCCATTTGTCCCAATTTTTGAAAACCACCGGGCCGCCTTCCCTCTCTTCCTCCAGTAAATCGACGCCATCATGCAGCTCGCGCATGCGTTTGGCTATTTGTTTCATTGTCAAGGGGTCCCTTAGTTCCTTCTGGGTTAACGGGCGAGCTTCAAAGTACTCTTCAAATCGTCCATTGTTAAACGTTCCCAGCACTTTTGGTCCAATATTTTTGCGTCCTAGCCGGCGTAGAATTTGGAGCTCCTTCTCTCGGTCAATCAGGTGGTCCACCTGTGGACCATATATACGTAACAGAAGTTTCCTAATAAACGAGTGCAGATGTGAGCATTATGTCATGCAACCGCGTATAAACTTACGAGCGCGACTTACGGTGCGGGTTTTCTGGGTACGAGGGTATATGATCCATCCTCGGCTCTAGGAGGGGGAAGGTTTTGCGGGGGGGTGACCATGTATATGGCGTTGGTCATCGCACCGCTGAGTCGAACTACCCCGATTTCGGAGGCCAGACTCGCGGGCAGTTTGCGCCATCCTTTCAGCTGTAGCGTATGGGTAAGACGAAGAATTTCGTTTTTAAACACTACCCAGGCTTCCCTGTCCTTTGCTCGCCTAGCGCTCGCACCAGTTTCGCTCTCGTCATCATCCGCACTACCACCGCTGTAGGCTAAGGTTTTTGAGTTGTCCAATACCGCATCTACGCTGGGAGTGGCTGTGTCGATATCCTGATAGTCGGATTCGGAAGCGGAGCCTCTTCGAAGACCCTTCGTGTGGATTCGGCGACGAATTGACCGGCGAGACGAACATGTTGACCCAGGAGTGTTGTCGTATCGAGAACCGGCGTAGCGAATGAGGATCTTTTCCAGCTTGTCTAGGGCAAAAGTGTTGTCGGAGCCATTGGACATTGTTCTCCCCAACGGAGCGAAATTGCCGTCCCCATTCCCGTCATCATCCCCGTCGCTTTCGGCCCCAGTTGCACCTTTCAACCTTGCAGGCCTCCCTTTGGACTTCTCCCGGAGAAGCCACTCATATACCTGACTGAAGAGGTCATACCGGGGATCATCCTCGCCATTCTTCAAGGATCTATCAGCTTCCTCTCTCGCAGCGGCCTCATTGATGATACTTGAGGTCTGGCTGCTTAGAGAAGCTAGAGAAGGTGGATGGTATATTGGTTGCCGTGTCGCCACCTTCGCGATAGGAGCACGGTGTTGCCTAGGCAGATTACCATCGGATGCGGTTGCAGAATCACCATTTCCATTTCCATGGTGACCCTTTGGGAGAGAGGGGATGGCTCCGAGGATGGGATGAGGCCCTTTTATGAAACGGTCAGAATCCATAAATACATTAAGATGCACTTGGGAGTGCAGGTGAAACGTCAAATCGAATCAAAGTTTCGAGAAGGGTTGGCATTCCAGAAGTCGGGAAAGAATGTTGGTTGGTCGAGGAGATGTTGGGCAATGAAATCATCTGATCCACGATTCCATAGGGAACAAGAGCCTCGGGATTACTACGACTACTATTGGCTCAAAGCCAAGAAAATAGGGGCAAATTTTCCCAGGACAATTGGGGCAGAAGAAAAAGGAAAAAAAAAAGTTCAACGGGACCTACCTTGGGAGTCTGGACCTGGGTCTGCGACTTCGTCAGTGAAAGAGGGCATTTCCACACTTTTAAAACCAGGAATGGGGTAAAGAATATTCTAGTGCGAGGCCCATCCAGGGAAGTTGGTCACGGTGCTGCTTTTTGGCTCTCGAATGGGATGAATTCGGGGAGGAAAGCGTAATCGGCGCGCGTACAACCTTCTCCTTTGGATGAGGTTTATTTGACAATGTTGTCACAAAAAACACAGAGATGGAAGGGTAAAAAGGAAAAAAGAAAGAAAGAAAAACGATAAATCAGGGACGCCAAGTGGGGTGCCCGATGCTGCTGGTCCAGCAAAAAAAAAGGTTGAATGGGTAAAAGCAGCGGTCGGAATGCTAAGAGTGGAGCTCTGAGACCCAAACACGAGACAATGATAGGGAGATTGGTAGTAAATAGTAATAGAACCAGAAAATCATACAGTAGTAGTGATGGGATGGTGAAGAAGAGAAAAATAGTGAGGAAGAGGAGGAGAAGGCAGGCGAGGAATTGCTGAAAATGGGGTGGCAAAGAATTGAATGGGAAAAAAAAAAGGGCTTATCAGTGAGCCTCAGGTGACTTGGTCCGCACATGCTTAATCCAGCGGTGGAGGAAACCATTTAACAACCTCTCGAAAAGGAGGAAGTTGTCCTTTTATCACGACCATAGATAGATAGATGCAACCAATCTGGCTTTAGACTGGCCATCGGAGGATACCATATCATCCCGGGGGACCAGGGGAAAATCCTGGGGCTGTGATAAGAGTTGAAAGCCTGTGGAAACTTTCCGCCGCTTTCTCCTGTCGCGTAGGGGTAAAAGGAGATAAGTGCCGGAAGGTCACTAAAGGTTCAGCTGTCTGCAGCCTCGGGAGCATGATGATAGGCTCTCTGCCATTTGAAGCTCAGTTGGGAATGTCTGGGAGGTCACGGGTCCCACAGACTGCCATTGTTCTGGGTACGGGCTCAGGTACTATACACTCAGTAGTCGCATGGGGTCAAAATCATCAAAACAGTCTCAGATTGAGCTACCTTCAACCTGAAAAGCAATCTGTTGTCATGGTCAACGGGCTGAAGATACTGCCTGTACAGGTTCAGCCCTGTTCATCATCATCATCCCCGCCTTTGTTTTCCTCTCCTCCGTCATTATGCCCCTCATCTCGCTCAGCCTCTACCACCGTCGTCATCGCAGGGCCCCAACATCATAATAGTAATTGGTGTTTGTACTGAGTTCGGGTGCATAGAGAAAACACACTATTGGCATCATACGCCGAAGGAACGAAGTTGCAGAGGGCAATATGGCGGTCATTATGAATCGTCTAGTGACTGTCCTCCTCAAAGGTCTGGAGAGAGCGGAATTCGAATCGAGGAGAAGGGGAAACAACAACTTCGCAAAAGAGGGGGAAGGTGATGGCGTGATTCTGGCCTGAGGCAGTAAAACTACTGAACTTGTCGTATGCCAAGTCTGCTCGAAACAGTATGCGTCCAGGTCGATCGGAGACGACAGGGTTTACACATCGATGTTGGTGGACACAAACTCCTTCCTCAAAAGTATATTGCCAGGAACCCAACGGGCGGAATCGGAATACACCAGTTTCTCCACGTCTTTTTAGCAATGGATTTACCATCTTTCCCTTTCTTCTCGCTCTAAGTTCTCGGCAATACCTTGGCTCAAAAACAAAACTTGTTCTTCAACCTACTGGAATATTTAACCTCCCCATGACAGCTTTTTTGACAATTATTTACCACAGCTTCATATAGTCAACCCACGAAACAAATCATTCAGAAGTTGGCTCCGTAGATCAGTGGTAGATCGTTGGTTTCCGGCACCAAAGGTCGCGTGTTCGAGCCGCGCCGGAGTCGCTCATTGTTTTTGATTTTTGCGGTCTTCATTGTCATGTTTTTGGAGGCAGTTCTCTGAGCCAGACCGCAAACCGCAAATCCCATAATCAACATCCTATGCTCGACAAAGTTCAACTCCTTTGAAAACGGCGCGATCAAATTGGCCTGCTCCCGTCGCGCATGGTTAAATAGGCTGCAAGGTGATGAAAACTCTAATTGCCAAGGGGTATAAAAATATAGAAGCCAGAACTCCACACCACCGTCTCCCTAGGATCGCATCTCAATTCCTAAACACCTAGACGGTCTAGTGCCATTGGTGTCTACCGAACAGTAGCCAGCACAATCCAAAGCTATGAAAAAGAAACCGGAATTAGCTCGAAACGCCGCACATCGACCATATTAATATGAGTAAACAATAAAACTACAAAGGTCACTTCATAAGTTTCATGAGGGTCATCCTAGGACGAAGCAGCCCACTCTACCACTTCCAAAGCGCACATCACAAGCACCAAAGTCGAAGGTAGGATCCTAGAGACAGTCAGTTTACTCCTTCCGCGAGTAGATTGGGTAAGCTTACCAAACCACGTAGCTCTGGAATAGTAGTTTCGACATGGCGCCCACGTAGACGTTGTTGATTTGGCAGATCTGCGCCAGTTGCAAAGCCGACGGAGCTCCAGTGAGCAAAAAGCAGACAATGATGAAAATAGGATCGTCTAGAATGCTGACTGGGACGTATTTGGCCAAAAGAGCAAGTATTGGGGCCATAATCAAGGTTGGGAGTAGCATACGAGCCACTAAGGAGGCAATTATTAATTTTCTCTCCTCCTGCGGATGCTCCATGTCCTCAAGCGCTTGTTCAGGGAGTGTGTTGCGCTCCAGATTCGCCCCCAGAACAACCAGGATTAAAGGAACAGCAACCTGGCCATTCTGTCCGATGGCTTGCGTCACTGAGTTCCGCACAAATGTGCCTTCATCAAAAAAAAGGCGTTGGAGTGATGGTACAGATGCCACGATTATAGCTGCCAACATCGCCCAGAGGGGAGGGTTCATAAAATCCCATAGGCCCCGGAGGAACCTCCGGGTCCAATTTGAGAAAACTGAGAGCGCCTTTTGAACGCTTGGTGGTAGTCTCTTAAACAAAGCACCCATGCCTTTATCCCAGCACCGGGCAACACAGCTTCCAAAGCGATGCACGGAAGACTTAGCCCGTGAGACAGGTCCCTTTTTAGCTTGCTCCTCCCGGTGCGGCACCTCGACGTTGGGAAAACATAATATTTCACCACCGGTACTTTGGCGAGGTAGGAACGGGCCACGGGGCGGAGGACCAAGTAAGGGTGATTGATCAGGTTCCACTCCGTCCTCGCCCTGATGAGAAGGAAGTTTGGTATATGAGTATGTGCGGGCTGTCACTGGCGTCGCCTCGCCGGAATGAAATCCATCGGTATTATCGGGGGCACCAGTTGTGGGGTTGAGAGACGCCTCAGAAGAACTTCTAGTCCTGATCAAAGGTTCGTCCGGACCCCGCTGTTCCGGATTGTCGGTGTATCGCTCCTGTCCCTGTACAATGCGCGAGCCTGCTTCCTGCCTTTCGCCTTCTTCCAAATACCGCTCTTTGGGGGCCAGGAGTACATGGTAGCCCCAGCTCCAACGCACGAGTTGGCCCAGTTGCTGAAATATAAGCAGGTAAAGGATCCCCCGCGCCGCCACTTCATCATCATTGTCATTAGGGACTCGATCCCAATGAAGGCCTCGTAGAGTTTGAGACAGGGACATGACGAGAGAGATAGGAAGTGAGTTAGAGTTCCCAAATACCTATAAAGATCAAAATAATTAGTGATTTAGTTGCACATTGACCTTGTCGTCCGCAGCCAACTTACCGCCATAGCCGCCACGAAATTAGCCGCCCGTTTCTTGAACCGAAAGCATCGCGAAACTATAAAGGCACAAGAATAGGAGACACAAGTTTGGATAACGAAGATTAGGGGAATTATGGCTAAATCAGTGAGTTTCTCTGCCGTGAGTTGGGATCCCAGCTTTGTGAAGACTATTTTTTAGACCTGTTAGTTAAAAGTTCTGTATTCCACAGGCCAAAGCGAAACATACTTAGGCATGGAGTAAACAGAGTAACGTTGAGGTTGGCCACTAGCTTCTGAGCTTCGGCATCAAACATGCCGAGTCTGGCAGCAATATATCCCGGAAGACTGACACATATTACTTCAAGGACAGCCTCGAAGACCAAAAGCACTAAGTGAAAGAAGGAAGGGTGGCTTGAGTGGGGAGCGGAGACATTCTGGAGGATCGCTGTGTTGATACCCGCCGGCGGTTGCGTCAGGAATTGGCGGGTGACCAAAGAATTCGCACTTTGATAAGATTGAGGAGTTGTAAACAAGGCCATCGACAGAGTATAGGTGTCGTGAGATAGACGCCTACGGAGATACGAAGGTCAGGAAAATTTGATAGTCAGAACTGATGTTGGAGGGAGATGATGACGAGATTGGGGGTGATAGTAATACTTACCTAACCAGCAGGAAAAAGTGATTGGTGACTGGTGAAAAATAAGGTTGAAGTTAGTAGAAACTTGGAAGTGGCAACCGAGAAAGGAGGCTTGATTGGAGAGGAAAATTCAAATGGAGATAAGAAGATAAGGGGGCCGTTCAATCGTGGAATTCTTTGCAAGGGAAGGGGAAATGAGCTGAGGTATTCATGATGCCATGGCAAATAATATAAGGGTTCCAGGATTGAGCCAACATGAGGCTGGCCATGATTTCATGCTAGGATTGCAGCAGCTGATAGGTCAACGGGGGGGCGATCAGTGCTGCGCCGAGCTCAACGCCAAGACCTTTGGACCTGGTCAAGGAGACATGACGATAACGAGCACAGCCGGTCAACGCCACAGGACGTGGCTTTGCGCCCAACAGACCAGTCAAAGAAGCATTATTGCCAGGCAACACAGAACCTGAACCTTAAAAGGCGAAATTGCTCAAACGACCTCGTCGCACCCAAATTTTGGCGTTTCGAATCTCGTCAATATCTTGTCCCTCAATCTCTAAGCTTGCAGCGGTATGCTTGGCATGGTGCCACAACAGGACCTGGAAGTTGTGCGGTGAACTCATTTATGATATTTCCTTGGTGAGTTACCTTGGCGGGCGCAGAAAGTTGAAGGATCAGTAAGGATCGTGCCAAAATAGGATACGTACATTTTCGGCGACGAGTTATGACTACCTAACTTTGTTTGTTCCGGAACAAAAGATCGAAGACAGGGTGCATCAGGTGACGGCCCTATCAACAAGATCGGCTAAGTGGTAAATGAATACAGAATACAGAGTACTTTTTAGCTCTATGAAGTTGCGTTTTGATCGAGAAATTAACAAATGCTTTAAATTGACCTTTATCCCAGTTGGATTGTTGCTGGGCCGGTTGCAAGACTGGGAAATTAGCCAAGGCCGAGAAGTGGGAATGGACAAGAGCCGGGGAACATATGAAAAAGATTCCCCCTCTGGATGTAGTTATTCTAGAAACATATATTGTTTCTTTTCGAGAGATCAAATAAGGGCGAACCATCGGGCTAGAAAAAAATCGTCAAGAGTCCGATAGGTCATTATCAGTACATCCTCCAGTGCTTAAGCATGGGTATTGGGGTATATCGGCCACCCCGCTACAAGTTCTATACTTGTGAAGCTTATAGTTTAGTAGAAGTGATTTAGAACAAGGGGAATACCGACTGTCAAGCGTGATATTCGATGGGAATTTTGACTTTGAAGGTTCGGCTACTACTCTAGGCCTTCAAGGAGATTTAAAGGTTATCTGTTGGTATTAAAAGAATATTTCCATGGAAGAACAGGTTTTCCTTTTCCTGTCTCTCTCTTAATCATGCTATAATTATTCTTTTTGCCCGGTAATAAAGGAAAGTCTGTAGAGATTCTTTATATGATTATCTCCTCATCCTGAGATTTTTAACTTGTGGCCTGACCGTGAGCTACCAATTGGCTCATCTGAGAGAATAATAGAGCATAAGTTAAGATGTATGTTTCTGCCAAAAGAAGTATGATCTCAGAAATAATAATATAGCTGGGGGAGGGCCAAATCCCCAACTCGTGAACCTTACACTGTGGGGGTATGTCTTCCACATATATGGAGATCGGCGAATAGGGACTAGGATCAATAATTGAATCTTCAAACGTGGCCTGGAATCACTGTGTGGCTAATACTTCGTAATCATTATTAAGAGGAAGAAGGATGGTGAAGGAAGACAGCCGGCCCCGCTGGTGAAGTATCGGTTGATCAGTGTGGCAAAAAGATCAGTTGCTCTCAGCCTGTGACAACGAGACCCTGTGATTGGAGGCCTGCCGGTTGCCTGAGGCTCTCAATTGGCTGGTGTCCGGTCCCGCAAGGCAGGAATCGACGCTTCTAACTGACACTACTATACTCGTTTGCCCTGCTAGTCGTCCAGTCCCAAGGTATGCATGGCAGAGTCTCTTCTGTTAGGCTGACAGGATCCTATATTAAATTATATTAATGTCGCTGGCAAGAGATAACTGAGCTTGCCTTGCTGCCAGGTTTTTGCATTCCTATCCAGCTCTTCTGAGTTTTCCCTCGCGCTCCCCTTTACCCCCCCCCACCCTTTTCCCCTTCCTTCACGACTCGAGAGAAGAGAAATTTCAAGACGAACCACCCCCTTTCCTCTTTTGTGGAGTGGAACCTTTTGAAGCAAAAAAGGACATCTGGCCCTCGGTGATTTATATCTTGCCCGGGATTTGGTTTCTTGTTTTGCTCTCCCTGCCTTGCACTGGGTACTCAGTTGGCACGTTATCGATTCGCTTCCCGATAATGGCCTGAAATTCTGCCCCGCGTAAAAACCCCCATCCCTCATTCTCCTCTCGAAATATTGCTGCCTCACCGTTGAAACCTTTTTTGTTACGAAATATTGAGTGTCGACATCCGCGACAAAATAAATTCGATCCGTCTTTTCCTGCCCCCTTATTATTATTACGCCGATAGCCTCCGTGTCTGACCGCGCCCACAATCCCCTTCCCCCGCTTCCTCGCACGTTCATGAGCGTGATTTTTAGTGAATTCAACGGACATTTCGAAGGGGCTGGAGACGGGACTCCGACATTTGCGCCTTACCGTCAACCTCGATTTTTACGTGCGCAACTATGTCAACGATGGGCACCGAAAGTGAGCTCGCCCCCGATGTTTCTCCCCGATCCAACGTGGACCATACCGCAGACGATGAACTCTCCCCTTCCGGGTCCTCAGCCTCGATACCATCTCTCCGCCCTATATCCGATAACGCATCTGGAATTAATCCCTCGTCGACACATATGGGCCAGATAAATTCTGCGCGGCATGGGTCGGGAACTCCTCCTCGTCCCCTGGCATCGGTGACAAGCGCGCAGCCTGATATTCTGGCCAAGATGAAGGCATTTTCTCTGTCTAGACAAGGTGCTCCGCCCGTACTGGGTCATGCTGTTTCAACTGGGGCTCTGTCGACCAATCAGTCTTCCGGGCCAGGGGCTTCTGGCCCGTTACCAGGTCATTCCTCGTCCGTTGTCAACGGACCGTTAGCTCCTGCAATTTCAGGGCGGCTCCCTCCTCATCGACCGGCTGCCAAAAACTGGACATCATCTCCCGCAGCCACTGGGCCGACTCCGGGGTCCAGCTCCCCCAGAGGTCTCGCAGCGAAACGAATGAAGCCCGGCCTCAAGTTGTCTGATGTCACTGGATCAAACGGGCCATCTACGGGAAAGTCACCCGGGAATGGACCTAAAGGCCCTGGAGAGACCGCGTTCAGTAAGTATGCAGAGTTTATCGATACGAAATCGGGGACGCTGAAATTCAAGAATAAGGCAATTCTCCATGGGGGTGGCATTGAATTTTCATCCGGCCAGAGTTTCAACATTTCACTCGATGAAGTGGATCGCTTGGATGAGCTTGGCAAAGGAAATTATGGGACAGTATACAAGGTCCGACATAGCCGGCCACACATGCGGAAACCAGGGTTGGGGTTAAGTGGTATCATCAGTCGACCGCCTGGCCAAGAAGATTCGAACGCAGATGGCACACCAGCGCCGAAGCCTCAAGACAACCTGTCCGGGGCTGTCATGGCGATGAAAGAGATCCGCCTGGAGCTGGATGAGAACAAGTTTGCCCAAATTATCATGGAGTTGGATATTCTTCACCGCTGCGTCTCGCCATTCATCATCGAATTTTACGGTGCTTTCTTCCAGGAAGGGGCAGTTTATATATGTGTTGAGTACATGGATGGTGGCTCTATCGACAAGATTTACGGGGATGGTATTCCAGAAAATATCTTGCGCAAAGTAGTCCTCTCCACAGTCATGGGACTCAAGACTCTGAAGGATGACCACAATATAATCCATAGGGATGTGAAACCCACTAACATTCTCGCCAACACCCGCGGCCAGATCAAGATCTGCGACTTCGGAGTGAGCGGGAATTTGGTTGCTAGTATCGCCAAAACAAACATTGGTTGCCAAAGCTATATGGCCCCCGAGCGAATTGCAGGCGGCGGAGTACAACAATCAGGCTCCGGCGGTGGAACTTATAGCGTTCAAAGTGATATTTGGAGTTTAGGGTTGTCCATCGTTGAGTGTGCTATTGGTCGATACCCGTACCCACCGGAGACCTTTAACAACATTTATAGCCAGCTGCACGTAAGTATCGATTCCCCCCTTTCATTTTTATGAACTGTGAATTTAACATTCAGTTTCAGGCTATTGTTAACGGCGATGCCCCGAAACTCCCGGAATCTGGGTATTCAGATGATGCGCATTCCTTTGTCAATGCGTGCCTCGATAAAAATCCATCCAAACGTCCTTCATACAGCATGCTCCTCCGACATCCCTGGCTATCCACCCTTATGCAGCCCCCTACGCAGCCAACTGATCAAGATATACCATCTGTCTCTCTTGATGATGGGGCTGCCAGCGAAGGCTCCACGTCCCCTTCAACAGATGACCCAGAGGTTGCAGCCTGGGTGAAGGAAAGGCTAGCACGCCGCCAGAATGGGCTTCTGAAGGATGCAGATAAACCTGCTTTGCATGCTGTAGCATTGGATGCTGTCCCCGGTAGCCCACTTCTTGATGAAGCCAAGTCGATTTCCATGGAGCCGAAATAAATCCTTGCTGCTCTCCCCTATTATATTTTTTGGAGATACGGTTATCACATGTACATCTCATCTATTATCCTATGAATTTTTGACATACCCATTTGGTTTCAACGTACACAGCTGGAGCGACGATGCCTTGGCGCTGGCGCCACGAAGGCAAATCCATTGACCGGAAATAACTCCAGGCCTTTATATATCGTGTCAGCTTTGGCTCATCGTGTGCCAATCGTTGTTGCTGGTCGCTTTCTGCCCGATAAAGGGCTCCAGGCTAGGAACCTAATAGTCCCACCCATTGCTACGTTACGTGTAGAAACATACACATTGTGTTATTACTAGTTGATGACCCCTGAGCTCATTTTCGGGAAACCTTGCTCTCATGGAAATTAGCATATAATCAAGCTACAATAGAAATGACTTTGCTGCTGATGGTAGTTGCTCTCCAAAACTTTTTGTTTATGATATTGATTCACGAGATTTTTTTTACTACCTCAATTGTGTAGCCTCGATATCAAGGCTATGAGTAGTCAAACTTCAGATCTGATGGGAATAATGCGACTGCAATCAGATACATATTAAATTCAATATGCGAATACCCTCTTCCAACCACCTTCAGAAGAGGTGGGTGTAACATTTATAGGTAATCGACAAACAATCAAGTCGTCCTAATGGTTGGGGTGCGCGTTCTTGATTCCTAGGCCAGCGTTGAGTCGCAAAAGCGTCTCTTCAGGAGCCTAGCTTATAATTGCACCCAAGTAAATTGTAGCGTAACCTCTCAATTTCCCTAGATGCGCCCCTTTTATCGACCCGTCGGCCGGTTGATAAGGCGGGTGGTCCTTTCGAAGCGGCGGCTTGGCGCATCTTTTAGGTGGGGATCGTGTAGGTGTGGCGGACATAACTGTAAGTAGATACCGCATGGGTGTGACCTGTGATACCGCTTGAGATACGGGAACAGGACGCGTGGCTGGCTAGTGGTGGTGCTGTGTCACTTTCCGTTGGGCTATATACAGAGTATGTGTTGTGTTGAGAAGGAGTAACCATCGGTGAGCCTTAGAGAACGCGGTTGTACCGCAGTCCTCGTGGGGCTAATTCCGGACAATCGTTGATCAGTTGACGTAGACCATGACTGCGAAGGAGATCAGGCAGAAGCAGAGAGGAATGTAAACTTTCTGGTCGAGTTCTGGGTCAGGCGCAGAGGGTACGAGAGCTGGTGAGGCGGAGCGGGATATACAAGTGCTCGAAGGGCGGGATGACTTGGGAGACTTGTGTGCCATACTGTTTGGTGCAAAGGAGGGTGGAACAGGCTGATTTAGGTATCGGAGGACTTGGAAGAATTGGAAGAAAGGAAAGGGGAAAGGAGGGGATGAAGAAGGTGACAAAAAGAGGGGTTCAATCACCTGTGATTGCTAATTGATTCAACAACGTGGGCAGATGATCGCCCAACACCGATTCCATCCAATCCAAAGCCCGGATGTTGGCATTTCCTCCCCCAACAAACGCTGTACCCCGGTCCTTAGGTCAGCTATGAGTAATCCGGAACGGAATAATTACGACGGGAATATCAGGCAGCATCAGGCACCAACATCATCCTTGGGTTCGAATCTGAGCAAGAGCTTTTTCTTTTTTCTCCCCTTGGATTTCATTTTCCACAACTCCGAGCATCCACTGTGCCCACTGCCCAGGACTCTGCCGAGGACTCCCAGCGGCAAAGCCCGTGGGGCGTGGAGTTTTTTGTTTTCTCCTCTGCATCACATGAGGCGCAAGATTCTTTTCTGACACCTGCATCAACATAAAGTTCCATCACCACCATCTCATCTATTATTAGCTGAGTCAGGCGAGACATACTTGACTTCGAAATAGCTACAGTCGCAGATGACAGAAGATTACGGACACTTTGTTCCTGAAATAACAATGAGTCGGAGGTACCAGTCGCAACAAGGAAAAACTAGAGCAATCCTGGAATGAAAATCGTGGTTTGGTTCGGAAGTTGGCTCCGGAGCGCCCCTGCGTTCAATCTCTCTTCCATGATCCCTTATCAGTGCGCAGTGGAGCAATCCAACTTTGACCTCAACTTATGACTCGACTGAGACACAATAATAATTAGAAGAAGAAATTTCTGTTAGTGGTAATTTTCTATCCTATCGTTTCTATTTCCCCTTTTAAGTTTCTCCCCTCTTGGTGCCAAGTTTTGGGGGATTGGAGGCTGCTTGGAGCCTTGGAGGGGCACTGGATCCTTTCTCCAGGGGCTGAACCGTTCACGTTGGTGTGATGACATCCATGGTTCCATCGCGCGCTCATCGTGCGAGGGCTGTGACAACTCTCTAACACGATCGACAGTAAATCATCTTTTCTTCCCGTGTCAAGCAAATTCTTGCCTCATCGGTCATTCACAGTCAGCATCCTTCGCCATCCTTCTGCCAGTGAATTAAAAAAGAAAGGAACAAAGGTAGAAAAAAAAAAAAACCAAAACCTCATTTCGCTGGTCGCTTTGTTCCTCGACCAGTAACTTTAGCCTCTTGAAAAAGGCGCTTATCTGAAACTAGGCACTGTCTTGATTGGATCCAATTTGGGAGGTTGGCGAAGCGAATTCAAGGCCATCCAGTGGATGCAACCTTGGAAATGACTTGTGCTAAGCCCCGGTTCTGGTCGTCAGATTCGTGACCTGTGTGGCCAGCGAACATTTTTCTTTATTTTCCGACCTCGTGGTGCGTGTGGTAGGCCGAGAGGTCGTTGGCCTAAGAGCAACGCTAGACTTTTTAGCGCTTCCCCGGCGTGGGTAAACGATCCTCCCACCCGAATCAGCCCAACACTGGTTGTTTCCACTCACCAATAATCCACTCACGGACGAACCCTTCGCCTGGGCTGATGTTGGTTTTGGTATGGTGCCTTGCACTGGCTTTTTCTCCAGCTCGGGTTCCACCCGATCGCTGGACAGTCGCTCCAAGCCGCTATCGCCTCCTTCAATCATATTGTCGAGCCAGGTGATCCATGTGCGAGATTGGCCTCTCAGCGCGCAGTGACAGCCAACCGAGCCTAGTGCCGGTCATCGCCTAGGAACAGAGCCAGAATACAACCAGGGGCCATTTGCTGCGCCTCCAATAATATTCCTTGGTCATGTTGGCTCCAAAAATTCCCTCCAGACGGCCCGCGGAGGGTTTGGGGGGATAGGCCAAAACCACTCTGGTCAGGGGTATTAATAGCAGCCGTTCCCCATGGCGGCTCAAATCCAAAATCTACTAGTTTATTCACTGTTCAGTCACTCTGCTCACCGACGTTTGCCATAGCAACGTTTTCTTCTTTCTTGTCCTTCGTTCTTGGATCTTTCTCTTTTTTTGTTTTGTTTGGTATACTTGTCTCTAACATCGAGACGGACATTCGCTTCACAATCCGCCAAACAATCAAACCTATATCTACTTAATAATAACTCGGTCGCAAGGTTTCGCAACACACTTTCATTTGCATTAACCTACACAAGCACTATGTATCTCAAGTACGCCGCTGCACTCGCAGCAGTGCTCCCTCTCACTGCTGCCCAGACTTGGAGTGACTGCAACCCTCGGTTCAGTATGTTCTCCTCTCCTACCCCCGGTTTCTACTGCAGTTTTGAGGTCGGAAACTAACGAACCATGCAGAGTCATGCAAACCCAAGCCTGGCTTGGCCAGCTCTACCTTCAGCACTGATTTCACCCAGGGCTCAATGGATGGCTGGGACAACTTCGGGGGTGCTATAAGCTTTGGTCCTGACGGTGCCGAGTTCACCGTTGCTAAGAAGGGTGACTCTCCCACCATCGAGACTGACTTCTACTTCTTTTTCGGTAAGGCCGAAGTGGTCTTCAAGTGTGCCCCCGGCCAGGGAATTGTCAGCAGTATCGTTTTGGAGTCCGATGTTCTCGATGAAGTTGATTGGGTACGTCCCATAATTGCTTTTCCGGTGCCCCCGTCCCTTCTCCGCATATGCGGGAGGGACATATGATCAACAGGGCTAACCGGATTTGAACCCGCAGGAAACTATTGGTGGTGATACTACCCAAATTCAGACCAATTACTTCGGCAAGGGCGATACTTCTTCGTATGATCGAGGTGGCTTCTCACCCGTGGCTGATCCCCAGGGGACTTTCCACACGTACACCATCAACTGGACCCCTACTCAGATCGATTGGCTCATCGATGGTGCCATTGTTCGTACCCTTACGTCCGATGAGGCTCAGGGCGGTACTCGATTCCCCCAGACCCCTATGCGCTTGAAGCTTGGTATCTGGGCGGGTGGTGATCCCGATAATGCCCCTGGAACTATCGAGTGGGCTGGTGGTGAGACCAACTACGCTGCTGGTCCTTACACCATGTACGTCAAGTCCGCCTACATCGAGAATACCCACCCTTCCAACACCTACACCTACGGCGACAACACTGGTCGGTGGCAGAGCATTGAGTACGATGGTAAGGATGGATCTGCTCCCCCTCCAGAGGAGACCACCACCAAGACTACCACGACCAAGACTTCGACCAGCACCAGCACCTCAACCGAGGAGGAGCCTACTAGCACCTCCACCCACACCACCACGAAGACTGAGACCAAGTCTACCACCACCACTACTATCAAGACTCCCAGCTCGACCCCCACCCAGTCTGGCTCTTCCTCCGCTGAGCAAACTTCCACTGGAACCAACACTGAGACTACCGGTCCTTCTGAAACCGCCGGCCCATCCTCCACTCCCAGTCCCACTCAAACTGAGTTCCCTGGTGCTGCTTCTGCTCTTACCACCTCTTCCCTCAGTCTGGTTGCGCTACTGGGTCTGCTCACTACCATGCTGCAGCTGTAATTTAGTTGAGACCTAGTCTAGCCTCGTTTAGCTCCTCTTAGAATCGCCCGAAATGGCGTTTGGGATGGAAATGGAAATGTTTTACTCTTTGATGTTTGATTCGTCTGCCCTTTCACGAAACATGTCTTACCAGGTTGTGGTTGTCTTTTTCTTATCTCCCTTTCTCGTTGTTGTACATGTCAGTACATATTCACTTATATCTAATAATACCATATCTGCATAGAACGATTTCTGGATCGCAGGCAAAAATCACTATTGTTCATCGGATTTTCGGTTGAGTAGCACCTAGCGGAGCCTCTTATGTTTAGTAGAAAATACTACTTTTGTAACTAATTTCGAAAACGCTTGGTCCCAATGATAAGAGTATCTTTCCTAAATATATTACACCTAATAAATATAACTCTGCATATAATGTTGGTTTGCCTTAGAAGCCTAGCTCTGTAAGCCAAATGAAAAATTAAATAATAAACCAGTTGATAAAGAACGCCCAAATCCCTCCTACGGGTATCATCATTTCTCATTTTCATGACGTCGTCAAAAATATTCCAAATTTGTCCTAAACAGGGAAGATTTTCTTTGCCTGTAGAGTTTCCTGAAGTCGATGGGACAGGTTTCGAGCCATATCCGCAACGGGACGATGGAACATCGTGGCTTCATGGAATATTCGTGATAGCGAACGATCCGAAGAAATCGAAGTATTGGCGTTGCCATCACTATCCACCGAGCTATCCAGACGTAGAAAAGCAGGTAGATGGATTCCCGGGGGCAGGACAGCATGAACAAGAGCCCGGAGTCGGTTGGCTGGAGAGGGCGACCCTAAACCAGGACCATCCGATCCAGCAGGAATGGAAGACTCAGAGTAAGGGATGTTAGTCTCCCGATGCAAAATGCTCTCAATTGACTCTAAATGGTCGTCGAGTGTAGCGAGATCCGCTGCAAGGGATTCAGCCTTGGATCGCATACGGGCCGTAAGGTGATCGAGGTACTGTTCACGCCGCGACATTTGGGTGGAAATGCGGGCGTCTTGGGCCACAGAGGTGGACCGCGGGTCTATTGTAGTCCTTATCTCGCCGGCAGCCACCAGGCTGTCGACTGCGGACTGGAGGTCGGCCTTCAGGGAGTCGAACTTCCACGCCGCTATGCGGATGGCTTGCCAGCAGCTGGCGAACTCAAGGTCGAGCTCATGCTTTGTGCCGGGGTGTGTTCGTTTCAATTCTTTTTCCACGTCTCGGAGCTGAGACTCAGTCTGTTTCAGCGAGCTGTTGAGTGGGGCGATTTCAATCAGAGTGGCGTTGAAGAGGGATTCTAGGCGGGTTTGGGATGAAATGACGGACTCATGACGTGCTGATGGCTGCTGGTTCCGTGACAAAGGCTGGGGGAACGGAGGTACACAGCTCGATGGATAAAGTGCTGATATGGTGCGGGCAGCGCAAAGAGCCTGATACTGTTGCACTAGCTCGGGGAGCACAAGTAAATGCGTGATTGCTGCGAGGAGAAGGATGTTTGTTACAGTTCGGATTGACAGCCCAATCAACCTCAAACGGGCAGGGCCACTTTCTTTGGGGGCTGGAGCTGGACGATCACTGGCGGGGGAGGCATCGATCCTTTTTGCCAACGGTTTGGTGCTCGTTTTTTGAGGCCTTTGTCGGAGGTTACGGGTTGCCTGTTTTGATCGAACAGTCGGTGCAACCCAAGAGGCTTCAGAGACGGGTGTCTCGTAGATCGAAGGCATGATTAACTCCGGCCCCGACAAGGACGAGGCAGATAGAGTTGCTTCAGACCCATGATCTTCGCTTGCATTCGACTGATGCTTTCTACCCGGTGCTTCCGTCGGCGAGCTGGTACTGCCCTGTTTCTCTTCCTCGGGAGAAGAGGCAGCTACTACCCAGGATTCACCCAGAACTGAATCTGTCCCCATGGAGTATTGGGTAAGGGGATTGTTTGTTTATCTGAGTTAATTAAGCTTTCTCGGGAGCACGCGCGGGATTTCAGTATTGACACTGGCAACAGGGCACAGAGCTCTCTAATATAGAACAAGGGGAGAACACGACGTTTGGGGATTCCTCCCAAGGCAAGGGATACGCCCAGATCTGATCAGTAATGATACTAATAAAGGAGAATACAGATCACAAATAAACAAATGTTTGTTTAAAGGGATCCTCGATCCGATCAAGACATGGCGGGGAGATCAATCACGGGAGCATTAGTCCCGATTGGGCAGCCAGCGGAGTGTCCCCAGGCCGGCCAAAACTCCCGCGGTCGATTTTGGCGACGGACGACGATCAAAGTACAGTTCATTCTCCGCATCGTGGACTGAGGTCGCCATGCGTCGATTGTCTCCTCTAATACGAGGCTCACCCTTTCGGAACCCACATATTCTCCGCCGATACCCCCCCGCGACCATTCAATGGCTGTCGTCCACCACGAATCGACCATGTTCATGCTTTGAGCATCTACAACCGCAAGCGCAGTCGCGATCGCAGCAACAGAACCCTTCATCCACACCGACTGACTACCGTACATTAGGGACTGAACAGGACCTTTTCACCACTTCGGTTTACAGCCCAGGGTCGCCCCTTTTCCTCCCGAACGGCACGCGTATTATCAATAAACTCGTCTCCTTCCTCCGCACGCAATACCTCCAATATGGTTTTCGCGAGGTCTTGACTCCAACTATCTACAAACGGTCTCTTTGGGAGGTGTCAGGGCACTGGCAAAATTATAAGGATGATATGTATGAGGTTCGGGGCCGGGGGGCTATGGGTGAGACCGATGGAGAATTGGGGGAGGATGAGTCTTATGGTCTGAAACCGATGAATTGCCCTGGGCACTGCCTGTTGTTCAAATCGCAGAATCATTCCTATCGCGAGCTTCCCATCCGCTACGCCGATTTTAGCCCCCTTCATCGGAACGAAGTCTCGGGTTCCTTGAGTGGCCTCACTCGAGTTCGCCGTTTCCACCAGGATGACGGTCATATCTTCTGCCGACCACAGCAGATCAAAGGGGAAATCCAGTCGGCGTTAGGATTCGTTGACCTGGTGATGACGACATTTGGGCTAGGACCGTATCGATTAGTGCTCTCAACACGGCCAGAAAAGGACTTTATCGGAAGCTTGGAGTTGTGGGATAGTGCAGAAAACCAATTGCGTGAAGCTCTAGATCAGACCGGGAAGGAGTGGGCATTGAACGAGGGAGACGGGGCTTTTTATGGACCCAAAATCGATATCCAACTTCAGGATCAGGCGGGAAAATATCATCAATTGTCCACCATTCAGCTGGACATGAATCTTCCACAACGATTTGAACTTGAATACCAAGTGGCTGAGGGCGAGGAAGACTACAATCCAGACACCCCCGGGAGGGCGAGGCCTGTGATGATTCATCGGGCAAATTTTGGCTCGTTGGAGCGTTTTCTTGCGTTACTAATTGAGCAGTACGCCGGCCGCTGGCCCTTCTGGCTGTCCCCACGTCAAGGTATTATTTTAACTGTCAACCAAGACGAGGCCGTTGTGAATGCAGCCCATGAGGCTGCTGCAAAGATTTCGGGATTCCGGCCCCTACAGCATGATGTAGCTGGGAAGGAGATTCCGCGGGCGCTGTCGCCCGTCGATTCTACCTTTTCGATCGACGTCGATGCCAGCAGTCAAACCCTAGGAAAGAAGATTCAACGAGCGAAGCAAATGAAGTATAACCTCATTTTTATACTTGGCTCAAAAGACCTGGCAGAATCACGTATTACCGTTGATATCACCGGGCAATTACAAAGCAAACCTGACAATAGCGCAGAGAAGTTGCATGCGGTGATAGCCGAGCATGTCGGCGAAAAGGCGCTCCAAAATCCCCGGGCGATAGCATTGCCGGTTGATGGAGTCCATGATTTCTTGGTGCAATTGGAGAGGCATTTTGTATGATATCCTTGCTTTGATTTCCTGTAACATAGTATGACTTCTAGATCATGTACGATATAGTGAATATCCGACCATCTCGGAAAAGATTATAGAAAAGGTAATAAGGATTCACAACGGCTGCAAACCAAGGATCGCCTGAAGCTTAAAGACCCATTTGCCATTAATCCCTCAGGAATCGAGTCTCCACCAGCCCAGATTGATTTGATCACCACTCGAGGAGTTCTGGAGACGGTTTTCTCCGTTTCTCGCCACGCCTTTTGCCAGTTCCGACTCTTCGAATTGGGTTTGAGGCGTGGAACAGGCCCATCGTAGCTGCGCTGATTCGCTACAATCCGTCAAACTTGCCTGAAGAGTGCAATCATCATTCGTAAAAGAAGCTTTTTTTTTCCACCATTTTTGACCTACGCTCTCCACTCACTCACTAATTCTTCAGCTACCACCGCCGCGATAATATTGGCGCTATTATTGCTACTAGTATCATTCTGACTGACCTTCTTGACCGGGCCCCGATCGTTTCGGGAAAGAAATCCGTTTATATCTAGGCAAAGGTTTATTCTTACTAGGTATCGCTGCACCCTCCCTCACCCTCTCAAGTTCTTTTTTTTTTTCTTAATGGCGAACCTGGGGTTTATTTCATGGTCAGAGAAACCAATCGTTCTGGCATGGCCGACGCGCCGTTGAAAGCCACTCCTTCTCGAAAAAGCGCCTTTTCTTGTGAGGCTTGTCGCAAGCGCAAAGTGGGTTTTTTCTTTTTTGTGTTATTTCCCCCTCCTGTCATTCCAGCCTCCGTTTTCCATTTCGGCTTTCCCTCCTTCCCGTTGTCCATGCTCGGATGGATTCCGAAGCCCCCTTCGCTTACTACTTGTGTCTAACCACCTGTGTCTCTCCTTTTAGGTGAAATGCAATGGGGCCAGCCCATCATGTTCACGATGTGCTGCCCGCGGAGATACGTGTGTCTATAGTTTGTGAGTCGAGGTTGATCCTGGTCTTGTTTTTGCCTAAACCTTTTGTTTCTGTTTCTTTGTTCTACTTTTCTTCTTTTTTTTTTTTAGCCTTGCATAAGCGATGCAATCCTCGGGCGCTTGCAGATCACGCTTATTGACGCCTCATTTTTTAGAGCTCCTACCTTATCATACACCAAGCAATTGGAGGCGCGAGTCGCCCAGCTGGAAGATGCCTTGTCCGAATTGAAAAGCCAACGTGATGCCGGAAATGCGGAGCAAAAAGGTTCATCTCCTACGTCGAGTAAGGAGACTATCTCGGGTCCGAGCCCCTTCAATCGTCGGAAAGGAGACGAGGAAGAACAGGACGACCAAAAGCTATCTAGAGATTTTGAAGGCTTGAAGGTTGAACATGATGGTCGAGTATCTTTTCACGGGCCCACAAGCTTGTTCCAACTTCCCAGTGGCTCTTTAAACGCTGCCTCACCAAGCTTCCGCCTGGCTGTGGAAGCTGGTGCCCGAAAAGAAAGGCTGGTTAAGAATGCATGGCGGGAGAGGGCGTTCGAGCAGATGGCTACTATGCCAGTAGGTTCACACTTTATTCCTTCACCAGGGAAAGGATGACGTCAACTAACTCCCCTTCTCCTTTATAACCATAGGAGCCATTTCAATACCTCCTTGACTCGCACTGGTGCTGGATTCAACCGCTTTTCAATTTTGTTTACAGGCCTACATTTACTCGTACGACGTCTCCCACACTTTCATACTGGTTAGGTACGAGGGTAAACTGACAAGAGCACAAGGGGATATGAAAATAAACGGCCCCTACTTTTCGGACTCTCTGCTCAACGCGATCCTCTCCCATTCGGTAAGATGGTGCAAATCTGAGCCTAGGATGAGCGCTATCTTGGAGCCGTTTGATGGCGGTGCCGTGTTCTCTCGCCGAGCAGTATCCGCTTTGTACGACTCACTCAAAGATGGGTACGTCGGTATTCCGATTATTCAAACCTTGCTGCTCCTTAGTGCGCACGAGTGTGGACAAGGAAACAGGACGCAGGCATGGCTGTATAGCGGGATGGCATTCCGAATGCTAGACGATCTAGGCATCTCAATCGATAGTCGCAAATACTCTGACCCAGCTCACCTGAGCGATGAGGATATTGAAATCCGGAACCGCCTTTTCTGGAGTTGCTACTTCTGGGACAAGATGGTGTCCCTGTATTTTGGCCGATCTCCAACACTACAGAGCTCCCGAGGTTGCCCCCCACGCACAATTCTAGACGATACGTCGGAACTAGAGCTTTGGACCCCCCATGGTGTTATTTTCCCCGAGGGTACCCACTACCCTCCTACCCAGGCCCATTCCACTTCCTGCTTCATGGGGATGTGTGGGTTGACCGAGATCCTTCACCAAATATTAATTCATCTATATGACTCCAATCGGCAGGTGTCTGAGGCAGAATTCTACAGCTGTGTCCGGGAGCAATCCCGTAACCTTTCGGACTGGTGGGATGAGTTACCGGAGCATCTCAAGCTCGTCCCAACTGATCTTCCTCCTTATTCGCCCCCAAGCCATATCGTGATCTTAAAGTATGGCTGGTTGTCTTCTTCTTCTTCTTTTTTTTTTTTAACTCATACTGATTGCCTTAATCTAGCTGTGTTTACCATACGGTTAATATCCTCCTTCATCGCCCGATCCTCTGCTCGAAATGGAGCCGTGAGTCCTACGACAAAAGCCACCTAATTCATTGCATGACCTCCGCAACCGCGATTCTCTCCCTCTTTGGGTTATACCGTAATACATTCGGCGATAACCATGTTGTCCTATCAATCGCTTACAGCGTATACACGGCTGCATCTATCTTCCTTCTCGAGATCCAAGCCCTCAAGTATGCTGCTCCGGGGACTCTCGACAAACTAAAATTCTGCATTTTCGCATTGGAGCGCATAAAAGTCGCCAATCCTGGTAGGTCCTACCTTTCATCTCTAACCTTCCCAACATAACGACGCTGACGGATGCTATTTCTTGCCCTCAGTCATCACCACAGCCTTGAACCTCATATATCAAGAAATCCAGCGACTCCAGGTTGACCTCCACATCGCCTTACCAATTCCTCAACCCGAACAGCAACAGCAACAACCACCATCGGAGCCACGATCCCATCCACCAACCCCTCATCGAAGATCACCCACCGAGCATAGTAATCATCCCTCTCGTAACGTCTCCCCTGTCCGACGACATCATCAGGAAGACCCTCCCACCACAATCAGTGGGACACCGATTCCACCGACTAATTTCAGCGGCGATACAGCTTCTATCCAACCTCTATATTCATTCCCACAGCCCTTGCCCGGCTTTGAAATGCCCCAGTCCAGTGTATCGCAGCTAGGAACGACACATCTTCTTGGCGGAATGCCAAATGCTGTCATGACACTTGATAATCCAGGCTCTTACGACATCACCCCAGAGGTTTTTGAAGCTTTTTCTTACGCGGAACCGATGACTACGAATATGACACCGGCGGATGGCTTCTCTTGGATGAGACAGACTTAGCTGGGCACGGAAAACCTATAGAGATACTTTCATATTTGACATGCGTATGATTCATGGATTTGATTATTTGGTGTCGGGAACCGGTATATAGTAGAATAATAGAAGCGGTATATACAAATTATGGATATCAATTATTGATCTCATTTACTTATTATAATAATGAACTTGGTTCTCAAGTTGATGTTGCTCGTCTTCTTGTCGCGCACTCTCGGCATCGTACCTCCGAACATCCCCGAGTCTGGTAATACCATTACCACCACCACCACCACCGAGTTATGGTGGATTAGGGAGATTCGGTTCGGGTGACCAGGAATTAAGATTCGATTAATTTTGTTCCTTTTTTTATAATTTAGAGTTGTTAGTGGGGGTTAAAAGTAAAGTCGAAAACTTGTATAGACTGTAAATACCTGCCCCACCAGCAATTTGTCTCTCCTTGAAGCTCCTCACTCCCTTCCCTTCTCTCCTGCACAACCTCTCTCCAAGTCTCCACAACAACAATCATGACCCCATCGTCCTCCGGGGCTGCTTCCCGGCATTTCTACCGTTAATGTCGACGTTTGTCATTTGCTACAATTTTCTTAATTGTTGGATCGCCCCGCAGCTCCGCTCCTGCCATCGTTCAGGATGCGCCTGACGGTGGACTGGTCGCGGTGGACCACCCATCCCTTCTACGCGTGGGTCATATTTGTTATTGCCTGTGGGAGTATTCCAAAAGGTATTTTTTGATTTATGTTCTTCCCTGCTAACTTTTTTCTCTTTTTATACCTCTCCTTACCCCTCAGAACAAATGTAGGGCCTTACTGATGTTCGTAGGATATGACGAGGGTGGATACAGTGCCAGTGTGCGCCTGAACTCGTTCATGACCGACTTCAATCTTATGTCCGCCAACTGGTCTCACAACAAGACAGGATTGGCGAACCGCATAGCAAATATTACCTCCTTCAATGTGCTCGGAGCAGCGTTTGGGGCCCTAATTACCTTGGACTTGAACGACCGTCTTGGCCGGCTACGGTCCTGGCGATTGGCTTGCTTGATCTGGGCGTCAGGTACCTTTATTCAGGTATTCTCTTCCGGAATCTATGGGCTATTGCTCTTCGCAAGGATATGGGCTGGTCTCGGCGCTGGCGCACTCACTGTTGTGACGCCTCTATATCTATCTGAGATTGGTGGGTAAACACGTATACTATTGCGATTGCGGGGCCTTGCTAAGCAAACTGGTGCGGTTTCTAGCACCAGCACGGACGAGAGGGCTGGTTGTCAGTATTTATATGGTAATTCTGCTAGCTGTTTTAGCCCTGGGTATGTCTACTCCCCTTGCCCTCTATTTTATCACGTCTGGAAAAACATCGCCAGTGATCTAACCTATCTACAAATGGCACTGCAGGGTTCTTCATCAACTATGCTGCCAGCGTCCATATGAGCCCAACACGAGCCCAGTACCGTTTGGTACAAACTATCCCACTAATCCCCGTTGGATTGGCTTTCTTTGCTTCATTCACTGCCCCCGAGACACCCCGCTACCTGGTCTCGAAACTCCGCCTTGAAGAAGGCCGAAACGTTCTCGCCCGTCTACGGGGGAAAGATATCTCGCATCCAGATATCACGAGCGAATTTAACCTTATCAACCAGCAGGTGCGCACAAGGGCTACGGATCTTTCCTCCATCTCCCATTGGGCGGCATTCAAGGAGACCCAATCGGACCCAAACTACCGCCAGCGATTCTGGCTCCTGATGGCTATGCAAACAATCTCCCAATGGACCGGAGGCAACGGGATTACCTACTATGTATCTACCATTTTTGAATACGCCGGAGTCACGGGAAGCGCCCTGTCTCTGATATCATCCGGTGCTTACGGCATCGTCAAACTCGTCTTCACCATGGCCTTCACGTGGGGCCTGATCGATTACTTAGGCCGACGAAGATGCGCATTGGCGGGTCTCACCCTTCAACTGGCCGCTCACATCTATCTGGCTATATACATGGGCCTCCGACCCGGATCCAGCCAGAATAAATCGGCCTCTGATGCCGCAATCGCATCAATCTTCGTCTACGCCGTTGGCTGGTCCATCGGCCTCTGCACTATACCCTACCTATACGGCACGGAGATTTTCCCAACCCGCATCCGTAATGTGAGCTACGCAATCAGCATGTCGCTACATTGGTTTTTCCAATTCGCCGTAGTACGTGTCACGCCGAATATGTTCGTTTCGCTCCACATCTGGGGGGCTTATCTCTTTTGGGCAATTATATGTTTCCTCGGCTTGATCATTCTCGGCATCTGGATGCCGGAGACGAAAGGTGTTCCTATAGAGCGTATGGGTGATCTTTTTGAGGGTCCATGGTACCTCCGTTGGCGGGCGCAACATAGGAAGCCTGATTAATTGGCTCCACCTATTTTAATGAAGTTTCTTTCGCCCGCAAATATACTAGGAATTTTATGTTATAGATACCAGTTTGGATATCACGATAAATATATGAAATTAATACCCAATACTAACTATGGATGGTTGGAATTTTGATATTGTTCCTGATAAATCACATAAAAATATACTGTTCTGTTCATCGGTAGGCCTGAGGAGACACAAATTCAAACACCTCAAACTCAACTCGTCTGACCACGGAACCGATTTACTATTTTTTTCCCTTTTCCCCCTGCCTCGACTCTTCCATCAGCCAACCTTAGAGAGTATGTATTCCAGGTCTAGAGCGAGTTAAGATGTCAAAATCGAGATTCGGCTCCGAAACCGAGGGACTCACCTCAATGCCTTCATACTTTTTTCTCCAATAATGTAAGTGAAAGTGGATTGCAATTTATGCCTGGTCGGCGAAGATCTCTTGGATGACCCCGCTCGCATCCACTCTTCAAGATATTATTTTCTAATTGTAATTATTTTGAATGGCTCCATTGAATAAGAGTTATGGCCACGGCTAAGTTTTAAACCAGACGAGAACCCCGAACCCCGCTATTTGAGCCTTGATAGCCTGGTTCTTCATTGGCGAACTAGCAAGGCAAGATTGCCCATGCTACTAGCACTCGTCTATTCGCACCTCATCATGTCAAATCCAATGTTGCCTCATAATATGCATCAGTAACCAAGAATTGTACGGCGGTATTCTGAATAGATACTGATCCGGAGGTTCCTTTCCTTCCCTCCATAAGCCTTCATGGCGGCACCAATATGCTTGTTGAGGGAGACTGGGCAAACCCTAAGGAAGAGCCCGCTCCTTACAAGACTCGCGGCCTCTACTTCTACACCAACTGCATCGGTAAAGCCTCGATTGATAAGTTCCAGGTACTTTAGCCAGAAATCTCCGGCATATATCAGCGGAAACATACCCGGGACTCCGCACAGTCTGCCGCTAAAACTCAGACTCCCTCCGAATTCCTGGGATGGCCATATGCATGTGGTGGACCCACGATATCCCGTGGCCACGGATGCTGTCTATCAACCTACGCCACACACATTTGATCAGGCAATTGCCTTTGAATCCTCTCTCGGAATCAAGAATCTCGTCCTTGTCCAGCCCTCTGTATACGGGGTTGACAACTCCTGTCTTCTCGACACCCTCCGGCGCATTGGTCCCTCTCGCGGCCGAGGCGTAGTCGTAATTGACCCAGTCAATATCGAAAACAAGACACTGGGCGCATGGCATGCGCTGGGAGTGCGTGGGCTACGAGTGAATCTCAAGTCAGTGGGGAAAGTCCCGAGCCAGACTGAGCTCGAACAGATTCTAGTAGACCACGCCCGAATAGCCCGGCCGCTGGGCTGGATGATTCAAATCTATATGTCTCTGCATACAGTCCCTATGCTGGAGCAGATTGTGCCACAACTCGGGGTGAAAATCTGTCTTGACCATTTTGGCGGCCCGGATATTGCTATCCTACCCCGAAAACAGGGCCAATATTTCGACCCTTATTCTCTTGCGGGTTTCTCCTCGCTCATGGCTCTTCTACGGACGGGTAATACCTACGTGAAAATATCCGCGCCGTATCGCCTCAGCAAGAACTCCAGCATGTGTGATCTTGAGAGTATGATCCAGTTGTTTTTGCACGAAGCTCCTCGCCAAGTTATATACGGAACTGACTGGCCACACACCCGATTCTCAGGTGTCGACATCCAGCCTTTTACGGAGTTATGTTTGCGTTCATGTGATTTTCAGCCTGGACTGGCTGAGAGGGTGTTTGGATTAAACCTCAATGAATTGATGGACAAGGGGCTATGATGGCGACCGTCATCGTTGGGTCTGATCCCTAACACCGCCACTTTTTCCTTCCTTTCTTTTTTTTGGCCAGCGAGACATGTATATCGCATTATACCCCTAATGCATTTTTCGTACCACAGCAAACCGATACAGTTGATGACAAAAGATACACCCATTTCATTTTCCGATCCTCGGCCATAAGCCCCATAATTAGACAGCAAGAAATAACATCGCCCTCGATTTCCATCCTGGATATAAACGAGCACCTAAGCATCCTCAAGGATGCCCAAACCCAGATCATACCAACCCTCCCTTCATCATTTCTACTCATCAAACGCACCAGTCTCAGACGTACAGATATGTTGGGTACCCTGCATCGTAAAAACCAAAAGTCAGCCCTCTCCTGTTCTAATGATAAGGTAAGTATCAGGTCAAAGACTCACAATCAGATAACAACACTTCGGTGTGCCTCCCAGCGGACACTCTTTCACAACATGGTTGGTCATATCCTTGCCTATATTTACCCCCCATAATCCAAGATTAGTCTCTCCGTATAAGAAGGGTGTGTGTTCGAGGAGAGGGGAGGCTTACACTTCAAACCAACCCAAGCCTTATCGGTGTGTGGAGCAGGGTTGAATCCCTCACAACAGTACGCGGACTGGATCATTTTGGAGTTATCAATTGCGAGGGGGCAGAAGTAGTTCAGCTGGGCTGAAGCCACTGCAAAGGAGGCGACAACGATGAAAACGGTGGAGAAATGCATTTCGCTTGTTTCCTTTTCTTTTTTTCTTGCTCCTAGCTTCAAGGGAAGGCTTGATGGATGGGATAGGTTTGGATGTGATGAAACGGTCGGAATGGGATGGGAGATTTGGTAGTAGGTATAATGCAGAGAGAGAGGGAAGGAAGGGAAGTAGTACTTATTTCGCTAGGAGTGAGTGATCGAGTGCAGGTGCGCGGAATGAACGTGACGAATGATGGACATTAAATTTATGAAGGGATATGTATGCCCTTGATTCATCTGTTTTGTAAACGCACCCTTGCATTCCGTTCCTGCAGTTGTGGAGCGCATAAAGCTAATGTGACGAAGCTTTTTGCTCCTACTTGTGTTTACTATTATTTGCTTAAAGTGGTATGTAAGCGGTAACAGAATTGTTTTCATTGGCTATATACATTAAAGTGTTTATATAGTTTGGCAATCGTAAACAACCACGGGACCGCTATATTTGGTGGGAGGTTGGGTTGCTGATCTATAAACCTGTGACCGACGGTCAACCCTTCAATTGAATATCCAGGGGCGAAGCAGGCGTTCATACGAGGTACACATCGATCCCTTGTTCCTTTCAACTTTATGGCAATAGAACTATATCAGGGCTATACTAACCAAATTACTTCCAACTAGGGTGCATTGAAGACTCGAAGATAGTAGCTGCTTATATTTTTGGATTCGAACCACTATTTAATGAACCTGGAGCGGCAGGGTTGTTTATCTCCAATAACGTTCAGCAATCTAAGTCCTTTCAAGAAGAAGAAAAAAACTAATCTGAGATAACCTCAACAGGGCTGCGAGCCAGCCACTAAGACAAATCCACCTGAGTTTCGCTAGTGAGCTTCAGGTCCGTTTGGATGGTCCTCTTTTGCTCGCCAGCATCCCGATGCAAAGCCGGACTGAGCAAGGTGACACTCTCAACCACAACAGGGGTGTGACGCGCAAACCGGCCCTTGATAGAAAGTTTGCCACGACGATACTTAAACTCAACTTCGATCGTCTGTCGCTGCTCCAGGGAGTCTCCGTCATCCAAGTAAAGGCTGCCCGAAGCGGTTCCATCCAGACCAGGAGCGATGATGAGCTGGAAGCCCTTCTTGCGAAGCTCAGTGGTGGTCATGGCACCGGAAGAACGCACGGGGATGATGCTGCCCCCGCGGATGTGGATGGGAATATGTGTCATGTCAACATTGCTGAGTGTAATAGTCGCTCCTTTGCCAAAAACGGGTGTGCCCGTGTACCAGTCGTAGAAGATATCCTTGGGGAAGTAGGCATCCACGGAAGTAGAACCTTGCTCTGTGACGGGACTTATGAGGAGGGAATCGCCGTAGAAAAACTGCAGGTGGTTGGAGAAAGTTTTCTTGTCCTCGGGATACAGGTAGAATACTGGCTGCAGGAAGGGTTCTCCAGTCTGAGTCTGGTGATGGAAAGCTGTGTAAATATAGTCAAGGAGCTTGTATCGAATTTCAATGGCCTTCAGGGCTGATTCAGTGACGGAGGGCCAGAGGTAAAACTCCTGGGAGTTGGAGGCAATATCATTATGATTGCGGAAGAACGTGTAGAAGGCGCCCAGGGAAGCCCAGCGAGCACAAAGTTCCTCAGTAGTGCTGCCGCCGAAGCCACATACGTCTGCTCCGACCATGGGAATCTGGAACATGGAAGCAAATGCTATGACCTGCCCAATGGAAGTGCGGTAGTGATCCCACTGGCTGAGATTATCGCCAAGCCTGAGACCTCATCAGCACACATAACCATAAAGGGTGAAAAGAAGTAGGTATTACCAGTGTCCGACATGTGCTCCAGCGCCAGCATACGTACTTCGAGTGATAACAAGGGGTCTCACGTCGGGACGGCGTGACAACATCGCATGACGAGAGGCGGAGCTCATCACTTCCTTGGGTCAAAATCTATCAACTAATGGCGGAGAGCCCGGAGAATAACTTACTAGTTCCATAAAGATTATGGGTATCGTATTCAGCATATCCTTCTCCCGCATGGATAACGTCGGTTTGGATTGTATTCATGCTGATAGGACCTCCCGCATGCCCAATCTTGTACGGAGGGAACAGAAAGTTTCGACCGGGCAGCCCGAGTTTGTCGCCAGGCACTCTTTTACCCAACGATCGCTTGAGAGACTTGGGCTGGAAATCCTCAGGGAAACCAGGCAATGGGCGTGGGCTACCGGATCGAACGGGAGGCGGAGCTGGTGGGAGATCGTTCTCAATAGAGTATCCTTCAGGGTCGTTGCAGGGGAAGGGGCAAAAGTTTGCAGCTTCGTTCATATCAATCCACAGGCCGTCAATATCAACACCAGTTTCAGCATTGAAGAAATCGTTGAACTCTCCGTCCCAATACTTCTCGATACCAGGATGAAACCAGTCAGGATAAGCGGTTACACCGGGCCATACAGCACCTATAATTGATAGGTTTCAGCTTTATTCTGTGATAGATCGAGTGACGTGATTTCCCAAGGAATTTTTACCTGTATACAAACTGCCGTTCTGGGTCTTCAGGAGAACATCCTGCTCAACGCCGTGGTTGAAACCTGGGTTGTCTGTTTGCCTATTAGTCCTATGCCCATTCTTAACTTTTGTTACCCAACTTACCACTGACGTGCACGGCTGGATCAACCATTACGATATAATGTTGGTCATGGTCATGGAGATAATCGACTAGCCCACGCATCCGTTCAAGAGGGAACCTGTCTGGGTCAAGGGTGAACACCCTTCTTAGTTTCATGTAGTCAATATCTGTCCACATGGTTTCCAGAGGGATCCCTGCTTGGCTGTAGTTATAGACTACCTCCGCCACCTGGTACACGTCACGGTATCCATATCGACATTGATGGAACTATTTTACGGCGGTCAGCTATTATAGCCGCAAAAAGCCATTGCGGCGATCAAACAGTGAAACCCTCAAGGGAAAAGTAGGTATGATTATGACCGGATAAACTCACGCCAAAGGCCCAGTAGCTTTGCATAGCTGGTAGACCAACGATTTCAGAGTACTGAATGCTGGCCTCCTTGGGGGTGGACCCCGAGAAGAAATAGAAGTCGAAGACACCGCCGAGAACGTTATACTCAAGGTACTGCTTGCCATCCTCGGTTTTGTTGATCTTGACGTCCATGCCATTCGAGTTAAGGAGGAAAACACCATGAGTACCCGACTCGCCGCGATGATCGTAGTAAACAGGGTGGGTGCCGTACAAGTTACTATGGTAGGGTACACCATAGGCGTCGCGGTTCCAGAGTGTTCGGGTGTAGTTGTTTGTTTCCAGCCGGAAAGAATCGGTATGCTCACCGAGACCATACAGGTATGGGTCGTCTGGTAGCCAGGTCCTGAGATTGAGATACTGAGTCTGGAAGACTAAGTCGGATCCAGTAGTATCGAAAAGCACTTCATCCCCTCTCGACACGGTGAACGAGAAAGGCTCTTCCACATAGTCAAACTTCAGGGTGGAATGGTGGTGACGGTGATGATCACTACCAACGCGCGGAATAACATATTCAGGGACTTGGTAGACCTGCTCATCCGGGTCATATATCATGACATGGAGACGTTCATCTAGGGCTAGAATGAGTTTCGCTTTCTATTTTAGACGATAAACGCGGTCACTTACCGGACTGGTATTCAACCAACAGCTTCAGGTCCTTCAAATCCGTTCCATAGGAGTTGCAAGGTTCACCAGCAAGGGTCAAATCAGCCACAAGGGAGTTTCCCCTCTCCTTGACGTGTGTTGCCTTATAACCAGGACAATGCTGGTTATTGGCGCGGGACCCGATGACAGCAGCCCCAACAAGGGGTGCGAAGAGCAGGGATCCCAGCATGATTGAGTTGGATCTGGCGTGGACTCGTCAATGAGATCTGAATCTCAGTGGACGGTTGGGGGGTGATCAGCGGTGTTTATATACATTGGGTTGCGATGGCACCAGATGCACCTCAAGTTAACCGAACTGCATCTAGGTCACATCGTGGTATGAAAAAAATCCGCAACATGGACCGAGAATGCGGCAGAAACGGAAATTGCGTCTGGGCTGACGCTCAGACAGTCCGGGGTGGACACCGGGCATTCATTGGTCGGCCTCGGGGAGATGCAAGGGGTGGTCGAGATTCAGGACTCAGGAGCCGCCCCGGCCATCGACCTGTCTTGGGACTTCCACTTCTAGCGAAACAAAAATATCGCTGTCATAACCATTGTGGTTAAACGTATCTCTCAAAATACCCGTCCCACGGGCGCCAATATAATTTCCCGGCGAGAGTGAGACTCCGCTCTCTTGTGTGCTCGGTCAAATATCGGGGGTTCTACCATTCACCAGTCAGCCATGTACTCCCAAGCCCATAGCCCACAGATCTTCGCCCTTGGTCCTATGGCACGCGCAGAAATTAATGAAATAATACGAACCAACTTGCACAACCCTTATTCACACCACGGGCCAGGGCCTCCAGAAGCGCTCTGTTGGCCCACAACGGACCAATTTCACGGGCGGAGCTGCTGGATCCATATTATCACCCCACAAATTGACCACAAAAACAGGTTGAGTTGCTGGGATTATTACTGGTGCTTTCTCCCGGAGTGTGCTTTATCCGGAGTTGTACTTTGTGATGATGATGATCGCCATCCCCGCTGAAAGCAAGACCCCTGATTGAACGAGGGCCGTCGAAAGGTCAACAGGAAGGGAAAACGAGCTGCAATGCGTGTAGGTAAGATGCAGTAAGCTGACACTAACTATGAGTTTCGGCACTCCTTCCAGAAAGGTATTATCTTCAGTAAAAGAAAAGGAGGAACGACAAGAGAAAGAAAAGAAAAAAACCGCTGCAGCGCGATGCATAGAAAACCTACAGTAGGTAGGGAATCGTTGAGATAATTGGAGGAGGGGGGTTCAATAACCAATTCACACAACCCGGGCTAGAAATTAAACCCGGCCTACAGGTAGGTAGTACTTCCTCAGCTCCTCCCCTCTAAAGCCAGCACTAATCGCACAAGAAGAATGCCAATTGAATGGGAAATAGGAAAGAAAAATAATAATCAGGTTCCTCCTAAAATTTCCGATGACTTCAACCTGCATAGATTTCTAGAAAGATTATTATCAAACACTACAAAGTCCTCGGGGCTAGAACAAAGCTGTACGAATGTATGCCCTTGAAAAGAGAAATAAAAAAGATATTTATAAATATATTCAAAAGTCATCAATCATCATTTAAAACACCCCACGCCTAGACTGCTGTTATAACAATAAGACGAAGCTCTTTCGATGAACATCAGTTGGTACGTAGGTTATCTCAGGATCAACTAAGTACTCCAGTGGTTCAAGCATGGGTCAGCGAAGCGGCTTCCAGTCCGCCTGGCTCCCCTTTGGCCTTCGTCGAATAAGCTTATTTTAGCTACGGTCAATCCCATTCTCCTCTTCATCCAGCCTTCTGGTTCAAAGTTTGACTCTACCCTGGCAATGAGCGGCTATACTCCTTAATAATTAATAGTTAGGGGACATGGTAAGGATTTCAATAGCCTTGGGCGTTTCCGATTTGTTCTATACTAAAACCAGCTTGATTATTGCTGTTCTTCAATGAAAGGTCCTAACAAGTTCAATCCTTAGGTTTAAGCTAGATGATAAAGTGGACCATTTAGCTCAGTAAGCTGCAGTGCCCATCTTAATGCCCTTATATTATAACTTCTGGGGTTTTTAATGTGCCTTTTTATAATGTAGTTGTTAGCCGATAATCTTATGGGGGAAATGAGGCTGTAAAGAGAGTATTTTTAAAACTACTCCAGATTAGTGACTGGTTTAGATCGCCGACCTAAAGGATCTATATAGAATTCTGGCTTCTGAAAAACTGTATATCAATAATGCAACATAAGAATGTGCATTAAAACGATAAGGCTTTATAATAAATACTGCTTTTGTCAGGTAAGGAGCCTCTTGAAAGCAGATATCGATTCATGCTCAGCACGGTATGGTAGTATTTAGGTACCTAGTTTTCAGAATAAATTTTGGACTTTTTACTCTGTCATGGTTTTCCCTGGTTAGGACGGAGTGCGAGCTGCCGATTACTTTTATCTTGCTGCATCTCACCTGCCACACGGTGGAATTCAAACAAACCATTGGGGGTTCCCCCCCCATTGTGTAAAACATGGTCGGAGGGCAAGCGTATCTGAATTCTTCAAACAGCTAGAGTTGACGATTTTACCTTTCATTAGGCAGGCCTATTTTAGGACTCATGTTTAAAACCCTTTACTTTAGTCAAGCTTCGTGCCCCTTCGCAAGACCCGTCTTCTTATATATTTTTAGATGTATACGGCGGTTTTGGCAAATATCTAAGGCGATTTGGTCGCCCTTGCTCATAATCTCGGGAACATTTAGCATTCAAATGGTGCGGAATTGTGCTCAAGGTTTCGGTACTGTTTCTGACCGGGGCATGGACCAGCCATGGGCTATTATTTCGACCATATGCGTGAACTCCTCTCGTAACTCGACTCATGTTGTGGCAGACGGTGGTGGAAACATGGACAAATCAGAGGTCGGCTTGGCACAAGGAACAGGACTGGCAATTGAGTGGGAGTTCGATAATCAGCCGGATTAGTTGCGTGGGGAGGTGGAATTTTTCGAAGTCCTCCAAAAATAATCACGTGATAAACCTACGGATGTGGGCTTCCATTTTCCCTGAACTTCCCGAGCCTCAAATCTCAGATTCTGGTCTTGCAATTGCGCGACGATCAGTGTCTCTGGCTCTTGACCACCCTGCCATTGGACTCATCCGTCCTCTACCTGAGACTAAAAAGGGCTATTCTATCCTTCTTTGTTTCCCTCTTTCCAGTGCCTACCAAGATGCCTGCCACAGCGTCCCGTGCCGTTCTCCGGCAATCGCAGTTCCTGACTCGCAGGACCGCAGTCAGATACTCTTCTTCGACTTCCCAGGCCGCTTCTAAGGCCGGTGAGGCTGCATCCTCTGCTGCCTCCAAAGCTTCGGAGGGTCTCTCTCGTGCCGCCTCTACCGCTGGCCCTGCCATCTCTAACGCCGCCCAGGGCCTCGGTAGTGCCCTGAGGAAGGTTGGTGGAAGAACCGGAAAAGTTATCTCGTTTGTCGATTGTAAGTGGTTTAAACAGATCCTCTAGTCCACTACAGATTCCTTCTATTCTACAATGAACAAAATACGGCAATTCCGATATCGACCGTTTTCCCCCCATGCCCGAGGCGCCCATGGAAGGGCGGGACATGCTGTCAATAGTGATTGCCGTTGTACCTTTGACCGTCGCTGACTTTTGTGACCTGGAATAGCCTTGATACCCCCTACTCTTTACTACTCGAAGGTTGGACTTGAACTTGGCAAGTTGGTGTTCCGTGGACAGAACATGTCACCTCCGTATGCGCCTCCCGATTAACCCAACATACCGATAGCCCAATTCAACTAATATCGAATCTAGGAACATGGCCACTTTCCAATCCTACTTCCAGCCTTTGATCAATGCTTTCCGTAACCCTGCTAGCCTTAAGAACGCCAACTTAATCTCCCCTTCAGATATCCTCGCCCGTGTCCGTAACGCCAATAAGAAGGAAATCGCTCTCGCTGGTGTCACTGTTGCGGAGGTCGTCGGGTTCTTCACTGTTGGTGAGATGATCGGTCGGATGAACATTGTCGGCTACAGGGGGCACCTTGATCATGGACATCACTAGATCAAGCGCGTGCAATCTTTGTCTAGCCCGTCTTTCTACCTTGTCCGTTTCCTTTGTGCACTGTACTATTGTATGATAGACGATGGAATTTAACTGTTGTCTCAGGTAAACTTTTTTTTTTTTTTGAATTGGGAAGCATTTGTGTTTTGTTTTATTTCGGGTGCTCTACCTCTTGAAACCCCATGTTGAAAAGGAGGATTCTCGAGTGCCATCAAAAGACCTTATATAGACGCTGTTCCATGCTCAATCGTGAATTATTCTTTCATGTCTTTTAAACAACCGAATCTTTTAGTCAATCGGTGGAGAATTTTTTTCAAGAGACCTAGTCTAACCTAATATCTAATAGACGTATATTGGGTGGATGTCTAAAACTCTTCAGATTCTGTATAAAATTTGTTCAACTATCGGGCACCGTCGGACGGCCTCAAGGTCTTCCAACCTTTTCATAGTAACTCATCCTAATACTGACCTTGCTTAATATTCCAGTATTGGTGTCTATAATTTTAATTAGAATTGATAATATTAAATTGAACCCAGGTATCAAAAATGTTTTTTTGAACCTGATGGTTACTGGAGCGGGTTTTTCTCGAATATGATTGGTCCGTCCCGGAATAACTCTCCTAGGAAATTTTTTTTCTTTGATGCGGCAAGTACCCGGATTCTCCAATGATTCTTTTTTTTTTGGAACAAGCACACATCTACTCAACATCGTCGCAAATACTTAGCCAATTCCCACAATTGCATAGCTGAATGAAATCAATGTCTTTAAAATGGACGCTTTCAAGTTGCTGACCAGGTCGACAAAGCTGAAGACTGGTGCCACCCAACCTTCAGCAGTGTCAACCCGTCTCCCGTCGGCGGGCAAAGCTGAGAACCCCCAACTTTTCCGTAATTCCGAGACCGACAAGTTTCTGGATGAAAGAAATTCTGGGAGAAAGAGGAAGAGGGGCTCAGATTTCGCGGAAATCGAAGCTGATGATGATGCCTTGAATCTGGATTTTTTCAGCGGCAACAACAGCTCTGCCGCTCACGGCACCGCCGCCAGTAAGAACCGAGAAACGCCAGTTGACCGGAAAGAAGATTCTGGGTCGGAATCTGAAGATGGCTCCATGGATGATGTCCAGTGCCGCACGATCCTGAATTCCCACAAAATCAAGGTCACGGATATGCGTGATCTCGAAGAAGTTCAGTCAGTGCAAGTGCAGGTTCAGGGCGAAGAATCGAAGAAAAGAAAGAAAAAGCGAAAGCAGCAGGAGGAGCAGAAACCTCAAGCTCTTAGCAAGAAAGAGCAGAAAAAGGCCCGTCGCCTCTATCCCCGGCCGCTTGTTTCCTTTAAAGAACTACGGACGAAGTACAAGATTTCTCGGCGCTTGGCGGAGAACATTTTTGAGCAAGGATTCACTGTTCCGACGGAGGTACAGCTTGGAAGTCTTCCACTGTTGTTGGGATATAAGACAAGCGCTGGCACGTTAGACGAGGCCAGTATTGAGCCGGATCTTCTGGTAGTTGCGCCCACTGGAAGCGGGAAAACTTTATCATTCATGATCCCAGTAGTTAACAAGATTGTTCGACACCATCATGAAACCACAGAGGAGCGTGGAATATTTGCTGTTGTTGTAGCCCCAACAAAAGAGCTCGCGAGTCAAATCGTCAACGAAGGACGAAAGCTAGCCGCGGGGACAGGGGTGAAGATTACTCTAATGAAAAAGGGTATGCGGGTTGTTGAGCGCGATAATGACGAAGACGAAGACATTCTGGATGAAAGTGATCCAGAGGCGTCAGAATCTGAGGCCGATGAGAAAAGTCCGGAGAAACAGAAAGGAGAAGTACCTATCACCAAGAGCGATATTCTGGTGTCGACTCCATTGCAGCTGGTCAACGCACTGTCCGCAAACAAGGCTAAGCCTCTCGCTACACTACCTCTTGTGAGAAATCTGGTTTTAGACGAAGCCGATGTCCTTCTAGACCCGCTCTTCCGTGAACAGACTTTGGACATTTGGCGCTCCTGCACACATCCCGATCTCCGCGTCAGCCTTTGGTCGGCTACCATGGGTTCGAGCATCGAAGATCTCGCCAAGTCGACTATTAAGGAGCGCAATCTTTCTATATGTCAAACCAAATCCCTTCCGTTAATTCGGCTTGTCGTTGGATTGAAGGACTCCGCTATTCCAAACATCCAGCATAAACTAGTTTATGCTGCCACAGAGCAAGGAAAGTTGCTTGGTCTAAGACAGCTTCTTCACCCGACAGCAGCGACAGCCTCTGATGTGCGCCTTCGCCCACCATTCCTAATATTTACTCAAACAATTCCCCGAGCAATCGCACTCCATTCCGAGCTGCTCTACGACATTCCTCCTGAAGCCGGTGGCTCCTCCAGGATTGCTGTCCTTCACTCTGACCTGTCAGATAGTCAACGGTCCGATATCATGAAAGGTTTCCGCAAGGGTGAGATTTGGATTTTGGTGACAACCGACCTCCTGGCTCGTGGTGTTGATTTTAGAGGTATTAATGGGGTTGTCAACTACGATATTCCGAACTCAGCAGCCGTTTATGTCCACCGCGTTGGACGTACTGGTAGAGCTGGCCGTGAGGGAGGTGTTGCAGTGACATACTATACAAAAGAAGATATCCCCTACGTTAAAAGCATTGCAAATGTTATCGACGCTAGCGAGAAGCTACGGGGCTCATCCGGTGAAAAGTCCGTGCAGAAGTGGCTTCTAGATGCGCTACCAGATCTCAGCAAAAAGAGCAAGAAAGAGATGAAGAAGCACGGCGTCAAAGCTAGGCTGTCCGGCCAGAAGGGTATCAAGGACGGCGAAGAGAACCGGAGGGCAAGAATCAGCACCAAGAGCGGGTTTGAACGACGAATTGAAAACAAAAAGAAGGGGGCCATCGCTGCTAGCCGGAAGAGATCCCAGCCTGAACCTGCTGCAGGGTCTGACAGTGGCAACGATGATGATAATGCCTGGGGTGGCATCGAGGATTAAGAGGCGACCCTATATTTATTAATTGATTTGCACCCTTTGCATCAGACATCACGATTCCCCGGTCCAGCCTTAGTATATAATAGATTATGAATTGTCTTCTCCATCTGCCTTTTCGGGCTCTTCAACTAGTGTCCTTTTCAGACTAATAGGCACTGCTGAAACATTTTCCAGTCCATTTAATATCTGCAACAAATTCCCGGTCCGATCAAAACAAACTTTCCAAGCCCCGTCCTCTTTTATGACAATAAAACCGCTTCCATTTTCGAGAGTTATGGTCGTCTCTTGGTTTTTCCAGTCCCAGGGCCCGGGAACCTGCTCACAGCTCTGTGTCCGGTTCCCATACTTGAGTTCTTGCGTATCTTTATCAGCATATAGCCAGTTCAGCATAGGAGGATCATCCATTATTGTTGTGACGAGACCACGGCCTCGCTTAAGATGTTTGAGGTGGTCTGGTTCTGGGTAGGCGATATAAAATGCTTCTACAGCGTGGGCCGCACGTTTGCGATTCGACGGAAGAGGATCATCGATATACACCTTCGATTTGATGCATTTTAGTTATTATGGTGATCATAGTAAGGTCCAGCCTCAGCACCTAAAAAGCGCATTCTAATCAGGATCAAATACCTTATTATCTCTGAGCACCATCCGCTTCCCGTGGATTTCACTATACTCCCGTCGTTCTGGGGAGCAATCAACATCGATATTGAACTTGGCCATGTATTTCTCATCCGCTTCCCGTGAATTCGCCTTGCGCTGCTCGCTCGCCCCAAGCGCAATCCCAGTGACCGTAGGAATCGCCGTTATCATAAATAGCCCGATCACCATTTTGTAGATGCTGTATGGTGTGTTTTAACATATATCGACTTCTAGTGTACTTTGGGAAGATGATGTGACGGGGATCCAATGAAATAAAAATATAGCGTAAGAATGCAGATTTACTTGGAGAAATGGACAAATAGTTAATAATTCGTAACAGTGACACAATTTCTTCCAACGTCTTTTCTGGCGCCACAGAATAATACCCAAAAGTGGAAACACATCGAGACCATCCATCCACCTATGTCGTCATATCCTCGACTGGGTGGTATTGCACGTGAGTGGGCTGCGACCATTTGACTCTCAGGAACGGGTTTTCTCTCTCCACCCCTGACACAATCATCTGAATGCCTTTGGTTCGTGATGAAATAATTTTCCACCAGGTTAGATTCAGTTAATATCTTTAACAAATAAGGCTGGTATTTATTTAATGCGACTGTAAAACCAGACTCAAAGACATCTAGAACTGCACATCTAGGTATCTATATCTACTTTATTCTACTTCTAATGCATTTCTATCATCCCTCGTTTATCGTGGATCTTCGTGACTTCGTTGACCATCCCTAAATATGCCTGGGTGCTGCCACTGCTGCGCCCGACACTGCACGGGGCTAGAGCTTCTCGCTCCAACCCCAAACTGACCACCAGCACCGGACTGCGAGCGCACCTCCATCTGCAGACTCCCAGTCATCGTACCCGATTTCTTCTCCCTCTTCGACTACGGCCAGACCAAGCTGCCCCATACGATCTCGAAGTTCTTGTCTTTGTGGTATATATGCCTCTCTTAGAGGCATCTCAAGCACAATCCGGGCGTCAAGTCCTCGACTCAACCAGACAGAGATAGTATCCACTAGCCACTTGGGATGGCTGGGGCTGTATAAAGGATCCGCGGCAAGAATGAGGTCGTATTGCTCTTTTGGAGTTGGGCGCGGCTCGGGCGTGAAAGACCAATCTAGGACGCCTGTCGTGACGGTCGCAGCGGTCTTGGTTAGAAGCTCTACGTTCAAAGCAGCATTATGAGCTAGATTCGGTACGATATCCGGAAGATCTGTGAGATGAACCTTGGCTGATTTGCCACGAAGAGCCGCAAATGAGAGCCCGACGAGTCCAGTGCCTGCTCCCAACTCTAACGCTCGAAGGGTCTTATCCGACGCCTCAGTGGTCGACGTGGTCGACGGAACAAGTTGTGGAGTCGAGTCGAGTAAAGAGTGAAGGCGTCGGGAAAGGAGATAGGATGAAACCCAAGTCTTCATTCCGAGGTTGTCGGCTGTCAATGAAGGTTCGTGGAGGGTCAATGTGAATTCTTCGCCGCAAGACGTGGGAATCGAGAAAACCCGAGACATGGCTGGCATTGCTACATTATGCGAGAAATATCAGATCTATTGCAACGGCAAAATATGCTTCGCCTGATGGATGATAACCGTGGGTCTACATACCGGTTCGGCCGGACCGCTCGCTAAGCCGGGCAGCGGCAGCATCCCAGATAGCCTCGCGCAACTCATCCGTGTCTAACCATGAGAGGGAGCTCGAGATAATCGATGTTAAATAACGGGTCACACCAGCGGGTTGAACTGTTCGGGCCTTCACCGCTTCATGGGCATTGAAGCCGAAACTCCGTGGTTTGACCGTCAAAACCTCGAGGGCTTGTAGAAGTTCGGTGCCGGATGGTTTGGTGTGAATCTGGGGAAAGTCCAGTACTGAAAAATGCTTATCAGTTCATCTCGGCCCACAAATACTTGTTGAGAGGATTCACATAGGTGGACAAACCATGGAGGGGCTCATCGGGGTCTGCAGTAATCATCTTGGAAGCGCCTGCTGGTGTCAGTAAGCTCGTGCGGGATAACCTTCAGCCAGCGGAGGAGATGGGGGTCACTTTTCCCCTTCTTATACCAGTCGTGGCTGTGGCGAATGGCTATCTCAATTTCAGGCACGCAGAGAAAAAAAAAGTCGTAATCGCCCAAAAGGGAAAGGCTGGTGTGCGGTGTTCCGTGGGTCGACTCCGCTCCGGCCGGGAAACCACGATAAGGACAAAAGCCTCAAACAACACAAACATTGTGAAAGCTTTACATTAAGAGGATAAAAAAAATATTTCTTATAAGATCAATATGACATCTCTCTTGGTGTTAAAACTCCCGGCGCCTATCCCATAATACTCATACTCCTTAAACCCACAATATATACGTTATAGATGGCCTTTTCAACCTAAAGTTGACTTGAATCCCTGATATGCTTGCTCGATGTCAAATGCCAATTCTCTGGCCTGTTCTTCCCCGAGCTCTTCCGTTGCACGCATTTGGTTCAAGGTGATCAGCCATTGGATGATTTTGCCCCGGTTCTCGAAGTCCACATCCGTCACTTTGTTAACCGACTGTATGACTTCAGACAGAAGAGGATGAAGTGCATCTTTCGAGACCATGTTCAATTTTAGCGCATCTAGGAAGGTAATAAAGTTCTCCGTAGCGGCGAGAATTAGACTACCAGCTGCTCCACCGGGGGGACCGATTGATGCTGGAGCCTTGCCCAATATAGGGTTACTGTGAGTAGCCTGCTCGACGGTAGCGGGGAGTCCGATACGTAGACGCTCAGTAGCACGCGGGCATTCCAGCTATCGGGAGAGAACAGGAGAAGTCAGAAGGGGAGCGTAGGAAAAGGGTTGTAGGGAAAAGAACATACCCCCCATCTTCGCTTGAATGTCTCCAAGTCGGCGAATTCTCTTGCCACCGTCTCGTCCCCGAGACTTGACTTGTATTGCTTCAAGAGTCGAGAACATGTTTCTGTGTACTCAGCTTCTGTGATTACATCCTTGATATATGCTTTCTCTAGACCATCTAGGGTGATAATAATGCTATAGATCTCGGCTAGAGACTCGTGAAGGTCGCGCTCCGCTGAGCTCGAGGCTAGCTTGACTTCCTGGGGGGCTAGTTAGTCGGATGCTTCGATCACAACGCTCTGGAACCGGTATACCTCATCAAGATTTATCGACGCAGACAAGGCCGGATTCGGAGTGTAGCTATATGGAGTAGGAGCATATGCTAGAGGACGCTGGGCGTACATGGTGTCTAGAAGCTGCTGAATTCGACAGTGTAGAATCTCCGGTCGCTGAGGGGAGAGTAAAGGCGGTCTCCCGATTGGGACGATGATGGGGCCGGTCCGTACGTTTTCTGCCGTCCAAGAATTTTTTTTTTTAGTTTTATTTTTTCACCTGAAGCCCGCAACTTCTTCGACAACTTATTCACCCTCTTTCACTCCATTTTGCACAGTTGATTCCTTCCGCTCTCGTCGGATAGGGGTTATTAAGGCATAATGGCCGGAAGTCAGAAAAAGTCCACGAAAAAATTCGAGAAAAAGCACCTCAAAGACATTCTCGAACGGCGCAAGGCGTCTGCTAAAATCAAACAGCGACACCACCTAAAGGACAAACGCAAAGCCGAAAATGCGAAATCGCGAGCAAACAATGAGGAGGATTCAGAAGAGGGCCCGGAGGTGAATAAGCAAGATGCCTTTGTGGAGATGAACGTCGATGACTTTTTCGCGGGCGGATTCGACATCGAAATGGGCGATGGTAAAAAGGCTGGGAAGAAGGATGTTACCCCTAAGATCGGAAAGCGCAAGCGATCAGAAGCCCAACAAGATGACGGCGATTCTTCCGCAGCCTCAGGTAGCGAGGAGGAAGATGCCGCGCAGTCTAATGATGAAGATGCCGATTCCCAGTCTAGCGGTTTTGATGGGTTTGCTGAGCATAAAGGCGAGCTCGAGGCCCTGAAGCAAAAGGATCCAGAATTTTACAAGTATCTGCAAGAAAACGATGCCGAGCTCCTGGACTTTGGCGATCATGGTGACCTTGCGGAAGTTGATGAGCTGAGCGAGGCAGAGGAAGAGGGACCAGCCAAGAAGAAGAAAAAGAAGGCCGAGAAGGAGGAGGAAGAGCCCACATCCAACACGCTTACCATAGCGATGGTGAAGAAGTGGCAGAAACTGATGGAAGAACAAAACTCGATCAGGGCTATGCGACAAACTGTCCTTGCTTTCCGAGCCGCAGCCAACATCAACGATACAGAGGGACAGGAGCAGAAGTACTCCATTTCCGACCCAAATGTGTATCACCAGGTCCTCGTAACTGCACTGGGCAATGTCCCCAAGGTTCTCTCCCATCACCTCCCCGTCAAGGAGACGGCCTCTGGGAAGGTTAAGGTGTCTATGGACTCTAAGAAATTCAAAACCCTAACGCCTCTTATAAAGTCTCACACATCATCAGTCCACCAACTGCTTATCAACCTATCCGACGAGCAAACATTAAAACTTACCCTGTCTTCCATTGAGCCGATGCTCCCTTATCTCCTTCAGTTCCGGAAGCTCTTGAAGGTTCTCATTAAGACGGTGGTTGGTATCTGGGCCGACGTCTCCACCACGGAGGCAACGCGAATCGTCGCCTTCCTTCTCCTCCGCCGTCTGATGGTCATCGGAGACGCTGGCCTGAAAGAAACGGTCCTCAAAGCCTCCTACGAGGGCGTTGTAAAGGGTAGCCGGAACACAACCATCCACACCCTCTCGGGCGTAAACCTGATGAAGAACTCGGCCGCCGAGCTCTGGGGTATCGACCAGAATGTATCCTACACGACCGGATTCAGCTTCATCCGCCAGCTCGCCATGCATCTCCGAAGCAGCATTACCAACACCTCCAAGGAATCATACAAGACCATCTACAACTGGCAATACGTTCACTCGCTCGACTTCTGGTCCCGCGTCCTTTCCCAGCACTGCGACGGCCTCGTGGAAGCTAAGGCCGGCAAGCAATCCGCCCTGCGCCCCCTGATCTACCCCGTCGTCCAGATCACCCTCGGAGCGATGCGCCTCATCCCCACAGCGCAGTATTTCCCACTCCGCTTCCAACTAATCCGATCTCTTCTGCGCCTCTCCCGCGCCACAGGCACCTACATCCCCCTCGCGTCCGCTCTGATCGAAGTCCTCAATCTCTCCGAGATGCGCAAGCCCCCGAAATCCAGCACCCTCCGCCCCCTCGATTTCAACACGGCCATCCGCGCCCCCAAATCCTACCTCCGCACCCGCACCTACCAGGACGGTGTGGGCGAGCAAGTTGCCGAGCTCCTCTCTGAGTTCTTCGTCCTGTGGACGAAACATATCGCCTTCCCCGAACTCTCTGTGCCGATCGTAGTCTCGCTGAAGCGTTGGCTGAAACAGGTCGGCTCGCGTTCCAGCGGCAACAAGAACACCAAGATCAACCAGATGATCCTGCTGTTGGTGCAGAAAGTGGAGACGAATTCACGTTGGATCGAAGAGCGCCGAGTAAAGGTGTCCTATGCGCCTCGCAACAGGACCGAGGTCGATACTTTCCTCAAGGATGTGGAGTGGGAGACGACACCGTTCGGGGCCTTCGTGAAGTCTCAACGGAAGTTGAGGGAGGAGAAGGCTGCTATTCTTGAGCAAGGTAGGCGGGAAGAGGAGAGACGTAGAGCAGAAGAGAAAGAGGATGATGATATGGTGATGGATGATGTGGCGAGCGAGAATGATGACAGTGGTAGCGAGGGAGAGGAAGATAGTGACGATGCTGAGGAGGTCGAAGAGGAGGACGAGGAAGAGGACGAGGAAGAGGAGGATTGAGCGCTTCTTCCTTATAAATAGAATCTGCTCTTTACGACCTGGTCTCATTCCGGTTGTAACTTATTTGTGCCCTGCGATTTCTCTAGTATCAAATATATAAAAGTTGAAGAATGGGGGGAATAATACAATTTCCAAAACACCTTTTTTTCTCTCTAATAGTCAACGATCGTAGAAAACTATATAAACTAACTCTATTCACGCCTTCGTCAATTTATCGTCCCATTTGTCACAACCCACCCAGCCAAAAATACCGAAAAACATCATCCAGCCCCGGCCCTAAATCACTTCTTCTACACATCCTACATTCCGACCTTCAAAGCAAAGTAAGCGCATCTTCGCATTAGACCTCACAGTGCGTACGACCATCCTCCACCTTCCCCTGCATCATCACAGCATCGCCCCCCTCCACCCCCCTCCCCGTCTCACTCGGCAGCATAATCGCCTTATCAATCGCAACGGGCAGACCCCTATGTCTACCCCTCAAGGCGACCGCAGCCAGAATCAACTTGCTGAGAGTATGCCACACACCACAGAACGAAGCGTTCTGGCCGGGGTACCCAGTACTGATACCCACACAGCCATACGCGGAGATAACCTCAAACAGAATATTGAAGGTCGAGTAACCGACAGGATCGCGGCTGTAGTTGCTCGATTCAATGATAGAGATGAGGAACACGGCGAGTGCTATCCACCACAGATCGTGGCTGAGTTGGTCTCGGAGCTGTTCGCGGATGAACGTGCTTCGGGATCCGCCCTTGGGAATGGGGAGAACGCTGCCCATCATGCGGAGGAGGCTGTTTTGGGAATATCGTCGATTGTGTTCCTCGAGAAGGAGACTGTCCTCGGCGTAGATCCCGAGGGAACCTTCTTTGTAGATGTTTGTGTCTCTGGATTACGGATCGTTGGTATTTGGTTTCACTTGCTTTGGAAGGGGAGAAGCTTACCTCATTGTGATCAACATTGGGAATGGTGACACATACTGCGGTGTTAAAGTGGTTAGTTTGGCTATAAGGATAGGGGGAGTATGGAATAAGGTTTCGCTAACCATCATGAGAACTGAGAAATGTTAGTCAAATTTTAATACAGCTTTCCAGGTAGGAATTGAGCGCTCACCATAGAGAACGAGTAAACCTTGACGCAGATTACCGATATTGACCACAGAGAAACCTCCAGCACGTACAGCTTTAAACCCATTAGTTATCATTACATACGGGAATACGAGACAAGGGGTATAAGTACGAACCCAGTGCTTGGAACAAGCCATCTAGAACCCGGTAGCCAGTTGGTAATGCTTCGATTTCTTCATTTCCAATAGAAAGAATTTCGAAGCCAGCCCAGTCAATTCCATTGAGAACGATGATAGTCCCCAAGAGATACCACGTGTGACGGGCGGGGAAAAGGTTCGTGTATACCTATGTTCCAAGTAAGCACAAAAAGAAAAAAAAAAAAAAACACCTCAACTATAGATCCTGTGCGACGTTCGCATACCCTTCGAGGATGGTTCAGAATGAAATCCAACGTGTCCCTCCATGTCTCCCACGCGGGCCGATCAGGGATCAACCGCCTCATGCTCCACACGATAAAGCGCAAGAAGCAAGGGTAAAGTGTATTTCCTGCAAGGATGAGAATCCCCATGGTGACGACCGGGTAAGTGCTACATTTTTTTTTTCGTTAGCCTCCACGATAGAGTTTAAGTGAAGTATGCAGCGGGGTGTGTGTACCTCGTTTGAAGTGCGGTCATGTTGGCATCCAAAACACCCATGCCACTATTTACGAAAGCAGAGACCGCAAAGAAAGCACCTGTCCAGAATGGCGAGAGGCCATTTTCCCGGGGAATGTCAGGCTTATTGATCTCGAGCCAAGCGCCCATCCCGACAATGCCGAGAAGTAGGAATAAAAGCCAGTACAAGGTTACCACCACCAATAAGAAGGACACGGCCTTGTACTCGACCCCCTGGAGTGTCTCTCGTTGCTCGACGGTCAAGCCATGGAACTGAGAATTGCGTGAGCCACTCCCCTTGGATTCAAAGTATTTCTGGGTGGTTTTGAGGATGGACCAGTCAGCGTCTTTGCTCGAGGCTTGACCCTGCCAAGCAGTGCCACGACCCACCTCGTCGCTCGGCAGGGCTGGACGACGGCTACAACCAGTATCTTGTCTGGTTATTGGCTGTATGTGATCCTCGCTTGTCAGCGCACTGGGAGTAGCTGCAGGTGCCTCCCGAATGGTCGGTCCGTCCTTCTTTTTTCCACCTTCGATTTCCGGTGAGTGGTCCGGTGGGAAGGTGAAAGCTAGCTCATGTTGAATTGATTTGCGGGCAAGGTTCGCATTGATCTCCTGGAATTTACGTTGAAAGGCTTTTTTCCTCACGAAAAGCACCGTAATTGAGACCAAAATGGCGTGCCCCAACATGAGAAGCAAGAACATTATGACCTGTTGGAAGGTGCTTAATTTAGATGCTTCGATCTAAAAACGGTTTAGCTGTTGTCATTCGGCTGATACCGGGGTGGGCAAGGAATTTAAAAAAAAAAAAAAAGGGGGAGGGGGAGATTCGATGGATCAAGACAAAACGTACCGAGTTCAAACCAGCGCCAGTGATCGCACTGACACACATAAACAAGGAGTCGGTATAGGATACACTGCGCACCGGGTTTGAAACCCCCCAGAAGATGACGCTGGTGATCAGCGACGTGAGGATAAAGTACCCATAGTGCAAAGTGAGAAAGTCAAATTGCGGGAGCAGGGCCATTATGCCTCTACTTGGACGCCGCAACAGACACTGGGCTGTCAATTGGTCATGTCAGGAAGCGCTCTGGATGCATGACGGCAAATCGCGACCGTATTGGGGAGGACAGGAATGAAGGGGTTCTTTAGTACGTACGGATCAGACTCGACATTGAACACGGATGGGTGGGCTGGGGACGCGATGAGGGGAATGGAACCAAGATAGCCCATGATTTGGAAGCCGGGAATTCCGATTATTTTTCTGCAGTCAGCTCTGAGGGCTGACGATGATACAGCTGTCTGTGAGCTGTGAAACCTGGAGAGCAAGTTGGTGATCGAGAGATCTGGAGCTTAAAAAAAAAAAAAAAAAAGGGCGTGTTTTTCGGGTGGGCCTCAAAAGAGTCTCTCACCGCTGCTCATCCGCGTTATCCACTTCATCCACTTTGACGGGTAGGGCTCGGGAATATTCCACCTTAAATTCCTTCCACCACCCGTAGGAGCTGGCATTGGTACATCCACTCTCGCGCATCACTCTTCCGGATTATACCGTGACGGAGGAGGTGGACTCCCCGACCTGGTTTCTAGGGGAAGGCGATTGGAGCATGCCAGGCGCTACTTGGATGACCCTAGTAGATTACAGGCAAGTCTCTCTACACAAATCATAGCAACAAATACTCATAAAATAGACGTATCGCATGCTCATAGATATTGGAATGATGTAAGAAAGCCATTCGTGTAAAGACTGACTAATATTACATTCGACCCCTTTCCACAGCTTCCAGTGTTAGAAGAGACTCTCATCTCAACCATAGATCAATGCAGGGTCAACTCCGGCCCTCTTGAAAACCTAAAGCCACCAGAGGCCAGAGTATGGCGGAGCCGAAGTCTCACACACAGTGTCAGGCTCCGGGAGGTTACCGGTGAGCCAGTACGCAGAGATCGTCCGCAACCCACACTCGGACGGGACATTTGTTGATGAATGCCCATAGCCGTTCAACTGCAGCAGAGCACTACCCTCATAACCTGAGCTTACATTGCGGGCGGATTGGAGCGGGGTATGCCCATCAAAGGTGTTACCGATGAACAGAACAGGATTCTTTGTTTGTACATCGAACCCCCCTTTGTAGGTCTCTTTAGGCTTAATCTTCCACTGCTGGCATCGCGCATAAGAGGAAAACAGCCATCTCGCCCGCCACCTTGCTAATGCTGCCGAGTTTCTGGGTAACGGCCTCGAATTCCGAGAAGGTCGAGGTTCGGACCTGGTTATCCCCGCAATAGATGCCCGCTAGGCTAAGGTCACTTTGGATCGCCCTGTCCCGGGCTTCTGAGGTGGTGTTGCCAGAGTCGAAGACAGCCAAAAGTTGATCTACCGGTGCAGGGCCTTTCCCGTTAAAGATTAGCATGTCAAGGGTGATCGCTACCAATTTCCACAACCTGGTTGAGTAAGTCGCCTCCACAAGGATCGGCTTCAGCCTGTTGTAGTCCAGAACGAGTTTCCCCACTACACGCGGCTCGTACTTGACCTGCTCAAGGAGATCCCAGGTTGCAGCTTCGAGCTCTTTGGCTGTTTTGACATGGACGGCTAGCGCACATGCTTTCGGCCCAGCCTTGACGCAGCTGGTGAAAATGCCAGAGAAAACTTTATCAGAGTCCACCCATTCCTCGAAATTTCTGTTCAGGATATATATATGATTAGCTACTTTGAGATCTAAATTCCTTTTATAGATGACTTTTCTCGATCTTACGCTGGCGCATGGTAGTATTCGTGGACATTCTGAACTCCATCGAGGATCACCTTGTTTATCCTCTCCGGGAACATGGCGGTAACTGTTGCTCCCGCTATCAACGGTGCCTCGGGCCCAGAGTCAGCCTAATGTGGTATCGGAGGCGTTGGCGGATTACTGGTAGCTGAACATGTCAAATTCCTCAACAGAGTCGTGCGTGCATTCAAATGGGATTGCGTTGCCGGTGCCTCGGGTATCAAAAACGATGAGGTCATATAATCCCCCAGTCAACCTGGAAACAAATGGTCAGCGGCAGAACTATAGAATGCGTGCACGCATCGGCTTGGGAGGGATTCGTACGGTATGAAGGTAGTAACAAGGTCTGGAAATTCTCGTCGCCCTGGAACATCTGGTCCTCCAAGGTTGAAGAGAATACTTCCCTTTTTCTTTCTCTTCAGAGGCGCAGCGACCTTCAGCAGGTCACGAGTAAGGGTCTCCTTTTGCAATCGAGCTCAGTATAGTCCAGAGGTACGTCCAAGGTTCCGCACTCAAACGGTATGACGCTGGTGTTGAACTCATTTGGATCGCATGGGGAGAACTGGATCTTGCATTGTACCGCAGTAGCCAATGCTAGCGCCGAGATCAAAGCACGAGAAAAGCCCATGGTGTATGATATTCTAAGCTTAAACCTGAATATTGAAGAGCTTGAGAGACTGGCGTCGCTCTCAAGCAGCGTAGCGAGGAGGGTTCTTATAGATCCCACCCCGACAACAATTAATCCGCTATAATCATAGCGGGAACGCTTAACAGAGCAGCGCCCTATAGAACTGAACCGGAGAACTAACAACTAAGTCATGCATTGGAAAAATAAATATTAAACGAGCATTAAGAACATAGCCAACCCCGAATTAGCAATAGGAAATGCTGGGCACCGGGTAGGCAGAGGCCCTCAAGTTTGGTCACTGCCCTTAAGGCAAAAAAAGAGAGATTGGCTCACAACCACGAGCGAGGAGATCCAAATACCTAAGATTAGAGCCCGGGCTCTGGACCGGGCACAGCAGCCAGTGTAGAACTTTCAATGAGAAGGAAGAGGAGAAGAAAATTGAAGAGGATTGCTTGGCTGTGTCTGCTTCTGACTGCTCATGTTGACGGTTTACTGCACACCCAGAAAAGGCAAAACTGGGCGGCGGCTGGGCGCCAGAACAACAACAAAGAACGAGTGATTGATCGCCCGGAATCCTTCCGCTCAGGCTTCCCATTGCCGCTTTCCCACCACCAACCATGGGATGCCTTAGGTCTCCGATCGCCAATTTCGCCGCAAAACTACAAATTCGGACTGGCAAGGGCGCCGACTCTGCTTCTTCGTCATATCCTTTCTTGGCGTCTGCTTCTAGCCCCCTCCTTACATCACCGCGTCCTTGCAACGAGACGGTTGATGATTTATGATGTACCAACACAATGGGCGCGTAGGGTATCTATACTTCTCGCGAGCTACCAAATTGCTAGGTATCCACGAATCTCATCCAATGGCATCTCCTAGTATGATCTAACTTCGATTCATTTTTCCTAGATAGGATAACCTCTGCGACAAGGATCCAATGACAGTTGGCAGTGGGCTTGTCTCACTGCCGCATGCGGCGGTATGATTCGAGGCACCAAGCCTCGTAAGCGTATAAATAGGCTCTGAACGTCAAAATAAACATGGGATCACTTTATAACCCCCTGGATTGGTTAGCTTGTTCTAAGCTTCAAACCATCCATGGCTCTTTTTTCGCTCTTGTTGCTCGCTTTTCAGGCGGTAGCTCTCTCGACATCCCTCTCAAACAATGCAACTCGCCCCACGGTAGTAGTCGACACCGGGGTCGTCGCTGGAATGACCACCTCCCTTCTAGAATCCCCCGTCCTGGTGAATAAGTTCCTCGGGATCCCCTTCGCGGCGCCGCCTCGCCGCTTCAGCCCACCCTTGCCCCCCGCACATTGGCGCGGTCTCTACGATGCCTCAGAGTACAAGCCGGCTTGCATCCAGCAATTCGATTATCCAGAGCCTGCACGCAGCTTCAATATCAAATGGTTCGGCTTTCCTCCTCCTGCTGGCGAGAGCGAGGATTGTCTCAATCTCAACATCTGGGCGCCAGCCAACGCCGTGCCAGGCTCTCGGCCTGTACTTTTCTGGATACATGGAGGGTCCTTCGCCTTTGGATCCGGCTCAATCTCCTTATACGACGGGTCTAGCTTCGCTGCTAACCAAGACATTGTGGTGGTTACCATTAACTACCGAACTAATGTTTTTGGATTCCCCGGGACATCTGAGCTACCAGAGGGAGAGCGAAACCTGGGGTAAGCTGCCACACAGTTCATCTAAAAAAAGCGACGAATGCCTAACCTTAAACTATCTAGGCTGCTTGACCAGCGCCTCGCACTGGACTGGGTGCAGCGCAATATCGCTGCCTTTGGCGGCGATCCATCCAGGGTAACCATCATGGGAGAGAGTGTCGGTGGTCAAAGTGTCGACATACTGGTGACCAATCCCCCCGACCCCGTTCCATTCCACGCTGCCATCATGCAATCCGGTCAGCAATCGGTATCTATCGGACCCAGTGTGCCAGACGACCCCTGGCAGAAGCTCGTGAGCGCCACCAACTGCTCTTCCCCCACTAATCACACTCTCGAGTGCATCCGAGCTCTCCCCGCACTCAAGATTAGGGATATCATCGAACATCACGCAATCGACTTTAGCCCCGTACCAGATCGCGGAGTCACATTGAAAGAATCCCCACGCCTTGATCGCCTTGCCTCCACCCCCGAAGATCCGGTTATTGCGCGCGTCCCCGTACTCATCGGCACCAACGCCGATGAGGCCACGCCCTACGTGTATGGGCAGAACGACACCGTAGCGTTCCTTCGCTCTCGATTACCCATATTCACAGAAAAGCAAATCCAAGAGCTGATATCCGCGTATCCCATCGGTGCCCCTGGGATTGGCAGCGAATTTGCACGGCTTGACCGCATACTCACCGAATTCATCTTCCAATGCAGATCCGGTATCGTTGCGAACGAGAGTGCCCAAGTAGGCATCGACACCTGGCGATACTTTTTCAACGCCTCTTTCCCCAACTCTGAGTTGTTCAATGGGGGCGCCGCGTACCATACCGCTGAGATTTCGTTAGTGTTTGGCACGTATCCGCGGGAAGGCGCCACGGGGTTCCAGGCGGAATTGAGTCGGGTCATGCAGCGTGCCTGGGCGGATTTCGCAAAGAACCCTACCTCTGGACCTGGATGGGGGGCCGTTCCCCGGTTAGGAGTTTTGGGTGGCGGCGCAATGCCTGGGAAGGATGATGCTGGACGGCACGCGGTGACGACGATTGACTCGGAGAAGGTCGATCAGAGGTGTCCTATTTATCGGGATATGTATGATGCCGCTAGTCCGGCGAATTGATGAAGGGGAGTTTCCTCAATGTAGAATATTTTATGGCAGATATGTACATTAGAGTCTAGACTATAGAGTATTTGCATTTTTCCGGCTAAACTTAACACCAAAATCCCATCAGTAGATAGAAACCCCACAAGCCCATCCAGCTTTAGAAGAAGACCTAGTAAGCCAGTACGGTCCAACTAGATATGACCCGTGTACTTCTACACTAGCCGGAGAAATGGTAGAGAAGCCCTATGCCCTCGTAAAGCGGGGGGATCATGGACCGAAAGCAAAATAATATTTAGTATACTCTTTACCATCAATCCAAACACACCCTTCAAATATTATACCATTATCCCACAGTCGGTAACATTTTCTTCACCCTCTTCACCAAGCTCTTCTCAAACTGTTCTACCCCACTATCCTGGACGTTGAGTTTCCCGGCTTTCATAACATACACAGTCCGCCGTCGAGCCTGGACCTCATCGGGCTCTTCGTCGACTCCTTCGAAATCCTCGTCAAGCTTGTGGTCCACGTCCCGCTTTCCTTCGATCACGGATCGGACCATGAAACGGTCGTGAGATACGAGCAGTATAGCTCCGTTAAACGTAGATAGGGCGGATGCGAGGGCTGTCACGGTGTGGAAATCCAGGTGGGTTGTGATTTCGTCAAGGACGAGGAGATGAGGGGAGTTCCAGATTACTCGGGCGAGTGCAAGACGGACCTAAGGCGCGTAGAAAAAGGGAAACGGTTAGTTTAGCCAAGAAGGCTGTGATTGTCATCTTTTTCAGGCGGTGGGGTAAAAATATGCTTAGGCATCTGTTTATGGTGGGTAGTGAGTACTCACAAGTTGGCCGCCTGATAGTCGATGGATCGGAACATTGGAGACTGTTCTACCCTGGAGACCTAATGACGAGAGCAAACCTCTCAGTTCACCTTCGTTGAGCGACCCATCCACATCCTTCATCATCACACCCAGTGCGGTCAGGGTAGGATCCGCCTGCCCTTGCTCCTGGAGCTCCTCGATGGAGTGCTGGGCGTAGTAGCCCATCTTCAACCGCGAATGGGTGGTCACCTTCCCTTTAGTCGGTAGGGTGACACCGGCCACGAGACGGATCAGGGTGGATTTTCCACACCCATTCAGACCCATTATACCGACTCGATCGCCCATGTGCATCACAAGGTCAATCCCGTTTAGCACAGGTGTGGCGCCAGTCTTGTACTTGAATGTGATCCCTTCCAAAGAGATGAGGGGCCCTGGGAAGCGTAACTCAGGGGCGTCGGGAAGAACGACGGATACCCCCTTCTCATCCTGGGGAACCTCGATCTCCTCACGAGAATTCGAATGCCAGCCGGCCAGGTCCCGGTTTAGTTTGAATCGTCCTCCCTTCGCGTTCACTTGGACGCCCATTCTCTCATCCAGCTTCTTCTGTCGCGACTTGGCCATGCGAAGCTTGTTGTCGTCGTTAGTCTTCTTCCCTACTTTGATGTTCTCGCGGACGGTTGCTTCCATATGTGCCTTCTGCCGGTCCTGCGCCTCCTTCATGCGGCCCCAGTAGAGCTTTTGTGCTTCAAAGTCTTCCTCGTAAGCGGAGAGATTCCCCTTGAAATATTTCAGCTTTTGGTCCCGGATGAGAACAATTTCTTCGCACACGGCGTTCACGAAGTCTCTGTCGTGAGAAACCAGAACGATTGTTGTCGGTGAGGAGTCGCGCAATTGCTGGAGATAGTTCTCCAGCCAAATCACTCCCAGGAGGTCCAGGAAATTGGTGGGTTCGTCCAAAATCATGACGTCCGGGTCCTGTATCAACACACTTGCGAGCATGCATCTCATTCGCCAACCTCCGGAGAGCGTTAGGAAGGGCTTGCTAAATATGTCTTCCTTAAACCCTAGCCCCGTAAGGATTTGGCGGGCTTGTTGCTCCACATCAACCAGTTTCATCTAATTGAACCCTTGTTTCAGTCCTGTGCAATCCTGCAATTCTGTGTACTTATATCAATCACTCACAGTTTCAAACTGAGACTGCAGGTCTTGCAATGTCTCCATTGCAGACTGTGTCTCTTCTTTTATTGAGTCAGCATCAATTTCTTCCTTTGGCTGCTCCAACCTGGAGCGAAATTAGAGTTCTATTACTAGCAGAATAGGAGGCTTTGATCCTTACAATTCCTTGGATATCTGGAATTTCGATTCGACCGACTTCAAGTCTTTCCGCGCTTGCAATCCCCGAGCTCCGCTTTTCAGACTGGCATTTTTCTGGGCTAGGAAAAGCTGCTTCTCGATATTGTCGTGACGGATCTTTCGAATTCCTATGACAGGCTGTATGGGGTCATCGGTTTCGAAACTTGTCGACAAAACTTTTCCAAACCAAATCCGGTAAGCGCTTGTGTCCTTTATTGCCTTGGAGAATATATTATATCCTTACAGTTCATCTTTCGGATAACATCGTTTCTATGATGATCACTGCTCATGACGTAGTCCAAAACTGATTTGTTTTGGATGCTTTCTCCATTCTTACCGTCTCCGGTGTCGAAAGTTTCTTGGTTTTCCGCGTCTGTTTGCTGCAAAATCGCGATGCGAGTTGGATGCGGTATCCCAGGGACCAACTTGTCGGCCATTGCCCTCAGAAGTGCTAAGTGGTCCTTGGTTAGTGACCGTGTACGCGATTACGGTTATCGATGGAGTAACAAGCTTACTCGACTTCCCGGTGCCATTTCGACCAATCAGGCCATAATGCACGCCTGCTTTGAGCCGTAAGTGAGCATCCAAGATCAGCTCTTTGGCATCTGCCTTGGATTTCGATTTCCCCTTCGGCTTTGTTTTGGCCAAGTCCTCTATATTTTCCAATGTAGAAGTGACAGCAATGGTGAGTCCCTCTACATCGATCTGGAAAAAAACGGTTTAGCCCAGCCCGCTTGGAAATGGAGATATCAAAAGTACCTCACCTCCTGTGATGCTTTATCATTTAGAAGATGGAACCGCGTCTGCTTGCAAGTAGCAAGAATTGACGGGGGCATAGTGGTAGAACGGAGATAACACTGCCTTTGTGATTAATTTTTATTCAGCGATATAACACACTCGAAGAGATGAAAAATTATAATTAATTTGGGATGGAAATTGCGGAGGGGCTAAAGAGGGAGTATATAATAAAGTGGTGTGCATTACTATTTGTGCGGGTTGGATATGCAGTGTACCACTCTTCCACTGAATTCAGGGTTTCCCGATTGAGGCCGCCATTCGAAGGGCCAATAATACTGTCGCTTGCAACGACCATCCAAGAAACAGTGCCTCTGAAGACCCTGATGACTCCAGGGCACAGCATGAAGCCCGCCACAGAAGAACTTTATGATGCCACTTTTGACTCAGGCTTCCGTCTTGGGAAGGCGTCGGGGTCCAAAACAGGACTAGTGACCGTAATGGTGCCTCAGGAATCTATGGTTCAGCATGGGCATGAGTCACTAGCGGCCAGGCTCGAAGGACTTTGAGGGGACATCCACGCTCCTCGAAACTTTGAACACTAAGTAGTCTAAAAATAAGAAACAAAAGTATCGGTTGAAGGGATTCAAGGGAGCAATGCTGTGAAAAAGCTTCATTTTTAAATTTTTGGCCACAGTGGTTCATCCCCAGGTCTACCCCAGACCCGGCAACTCTAACCTCCCCGCGGATGATTCGAACCCTGTCAACAAAGAGGAAAGCACCGCAGCCACGGACCTCGTCCCGGTTGTACAAACTACAAACATGCTCCGTCAGCCGGAGATATAAGAACTAACTTCTTGCTACTTCTCCCTTAAGGCGACTTGTTATTCCCTTTTATTTTACTTCTCATTTGGCCCTGCACAATTCTTGTTCCCGCCAGAACCCCCGTTTCCAGATGTGTGCTAAATTGCGAACTGGTCTTCCATCCTTGGTCGTGCGCAACTCGCACGATGATTGGAATATCGTTTGTAGGCAGAGCCTCACTCTGTCTTTTGGCGTATAAATTTGCCAAAAATTGCCAATATTGAACTTAATTTGGCTTTCGATGATTTGACAAAGCTCGGCCGACCTACGTCCGAGTTTGACATCAAGGCCAGAATATCTCATCGAACGTCATCTTGCCTAACACAGCTAGCCTTTTCTTTTCTGACTTTTATCTTCTTCATAATGATAAAGTCTTCAGAGACCAAGAAATTCAGTACGAAAGAGGTATGCAGTGCGCACCCAGTTAGCGGTTACCCGGGGGCCCCGAGGCATCTTTGTGCGGGGTTGGTTCCCAACAAGGGACCATCTTCACGTGGTAAAAGTGCGAAATTCCACTAATTCTTCTCCATAGGCAATGGATTCTTCCATATTCCCCATTTGGGCACATTTTTTAGACTCGTTGGGACAGACGATCTACACTGAGATTTGATCAAAGAATATGAAAGTTCATCACATGCAAGCTGAGATGAAAGCTCGTGCTTCCGAGCTTCAAAGATGATATAAAAAGCATCGTTGCAACTCACTCCGTAGGATTATCAGATATCAAAAGCTCACAGAGAAAGAACCGAAGAGAAAAAAGACTTAACCCCCCCCCAAATCATGGAGGCTAAAGCCAACCCGAAGGACTCGATGAAGTCCACTTGGCGTGAGGATAGCCGAGACAATTGGAACATCTACCACTGGCTCATCGAGTCCCTCAATGCATACCATGTCTCCCTTGACCAGGAAGTCCCAGTGCACCAGAAGGATGAAAATGTGCCCTATATGCCTCAGTGGTCTCTTCATCGCTTCGTGCTCTTCTACGCTGCATTGCCTCTCCTAGCCCACCAAGCATATTCGGTTTACACTGGCCAAAGCCTAAGTCCCATTGCAGCATTCGCCCTATACTTCACTACATTCAACGCCATCGTTATCTACGAGGTGCATATCATCCGCAGACTCGGTCATAAATACGGCTTCTTGGACGGTGACAAACACGAACGAGATGGCATTCCCGATGTTGGCGTCGGCAAGGTCGTCCAATCTCTCTACAAGACAACTGGCTCGCGCCTAGCTTTGTCTGTATATCTTACCTATAACGCCAATCAACTCCCTTCGCAAATGAACTGGGCATGGCTTCCCCTGGAGATCGGCCTCTATGGGATTGTCCTTGACTTTTGGTTTTACTGGTATCACCGCTTGATGCATGATGTGAGCTTCCTCTGGAAGTTCCACCGCACCCATCATCTGACCAAGCATCCCAACCCATTGCTATCCGCCTATGCAGATCACGAGCAAGAATTTTTCGATATGGTTATGGTGCCCCTGTTCACCTACGGGTCCCTGAGGCTGATGGGTCTCCCAATGGGCTTCTATGAGTGGTGGGTTTGCCATGAATATGTTGCTTTTGCCGAGGTTCTGGGACACAGCGGCCTTCGTGTCCACTCATCTGTACCATCCACCTTGAACTGGCTCCTAAAAATGTTCGACGCGGAAATCGTCATCGAAGACCATGACCTCCATCATCGCAAGGGTTGGAGGAAGAGCCATAACTACGGCAAGCAGACCCGTCTTTGGGATCGCATCTTCGGGACCAGCATCGATCGTATCGAGTCTGTGGAGGGTAATGTCGATTATATCAATACGGCCCCGATGCCACTTTATTAAATGAGGATATTCTCATTTCTTGGGAGGTCAAGCCTAGCTAGGTTTCGCCTTCTTTGACTTTTTACGACGAAATTATGAATATATAAACCAGGGGATATACATGATAGAAATGGCGGCTTCGGCGATATTATGAGTGAAAGTCAGTCAATCATCTTGATAAAGGCAGTATCGTGATATCTAGCATTTGTAAATAGTTTTGGGAGAGAATTCTTAAAAGGAATACATCATTATTGGTGGCTGTGATGCTTCCTGCTCATCCTTCGCCCGTCCGCGCACAAAATAGTGGGCGAAATAGAAAGATGAGCAGGAAGCATCCCAGCCGCCATGGCACACAGTACGATGTTGCCACTTAGAAACATCGCATCTCTTCACTAACCGACCGTAAGATATACCGATCAAGGAAGCACTTTCAGATTTCTTTTAACGCAGATTTCCCCTCCTCCATCTTACCTTCATATATTTCAACCAACATAATGATACACTTTGTTAAAACCAATGATTCAAGCCCCCTACCATAGGAAGTAATATACGCGCTCAGCAACAGTTAACCGCACACATCGAAGGTCCACCTCCACGGAAATAGGCAGAGAATCTGCTTAAAAACAACCTTCCTTTCTTCAAAGCTCAGGCGGCAAGGCGACATCATAAGACAAATCTGCCATCCTATCAAAATCCCCAGACCCGGTGATATTCCCTTCTCCAACCATGGAATCAGACACTTGGAGGAAGCTCCAACGTGGTGTGGCAGCCACTCACCAGCGCACGGCCAGAGGGAGAAACCGCCTAGCCCAATTTCAGTCACCTCACTACATCATGACTTCATGATAAGTCATACGTAGAAGGCGAACGTTATAAAGGCAAAATGTCGTCTTCCTCGTTCCCTTAAAAACATACGATTTTGTCGAAATCATACTAGTCTATCTATATCATTGCTACCTATATACGTACGGTATTTTGAATCCAATAGTTCCCTAAACTGCTGCCACCATGTCCTCCAGCCAAAACCAGTCTAGCTATACCCAGCACTTGAACGATAACAAGACTGGCCAGAGAGACCGTAACACGTCTTTTAGGCCAATGCACTCTGATATCCAGGTATATTCACCTCTCATAACCCCCCCGAGTGAATATGTTCGATTTCCGTGTTGACCCAACTTGTTATATATATAGAGTGACGATACAGATTTCATGCAGGACAGCAACACCTCTACTACTACTACTACTACCACCAGCGGCAGTGGCAGCTCCTCTGGCGAAGGCTGGAACCGGGGGTCGAGATACTCGTTTACTGCTAGTGATCTTGCCCATCCGGATGAACATACCAGTCCTGATGAATGAAGGGTTATAAGTGAATGATAGCGGTAGATGTTGCCAGGAGTAGTGTTCGAAATTGATGCCTATCTTGTTTAGTTTATTCTAGTCTATCTAATTAACGATGAAAAATTACAATATGCCAATTCTCAATCCCCTGGAACAAGTTTAAAAGGAATAAAACCCGAAGAATGCTAGACATTATCGTTTTCGAGTACCCCATGGGGGTGAACAGTGTCATTGTTGGTATGCGGATTCATGACGTCGTGAAGGCATCACATATCACGTTGACTTCCCCAGTATTGCCGTTTTCAGTGACTTTGCTCAACCACTTCCTTAGGCATTTTTTCTTCTTATTTTTATTTTTTATTTTTTCGTACTCACCCCGTCTTCGCTCGAAGAAAAAGTCATCAATCAGCGACAAAAGCCCATACAAACTCCTGGTTAATAATTAGGTGTCGCAGACAAAGAAAGTGTCTCATGCGGTTTTTATTTTTGCTTTGAGGCAGTGTTATGCTGTGGCGACTTCCCACGCGGAGGTAATAAACAGTCCAATAATTGAGAGTTTGGTCAAGTTTTAAAGTTAACATTTAAGCTACTCTGTACTAATAATACTTACTCCTCCTTAATTGCCTTCGAAGGTTACGAGTTGTGAATTAAGTTATTATTGCTTACTACTGATTTGGCAAGTAGCTCACTCAGTAAATAGTTTCTCATTCGACTGCAAGCTAGGGAATATATATCCAGAAACGGTTTGCACAAATTTGAGGCATGACAGGAGAATTGATCAAGAGCAACAAAAAATACAGGGGCTAGCAAAAGCATCCTTTGAAGTTTGAATGAGCTGTCACTACTTTTTGTCTTTGCTTTTTTCCCCCTTGAGCACATGCGGTTTTGACCTCCCGCTGCCTTCCGGGACAACATGACATGTATTTCTGAGATTCCGCTAAAAAAATGGTGCTGCCTAGAAATGGGTTCTTTGTCCTGGATGAATTTATTAATAACCTCTCAATAACGTTGCGCGTATGCATAAAGACTCTCGCATGATCTATGTGCAATTGGTATGGTTTGTGCTGCGCCCGCAGAGGGCTCAACCTGGACTTGCAGGATGCTGCCCAACCAAGACGGTCAAGGAAGGAGAGTCTGGAACGCAACTTAGGCATCAGGATTTAGAAATTTTGGGGGGGAGACGAGAGTGAGTTTGAGGCGAAGCTTGAATCGAGAACTCAGGATGGTATTGATCTACCAAAGAAAAAAAGGCAAAAGCAAATAGTCTATCCACTATTCTGGGACCCTGATACTAGGTGTATCCCGGCACAAGCATTCGAACCTCAAGGAGAGGATCCGACGGTTGATCGGGCAATTAAAATCAGATGATGGATGGACGCGAATATATTCCGCACCACCACAACCTGGGAAATAAAGAACCTCTCGTACTTTTTTGTGGGCTGGATCTCAATTGATCAATTGAAGATCCGACATCGCCATGTTTCGGTATAGGTTATCTTGAATTATGTAGCACTAAACCCAAGTCGTGGATTGCGGACCCCAGCTCAATCCTTGATTGCTCAAGGTGATCATGTCTAGACCTCGAGTGTTGACTCTGCAAACCAATTCATCGCCAGGCCAAATGCTCGGCGAGGTTCCGAGAGTCTGGGCAGGTCGGCAGTTCGTGAACACCGCACTGCCTCGTTTGGGTTATAGAAAAAAGAGGAAGAGAAAGAGCAAGCGAGATTTCAGGGTACGTAAGGAGGCGATACTCAGCTGGACGTTTCTAGACCTGGGTAGTTACTGGGTTGAGAAGGGAGAAAACGACAAGGCGCTTGGAAGGAAAAATCGTCGAATCCCACAGAGATGGAGCGCAGGAAAAAGGGTGGAGGTATCTTTGAAGGACATGAAAAAAAAAAGGAAAGAAAAGCAAAAATACCAACACCACTATCGTTTTCCATATTCTATATTTACCTTTTGGATGTACAAGAATGCGACCTTGATCGCGTATCGCTGCATGGTTAAGCTTCGGCTTCGTGATCTACTTGCCAGTCTTGCCGCCGCTTCCTCGGAAAGGCAATATCGAATGATCCCTTCTGGAACACGAAAGGTCTCGTGTCAAGTCGTGCTTTTATTAATTTAATTGGAGAGAAATTCGACACCGGGGCCAAAACGCCTTCAGCAGCCTCGGCAGCGAATCGCTTCACCAAATCGCTGGCGGAGGATCTTGAGGGTCAGGAAACAAGAGCCTCGTTTACCGACACTAAGTGTCAGAATGTTGCATGAGTGGCTTTGCTCTGGAAGTGGGTTGGACGGCATCCATGAGTTGGTGTGCCAAGCTTTGCTTTCGGTGGTGGTGGCGCACCCCACCGATCCCACACTGGCGCAGGATTTCCCTCCCACCACCGAACCACCATGTTGATTCTCTCTTCCCACGACAAGGGTTGAAATCTTAACCACTGGGGCGTCAACTTGGGGCCAGTCAAGGGGTTAATCTCCTGAGCTGTTGGCGAAGAATTCAAGGACAACGAGAAGTGGGTTAGGTGGCTCGAAACCACCCCAGCCCGTGGCTAATCTCATTCTTCTCAAAAATCTTGAATTCACCTGATTGTGTTTGAAACAGCGGCATGTTGTCTCCATAATTAATCAGGAGTTTAACCACAGAAGATTTGTTTTGTGGGCCATGTCGGAAGGTCACCAAGCATTCCGCTTCTTCCAAGCTCTAACTTCCAAGTCGCAGCAGCAACGAGATGATGGAGGGAATAGCCTTAGGGATCAAGGTGGATCAAACAGTTTTCATCTATGATTGCAGCGAGTTTTGCCCCGAATTGTTGCTTTTTAACGATGAAGAAGATCCTCATGTAACTAACGATCAAGGGACAAAAAGACTACTTGAGCAGATTTTTATTGGGCCTCAGAATCACTGCCCTACGTCATAGGTTACCTTGGAATTTCGGAAGGGAAGGGAATGTATGGGGTAAATGTAGATGCGGATTCGCTAATTAACCCAATTGGTGCAACCTTCGGGGAGCGCAAAGTCCAGTCTCTCCTCGTTGAACCTCCGTCGCCCGTTCTAGTTAACCGGAGAAACAGGCATGAAACGGAGGAGAGGGGAAAAGGCAAAAGAGACGTCAACGAGGAAGATGGGTGCTGGAAATCCCCGTGGTTGGCATTATTATTGGGCCACTTGCCAAGTAGGTAGGGGTCGTTGCAAAGAACAGAGAGAGAACTTTATCCAGAGAATTCCGTCCTCCGTTCCTCTTCCTGAGAATAATTCTGGTGCCTGAGCAGTTCCCCATTTTAAAGATAAGCCAAAGGAAAGAAAGTGAACCAGAGAGGCAAAACCACGACAGCTACACAGCCCTGTGTTATTCTTAAATAATCACGCAGCGGGTTTGACGGTTTGACAGTCAAACAAACCGTCCTCCGTACTCTGAGTAGATCTCATCGAAGATCCCATTGCAGGATGTACTACTTATCGAGAGTGTTTCTGAACTTTCTTGCCCAGCGGTGTTCCCCACCCAAGTCTCGGCTCTAAATTTCTTGGTGCCTTCTTTGGAAGGTGCTTTCCTCCTGCAGGATAAAGGGCTCACAGGGGATTCTGGAAGTGGAGCGGCCGGTCTTAGGGTGCAGCTGCCCAAGCCCTAGTCGTGCCACTCTCCGCCAATGGCGGGAAGTATTGGGATGAGTCAGCGGAGGGGACGCGCAAGCCTCGCCCTACCTGTTTTCTATTCCTGGTCGCTTGGTTTTTCCCCTGGCTCTGCCGCCCACTTCCCACTCTGGTCCTCCCACTCCCACCCACGGCTCCTCTCATCATTCTTCCCCCCCGTTCCCTCATTTACCCAGCGCTCATCCATCCTTGGTCGATCGTCCCAATTCCCACCACTCCCAGCCGACGAACTTTTGGTCCTTCCTGTCCCTGTTTGTTTGCGGTGTCCTCTTCATCATCTGGTTCATCATCTTACCTTAATCCATTTCCATCTTTTGGGAGTTCTCGACTTGGTCTTTTTTCCCTTTTTATTTTCCTCCCTTTCCTATCTCTTTTAAACGTAATAATTCTTTTTTGAGGTGGTTAAAAACACCTTGAACCCCTTATCTCTCGCTCGCCTTTTCCTGCCGACGTTTTTCCACGTTCCTCTCCATCACCCCTCTTTGATTTTATGGTTCTGTATCATTTCCATCATCGTTTTTTATCGCAGAATAGCATACAGACGGATTCGTCACTCTTGCTCGGTGGACTATCAAGTTTTATGAGGATAGGCAACGCCGACGTCTAATTATTATCCCTGGAAACATTGCACCTTATCTCTCACCATGGCGACACTTGCGGAACACCCAGTTGTCGGTCAAACTTCATACGACCAGGATATCGATTCTTTCCTCAACCTCGATCAGCTCAGCTACACCTCTTCAGATCCAATGCGGTCAAAAACAACCCTCACAACACAACCGTCGCTTCCGAGCTCAGACTTTACAACAACAGCCGACGTACGGAGCGCCAGCTTTGCCGCATCGAGTCAATCACCCATCGCCTTTCAAGCCCCTAGCCATCAATATGACGAACACAAACAACAGACAGGGCTTCCTCCTGGGGCCTTGGCTCAAGCAATGACCTTCAACACTATGAATACAGTGGGATTCAATGCGGCAAGCCCCGGATTTGCCATGGGCGGGGAAGTTTTCCACGGTCAATTAAAGAGGGAAGATGCTCCTATGGATTTCAATGCAGCTCCTACCCGCAACCCTTCAGAAATGGACCTGGAGTCTGATAACAACATGGGTGCAGTTCCGGCTTACTTTTTCGCTCAAAACCCCAGTAAGAGTCAGTTTGTTGATCCGAATGCTCTGGGTGGCCATGATGCTATGGCTGCTGGCCCTTCGACGCAAGTCGGTCGCATGTACCCAGGAATGCACCAGCAACAAGCTGCGATGGCCAAGGCAGCTCAACAGCAAAAGCATCACGAAATGCTACGGCAACAACAGCAGCAGCAGCAGCAGCTTCAGCAACGCCGTATCGAGGAGCAGATGCAGCAGACCGGAACTCCCCAGCCCCAACCCCAGCCCCAGCGCACCGCAAACCCAGCCGTTGATGAGCGCATCTCACGCCTTTTGCAGCAGATGAGACAGAATGCCATGGGGTCCCCAGATCAGACTCCTTCTCCTTCTGCTCTCCCTCAGATGACAAAAGCCAAGAAGGATGAACAGGACATGGATGAAGATGAGAGGCTCCTCGCTAGCGAGGAAGGGAAGAAGCTCAGCAGCAAGGAACGACGACAACTACGCAATAAGGTCTCTGCTCGTGCTTTCCGATCTCGAAGGAAAGGTATGTATTTGATCTTGATTCCCCTAGATCTTTGGTAGGCATATGATGCTCATTTGCTTTTCAGAATACATTGGCCAGCTTGAGAGCGAAGTTGCTGCTAGAACAAATGAGGCCCACGAACTTCGCATGCAGAACCGAGCTCTGTTTGAGGAAAACGCTCGTCTCACCGATCTTGCGCGCATGCTTTTGTCATCTCCACACTTTTCACAGTTCTTGGATGAGACGAATGTCAGTGGCCTTGCCGTCCCAACCCAAGCGCAGCCGCAGCCGCAGCTCCAGTCACAGCCTCAGCCTCAACCCCAGCCCCCAGCTATCTCGCAGCCCCCGATGCAACAACCCACACTTCCAAAGGACCCAAACACCGCCCACAGTGCTCAAGAGTTTCCCATGCAGCAGGCGCCTCAAGTCCCCATGATGATGGTTCCTAACCAGGGCCTCGATGTATCCACGATGAATGTGAACAATGCTGGTTGGAACTCGGGCATCGATATGAATTACGGCAATGCTCCCGTCTTCGCAGTCCTGGATGTTCCCGAACCGCCTGCCATTGACATCGAATTCCTTTCTGGAAAATCGGCTCAGCTTGGTGGTACCTACGTTGCTGATATGGGGAGCACAAAAGACGAGGCCCCTTCTCTAGATCTCTCCCCTATAACCACCCTACCAAAGGCACAGTCTGCAACTGGGTCGGAGAATCTGGATGTTGAGTTTGACGAGTCTGACCCTGCTTTTGCTCTATTTGCCGACCAACCTCTTACACACTCAGTTCAGGAAACCACTGAGATCTCCTTCGTTGAGATTCAGTCGGAGAAGCCTTCCGCCTTCGAGTTAGTGGTCGAAAACGACTCTAGAGCTGCTCCCAGCCGATTTGCTTACCTTTGCGGTAGTATGGAGGCAGCCTTCCAACGCGTTTCTTTGATGACCGCTCATCTTTCATGATTCCCCATGTCGCATATTTGAACCATTTAAAGCTGTACAGATTTTTTTGTGTTTTTTTGTGTTTTGGATACCTGGACACAAGTTTGGCGTGTAGATCCCGCTAAGTTTCCTTTGTTTATGATTTTGTGACTATATATTGCGCCTCCTGGTAATCGTCTGTCTTTTACTTTCTTTGCGTTTTCTCAGGGAAGAGGTGTTCTGGGGCTTGATTTCGAGTGTATTTTTTTGGGTTTGGTTTAAGGATCGAGAACTGGGCTATTGGATAGTGTTGGACCTTAAGGACCAGATTTGAACAGATTAGGAAAATCAATGGTAACAAAACAATTTTAAAAATGTCTTTGATGATCGATAACAAGATTTTTTTGCTTTTAGCCAACGAAATGTGATGATTTAGGGAGTGACTTGACACATGGATGGGATGGACCTCATGTTTCCGCTCTGGGCAGAAAAAAAAGTTGGGGAGTTGCTCGAAAACTCCTATGCGCCATGAACAACTCCCTCCACCACGTCAATAGCGCACTCTGTAATACCTCCCCTTTCCCGGATATTTGGAACCAAGTTTGCTCTCAGTTTGTTTCTGCTAGAAGTGTGCGATTATTCTCTTCCTTGCCTCTGCCATCTTGGCTTGATTTCATAACCGCCAGGCTGCACGCCAACAAGCCTTGTCGACCCCATCCCGACTTGACTCACCTATGACTCTTTTTTAGGCTGTCATATTCGAACCACTCCCCCAGCAGCCAAATTGGCGTCCTCCCAGCTGCACGGAAGGCTGTTTAACAAAGCCTTTCGTACAATTCCGTTCTCGTCGTCTCCTCGGTCGAGGTTGTTCACTTGCTCGTCACATCGCAACTACCGAACCAAAGACAAAGACGAGGAAAAATATAAAGCTTACAAAGCCTACGAGGCCCGAGAATTATTTGAAGAGTACGAAGAATTCTTTGAGGGCTCTGCGGAAAAGGAAAAGAACGGTGACTTAATACTCGGAGGCTATCACGAAGCTGGTCGAGGACGGGCATTCAACCGTACTAAAGGTCAAGCACTCAGCCCCCCCAAAAAGCCTCGCCTCAGGACACAGTTTGTTCATCGGACCCATCTAGTTCCGAATAGTTACGTATTTAGAGTGCCAAGGCTCGATAACTCTCGGGGCAATAATTACATCTTGCTGGATCCCCGCCGAACCAAGAAGCTTTCAGGTCCCGACTTCCCCAAAAACCCGCAGAACCAGAAGCATCCCATGAAGTTCAACTACCAGATCTTGACGACACCGACGGCCGATACCCCGGGAACGACGGCCCTCCTTCATTTTCCAGACAAACGGTACTTTTTTGGGCAGATTGCTGAAGGGACTCAGCGAGCATGTACGGAAGGTGGCACGAGGTTGACCAATGTCACAGACATCTTCCTCAGTGGTCGTATGGAATGGGGCAATACTGGTGGCTTAATTGGCGTAATTCTGACGCAGGCCGACGGGCTCGCAAGTTCATCCAATGCATTGGAAATTGCTGCTCGTGAGAAGGAGGCCAGACGCCAGAGACACCTAGAAAGAAACCCACAAAGCAAGCAGAGCATATCAGAGGATAAGTCAAAGCATGGCGAAGTGGGCACTGCGCAAGACGGCCACCCATCCACCCAACGGGGAACATTGACTATCCATGGTGGTCGAAATCTGGCACATACTTTGGCTACGGCCCGCCGTTTCGTGTTCAGAAAGGGCATGCCTGTTTTCACGAGAGAATATGACTCGGAGAGTTTGTCGAAAAAAATCCGCACCGGAGAGGAGGATCCATTTGAGCAGCCCACTTGGAGCGACAGCAACATCAAGGTCTGGGCTATGCCAGTTGTACCTTTTTCTTTTGACTCCGAGTCTAGGTTTCGGCGTCGGTCTCGCTCTCGCTCTCGTTCCAGGCCCCGAAGCCCGAGAAAGAGGAGTCTCGATGAATTCCAGGAGGTCGCTCCTGAATCGAGCGAGATGGATCCCCAGGCCGTTGATCAGGTTGTGCGCCAGTCTGTCGTTGCTGACATGTTCAACTCGACATGGAGTTTGGATGCTTTGACCGAGACACGCTTGGCTGATGTCAAGATGCCAGCGGTCATGTTTGTGCGTGACCCTGAAACCAAGGATCTAATCAGATATCAAGGTCCTGCTCCAGGGAGTGGTGAACCATTGCCCGACATAACGGTCCTTGTCCGAAAGCCCTGGCCGGGGGCGTCTGTTGAGAAGATTCCTCTCACATCCCGGAACGACGAAGCTCTATCTTATGTTATAAGAAATCATGATTTAAGAGGCGCCTTTGACCCCGCGAAAGCCCGTGCGTTGAAGGTAATACCAGGAAAAGATTATGGGAGACTCGCCAACGGCGAAGATGTGATTTCTGAAGATAATAAAGTGGTGACTCCTGAGATGGTTTTGGGGCCTCCACGGCTTGGAAAGGGCTTGGCTATAATTGATTTACCTACAGGACGTTATGTGGAGAATCTCCTCGACCGCCCGGAGTGGAAGTCTCCTTCGGTTACAACAAATCTAGAGGCCTTCCTATGGATCCTAGGCCCGGGAGTCGCAAATCATCCTGGGATCCGGGCCTTTGTGCAAGATAGGCCTGATTGCAAACATATTGTATCAAGCCCGGATTATTGCCCGAACTATTTATCCATGCAAAGCATTGCGGAATTGTCGCTGCGTATGGCTCAGCTGAGACCTGACAACTTTTCCGTGCCCGTCCATGACAACTTGACCCCCCCCCAAAGGCAAGGCGACCCGATGAAAAGGACAGATATATTTGAGTTTGCAGAGCCTGGACTCTTAGTCGAAATGGCGCCGGAGTTTCAATTGAATGACTCTGAGAAAGTGCCGCGGCTTAATACTGCAGCTCTTCTCCAGCAGATTCCCCTGAGCGTTCGTCAACGAGCTTCTGTTATTACTAGCCGTTTAGGAAAGCCAAAAGCCCAGCGAAACCTGAAAAGTTTTCTCAATAACCTCCCAGGGCAGGATGTCGAGATATTCACTCTTGGCACTGGATCGTCATCACCTTCGAAGTATCGTAATGTCTCGAGTACATTAGTACACGTTCCTGACCAGGGTTACTATTTGCTCGACTGTGGCGAGAACACCCTCGGCCAACTCAAGCGGGTGTTCGAACCCGAAAAGCTGCGAGAGGTCCTTAAAAACCTGCGCATGATCTGGATTAGCCATCTCCACGCTGACCACCACCTTGGAACTGTCTCAGTCATTAAGGCTTGGTACCAAGAGAATTACCCCAAAGGTAACCCACGGCCAAAGTTGGAGATGGACATGTCCAAGATCCTACAAGAAAAACGCCTGTTTCTGGTGTCCGAGCAAATGATGGTTGAATGGCTGGAAGAGTACGCTGGCGTCGAAAAGTTCGGTTTTTCAAGTCTGGTACCTCTTGCCGCTTGTCCTAACCTGGAAGCAGACGGCTCGATCAAGACAAAATTCTATTACCGTCACTGCCGCGCTGACGGATCGTACCCGGGTCGGGATTTGGAAAGTGGAAAGCCTGTTACCACGGAACTCTCCTTCACTGACGAAAGCTCGCCTCTCACTTCTTTACTCCAGAAGGCTACGGGGCTTTCAGATCTGCTAACCACCAAAGTTTCCCACTGCCGCGGTGCAATGGCCATGTCAATGGTCTTCCCAGACAGCTTCAAGCTTTCCTTCTCAGGTGATTGCAGACCATCACCAGCTTTCGCCACAATCGGCAAGGGATCCACCGTGTTGATTCACGAAGCCACTTTCCAGGACGACATGGTCGGCTCCGCCATCGCCAAAAAGCATTCCACAACCTCGGAGGCTATCGATGTTGGCCACAAAATGCGCGCCCGGTCCATCCTCCTCACCCATTTTAGCCAGCGGTACCAGAAGCTCGCATACGTCGACCAACAAAACGCCCCGAAATCGCAGGGACGAGACGGCGCGCGACCGGCCGGCATGGAAGGCACAACCGATATCCCCGTCGACGAACCAGAAGAGGAATTGTCGGTTGATGGGCCCATGGCCCTCGATCCGGATGCCCAAGGCGGCGAGGGGGAAATCCCACCCGTCGTGCCAGTCGTCACGTCATTCGACTACATGCGTGTTCGGGTAGGCGACATGTTTAACATCGAGGCATACTCGCCCGCGGTGGAGAAACTACACAAAGTCGTTGAGCGTGCTGCAGAGTTGAAGGCCGAAAAACAGAGGCAGGCGAGAGAAGCCGAAGCACAGAACAAGGGTAAGAAAGGCAAGAAGCAAGCGAAGCAAGTGACCCAAGACCTCCGTGAGAGCTCACCTTCCACGATCGTGCATGCAAATGCCGTTAAACCAGCGTTGCCCCCCATGGCGCCAAGGAATGTGTCAGTCTGGAGCGCCAGCGAGAGCGAAAGTGGCTGGACTACTAGTGGTGACGAGAGTGACGGGGGACATAGGGCTTGATCTAGCACCCATCACATGTTTAGTTAGAAGGCCCTTCATACACATCTCTACTTCTCATGTATTATCCCATCTATACTTTGTATTTATTTTCCAGGTAGAGGGTTCCTATATACAACAAACTTGCCTTTCCGGTCATTAGCCCTATACAGGGATAAAATACACATATCCCCGGTTGAGGGAAAAGGTACTCAACTTGACTAGATTGGAAATATTTTCAGTTCTTTACAATAACCCCCACATGGTGATAGCTATTCCAAGTGGCCTATCATATAGTTTAACTACCTCTTGGCTGCTAACTATGAGTATACGAAGAAACCGCGACCTGGTGAAATCGACGGAGTCACCTACCACTTTACTTCCCCTTCCGCATTTTCTTCTCTCATCTCCCAGGGCGCTTTGGTGGAGTATACATTTTTCAGCGGCAACTATTACGGCACGAGCAGGCAGACGATTGCCGGCCAGACGGCAAAGGGGTTAGTTGTTGTGCTCGATATTGAGATGGATGGCGTGAAGCAGATGAAGGTTAATTTAGATGCGCGGTACGTCTTCGTCAAGCCGCCAAGTTTGAAGTTTCTTGAGGCGCGTTTGAGAAATCGGGGTACGGAGAGAGAGGAAGATGTGAGGAAGCGGCTGGACCGGGCTAAAGTTGAGCTGGAGTTTGCTGATACACCGGGGTTTTTTGATAAGGTTATTGTTAACGAGGATATTGAAAGGGCTTATGCAGAGCTAGAAACGTTTGTGTACATGCCGGTAATAAAATGATTCCATTTGGGGGTTGGTTAGCTTTGACCTATATTAGTAGGCAAAGGGTTACGAGCTATGGTTGAAGCAGTTTTTAGTACGAAGGATACCGGTAGAGGGAAACATGTACTCATCTTGACTAGATTTAAATATGTTCATTTCCAATTTCTAAATTTCCGCCCTCCCAAGTCTTGCGATTCCAATGTATCTCACACGCGTACCTGTTCTATATGGATAAAAAGAAAAGGAAAATGAAAATTACATAAACTAGTTCCGGAAATTAATGCATGGCAGGCCTAGAAGCCAGAAACTGCCTTCTCCTTGTTATCCTTGCCGTACATACCCTCTCCAAGATTTTGGACACATTCGGTCCTCCAGTTCTTTGGGGTGAACTTGTCAACAATCTGCTTAAAAGCATCAAGGGTACAAAATGTATCATCTCCCGGAAGGTGATTGCGTGCTTCGACAGCACAGCCAGGGATGCGGACGGGTTGGTCGTTGTAGCGAATGCGAACATAGTGTTTCTGCATCTTCTGCAGATCAGAGTCTTGGAATGAGGACAGAGGCATGCGTGCTGTTCCAGAGGGATTTAGATTGGGTTGACTGGAAGATGAGGAGGAACTAGAGAGGTAGGAGAAGAGGCCACCAGATTTCTTGGTACTTGCGGATGGCCCTGAAGATTCTTCAACGCCAACGCTATCGTGAGAGAAGAGCTCCACGGCTATGGAGGAAGTAAAGGGGGGCCAGTGTCCATCGGAGGCACCGAGACTGTTCAGAATACCGGCAAGGGTGGTATCATGGCATCCGCTCATCGCAAACTTGATCGTCTTGCCTCCCTTTTCAGGGGTCAATGCGGAGCCCGCGGTTTCGCTACGCCAACCACCATCCACTGCGGTGCTAACCATGCGGTCAACGACGTCACCCATCAAAGCGCCAATACCGAGTTTTCGGTACTCGGTGCTCTCGTTGTAACCGGCAAACCACTCGTCAACGGCGATTTGTTCAATCAATGCTCTAGCCTTCTGGTTATAGAATTCTTTGGGGAGTCTTGTGGCGGGCCCGTGTGCGTCTGTTGCATTTATCGTGTCGTTTATACCAGATAAACGGGGGTGAGAGTCGACGCCAACTCGGGGGGAATTCTCAGGCATCCATTTGGAGTAAACATTGTTGATGTAATCCATTTGTTCAGTATGGTTCCCTTAATAGAGGATAAATGTTAGTCAGTATAGTTTTTCCTGAAAGGGGCCCGCAGCTACTAGAACGTACATTTCTTTGCAGCCCTATCCGCAAAAAGTCTGGCAAGTTGCCTAAACCGACGACAGTTGCTCTCGTTGGGGAAAAGGGTTTCCTCGGATACGGAGCGACCGACAATCACGGGCGGGGGGAAGTCCTGTGTACGAGCACTGGAAGGGTACATCCCCCAGAAAGCCTGCTGAAGAGACTCCAAAGCTCGAGGAATTGCTGTCGCACGGAGATACATGTCTTCTGTGTCGGACTTGATCTTTGGCATGAAGCCAAGCTGGTCCACGTAGAGGTGTCGCAGGCGCTGACCAAGCTGGAACGTCGTTTCTCGTCCTCTGTCCGTCAATTCACCATGTTGACTATGTACCTATCGGTTAGCCATTGTACTTTTTCGCAGGCCATCCCGCTTTGCACTTGCCAGATGCCCTCAATGTCCCCCCCAGCGCCCACCGCCACAACGGATTCATCCTGTTCACCGAATGCCTCCATTTTCCTTCGCCACTGAAACCCATTCCATTTCGAGAGGTCTTGCTCACTGGCAGCCATCTGGACCATCCGGCGCGCAACATTGCAATACGGCCAATCTTCATGAAGAGGTGTTAGCGAAAGGGGAAGTAAGAGAACGAATTGGTGTGAAAAGACGATTTACATGGAATCAGCCCTGCCTGGGGGGCGTTAGCTTCGAATTATAATTGCGTCAATGGGGAGCCCTGGGTTCATACATTCTGGAAGCGTGACGAAACCGGCGTACGTTCACCTGTAAAGCCCAACGGTTAGCTGATAGCTAGTTTTTCTTCTATACAAACCAAAACCTCTTACCATGTCGGAGGAACTGTCCGGAGTTATTAGCAGAGAATCAATTGGGCCATTTCGGGAGCGGGTTGACACATACAATCTGAACTAGCTGGAGCTTCAATTCCCGAGGATAGAGTTGGTTAAGCTCTTCCTGGGTATAGGGCTCACGTGGAACAAGCGAAGTCATCTAGGGAGGTTTTGGGACAAAGATACGGAGCGAGAACCGGAATTGTAGGTAGGACGAAAGGATCAGGGGTTGTAAGGACAAGAACACCAGTTGGGGTTCATCTCAGGTGTTGGGGTTGGCCCGTTAGCTGGACGGCGGTGATGACGCCAGAAGCCGGGATGCGGTGAGAAGCCAATCAGGTGAGGGACTAGGGTCACCTGCCAGCGCGGGGGAGCTTAGCCAAATCGGGACGGCGCAATTTCCAGCGGGCTTTTCGACTTTCGATGGATTCGTTTAATACGATTGCTGACACTGGATAAGCTGTGATTATATCATGAAGTATTTTAATTTCCCTCACGCTGCTAGTAGACCCGACGAAACAATTGCTCTGTTTCCCAGGCTCGGAGGCTGCCGAGTTGCAGAGGTGGGCAATTGACGTCCCAGCCTTACAAATACCATGCCAAGCCCTCCTCTTCCGAGCTTATCACAAAATCCCACTGTGTCCCCCTCAACCTTCTCTTGCCCTGGAAGCTGGTTGTCAATGGGAGAATAATACCGTCAGAAATAGGAAGCCATTTCATTTTGACGAATTTGCGCCTATCTGTCACCTCTGGGAGACTTTTGAAGAAAAGGAAATCCTCACGCCAACGACCAGTTCCCCCACCCCTCTCTTCCTCCCATCTCCAAAAATCACCCACCTAGGTTGTATGCTCCCTCGATGTGTATGATATAAGCTTGGGTCTGGGCAGCTTCCAGTCATTATTCCCCGCTTCATTAGATTATCCTGTGCCAAATATGGGTGCCAAGTTTTAAGCTGCAAAGTGTCCTGCTTTATTCCTGGTCTACAAGCAACCAGAATAACCCTATTTAGATAGACGTCTATACTGTCTGAATGTGTTCCGAATCTTTGAGTTACACAATAACTGCAAAATTGAACCCTGTTTTGCATTTGTTCCTTTGATGCTCTTTTGTTCTCGGCGCTGGCACCTACTGAGTATTTCAACGCCTGGGAAACGCTGAATCTCCCTGTTCTCTCCACTCCAACGACTCTTCTGTCTCGCCCTCGCGAAACAATCTATCTTTTGGTGAGCCTCTCCCCCTCAACTTCCCTTTTCGCCTGGGGACCGACGGACTTCCTGTATGGACCATCATCTGGTGGTGTAACTCATAGTTAACTTGCATATGGCAAACAGACTGCTTAATCACCCCGAATCAGCATTGGTGTTTGCGCCAACACTGTAACAATGGAGGTAAGGATATTTGCATTTCTGTTTATCTGTGTCCCTTTCCTATCCCGAAGCCCAGAAATTGAGGTACTCCTCTCTCTCTGAATCAATGATTTGGCTGTTCCCTCCCGCTCTCATCATTTGGGGCTCATCGCCTCTCTTGCCATCGGCATCATTCCGCTCACATCTTGATGGGGCGTGTTTGGTTCCGTGAGTTTTGATAAATGCGATGTTCCTTTACCCCAAGAAGGAATGGGGGTCTGGTCGCAGGTATGTTATCTATGCAGGTCTCCATTTCATCCTTGGCATGCTTTTGCCGTTGGAACGGTGAGACTTGTATAGTGCTGTTGGATCGTCTCATTGATTGCAAGGGCGAATTGGCCGTTCTTTGCTTGTTGCTGGCCTTCCATTCTTTCTTGTATCTTGCAAGAGCTACTTTCCCAAAAACTTTATTGATTGCCTTGGTGAACACATCCAATCAAGATGGCAATTTCTGTGTGTGCAGGTCGACGCTGGATCCTCCCTGGACCAGATCGACGTGTCTTCTCAGATACTGCTATCCTGAAAGGGCTATCTCCAGTATCCAAAACTAGTGCACAGCTAAAGCTTGAGACTCTTCTGCAGGTCGCAAACCAGCCCTCGGGACAGATTTCCCAGTCAAAACCCGGACAGCTGTCCACTAACAACCCTCAAGACCCCAAGCCTCGTCTGCTCCTCATGGGACTTCGACGGTATGTCCCCTCCCCCCTCCCCCCTCCTTTCGCCCTTCAGAATGGGGTGAGGAGGCCGTGCTAATAGTGTACAGGAGCGGCAAGTCTTCCATCGCCAGCGTGGTCTTCCATAAAATGCCCCCCAACGAAACGCTCTTTTTGGAATCTACCACCCGTATCCAGAAAGATTCAATTCAGTAAGAGTGGAATGACCACTTCTCACAGCCGTATTACTAATGCAAACGAACTAGCTCCTTTATGGATTTCCAGGTGTGGGATTTTCCTGGCCAGCTAGAATATCTCGAGTCGTCATTTGATCTTGAAGAAATCTTTGGGAGCCTCGGTGCTCTCGTTTGGGTCATTGACGCTCAAGATGACTACCTGGACGCAGTCGCACGCCTGAATCGTACAATTCTGACTGTTCAACAATACTACCCTAATATTAATATCGAAGTTTTCATCCATAAGGTTGACGGCCTCTCGGATGAGTACCGCACCGATACCTTTCAGGATATTGTGCAGCTTATTTCGGACGAGCTCAGCGATGCTGGCTATGAGAATGCACCGGTTCACTACTATCTGACCTCCATTTATGACTATTCGGTTTTCGAAGCTTTCAGCAAGGTCATCCAGAAACTTATTCCCAACCTCTCCACCTTGGAGAACCTGATCAACACCCTGGGCAACAATTGTGGCTTCGAGAAGACCTACCTGTTCGACGTTCTGAGCAAGATCTACATCGCCTCCGACACCCGCCCTGTGGATATGTCGTGTTATGAAATGTGCTCTGACTACATAGATGTGATTGTCGACGTGTCGGAACTGTACTCCTGGGACCACCCAGACCGTAAGTCCAAGGGCGAGCAGGGCCGGGAAGCGGAGAGCCATGTTGTCTTGCATGACGAGACTATGATTCACCTTATGGAGATGAATAAGTACGCTCCCGCCGCTTTGTTCTTTGTGTTACACTTGAAAGGCTTCTAACGTTTTGCAGATACCTCTGTCTTGTTTCCGTCATTCGTAACCCTGAGGCTAAGGAGAAAAAGGGCCTAATTGATATGAACTGTCGTACCTTCCAGGAGGCTCTAAACGATGTCTTCTCCCGGAGCTGGGAGCAAGATGACGAGGAAAATGGTCAGAGCCAAGCAGAGGAACAGCAGGACGAGAGCCTGGCTTCAAACAATTGAGGGTCGGCTCGATTATTCTAGCGCAGCGCTTCTGCTAACATGCGTTGTTCCTTACCATAGTAATACTCATTGGGATTAGTGTCTGGAATCATGTGTACGCTTGGAAGCTCGTTGTCTCAATCTGGACGTGCTCTGGTTTGGTGAAGCTCTGGTAGATTTCACCTTTTTTGAGTCTAGCTCACTATGTTGAGATCTGGGCACTTTGAGGGCGCGTTGTCTTTCAAGTTGGCAATCTAGTACAAATTAATAACACCAAAAAAATTTTTCCCCCCAACCGTAACTCTCCATCCTGTCGTTACGTAGTAGCAATTTTCCATAAGCTGCCCTCGCCTAAGGCGCTAAGGCGAAAGTCTCAGATGTGGATCCGCCGCAACAACAATTTTCCTCCACAGCTCAAAAACCAAAATTCTTTCCAACTTTTTTATTTTGTTTTCTTCTCCAACCCAGCGATGTCAACCACCTGCACATTGAGGGATAACTCTCCCGAACAAATCTCAAGAGTGATGAATCTTGATCTATGACATAAATATTCTTGCTTAGGGTTGTTTCTTACGCCGAAAAGAACCCCTACTGCATGTAGTAATGGTGAGTACCTCACAGAGAACCTTTTCCATTCTTTCTCGCAACAATAGCCTCCCATGGCTTTCACAAATCCTTCCTACACCCTCCATCTCGATGATGAAAACCTGTTCCACATTCGCAGTTTCCACGCTAGCCGTCGCCATGAACCCATCATATAGACGTGCTCTGTGCGCATTACTTCCTTGGATGTCTGAGAGATACAGCATCTTGTTTATGCCGTTGATATTCTTGTGTTTGATTGAATTCTTTGCTAATTCGCACAAGGTCACTAAATAGGGTCATTGGTACACTAGCGTACAACGGTGATGCATTCCCAAGTGTATTTTGAAAAACTAGAAGAAATATATTTGGTCATGACCACTGAACGGCTGAAGATTTGGCCCGCACATTTTGTCATGACTTTTAGGGTAGATAGTTGCTCAATGGAAGGAGAAGTTCAGAGATTTTCAAAAGCATTATTCGTAGCCTGATACCAAAAATTAGGAATGAAAGCCCGATGGTCAAATGCAAGAATTTTATTCGTAACCGAGGCTTTGAAAAAAATCGTATAAAATCATTTATCTAAAACATGATTCGTCGTCGCGCTGTACCAAACTCATTCTGTTGCACAATAAGCTCCAGGGATCATCGGTACTTGAGCGGGGAGCTACTCACGGACGAACATCTGTCCTTTTGCTTGGTTCGAGATACATCTTCTTCCTCCACCCAGGGCCTCAAATCCGATTTTGAGAATCCAACCCATTCTATCCGATGATTACCAGGAATCCTTGGAAATAAGAAGAGAAAATGTCGGAACTCCGTCAGCGACCCGTCTCCAATAACAAATCCAAAACCGGCAACCCGGACACCAAGGCGAAGCAGAGCAAAACACACGATGAAGATCGCGGTATCAGCCTCCTAGATATCATCCGCGTAATCGTCACACTCGTTGTCGCCTCCTGCGGACTCTCATACTGGGTGACATCCTCCGAGTCACTTCTATGGGGGTACCGCCCATGGTTCACAAAGTGGCCAATGGTAGTGCAATACTTTGTTCGTTGCCTTCCCGAACATAATTGTTTCTATAAACCCGCTTGCTAACAAAACCTATTTGCGGTAAAAAATAGCAAGGACCCTTAAACCTAACCCCCGAACAACTTCTCCCCTACGACGGTACCGATCCCACCCTCCCAATCTACCTTGCCGTCAACGGGACCATTTTCGATGTCTCGGCCAACCCGGTTACCTATGGACCGGGCGGTGGGTACCACTTCTTCACGGGCCGCGATGCAACACGGGCATTCGTCACGGGTTGTTTCCAGGAGGATCTTACGCCTGATATGATCGGTGTGGAGGAGATGTATATGCCAATTGACGACCCGGAAGCAGACAAGTTGTTGACCAGTGGAGAGAAGAAGATTCGTCGGGAGCAGGATCTGAGACTGGCAAAGGCCAGGGTCGATAAGCAAGTGAATCATTGGGAGAATTTCTTCCGGAACCACGAGAAGTATTTTGAGGTTGGCAAGGTTGTGGGACGGGAGCCGGAAGAGATGGATGGGAAGAGAGAGCTTTGTGACGTTGCCAAAAAGCAGAAGAAGAAGAGGAAGAGTACTTAGGTTTCGTAATTGAAGAATGACGAGCCGTCGATTGAGCTTAGTCCGTCTTTTATACTCGCCGTATTCTACGGTTGCGTGGTTTATATTTGTACATATGGAGAAAGTAGTTGGAACAGATTTTTGTTTTTTTATCAGGTTGATTTAGTCAAAAAGTAATTGACAAATCCAGTAGCGCGATTATTCGTTGATTTCATCGTACCACTATACATCATTCGCCCAGCCAGGTTTCCGAATTTTCGAGAGATATCATCCGTTGCAAAAAGGAAAACAAAAGAGCACCGCGAGGAATTTCAATTCATGAGTTAAGGAAAACGTTTACTCAGCGGTAACGGCGCGGGCTACACACATAAAGTCAATATGCAGACCTAATAGATCATGGTCGGGTAGGGCCGGAAAACGTACTGTAGATGTTCATCTTGGAGTGACCAACAACCTTCTTGATCTGTCCCTTCTCCTCGAGATCAGCGAGGGCGCGACGGGCCAAGCTGCCGTTGATCTTCAGACGGTCGACAAGGGTGGCGACAGTGATGAGGCGGTAGGACTGGACATCCTTGTTCAGCCTCTCAGCGGTTGCCTTCTCGAGGACGACGGCGTGCTGGGCCTTGTCCTTGACTATATACCGAAAAAAATGTCAGTTGTAGTTCTCACTGTCCACATTCGCATAGCATCGATATTGGTTCGGATAAGGTGAAAATAATATTTTTGTGGGATTTATGCCGCAAATGATATCGTGTGATGATTCGATGCTGGGAGAAGATTGGGGATGATGGTGAATGCGTACCCTTGCCCTTGGACCACTTCTTCTTTTGCTTTCCTGCGGGGGCCTGGTTAAATTGTTAGCATAATTTTCTTTGAGCCATTACGAGCATCTCAAAAGGGGGAGCTGTTCTCAGGTACGCACCATTGTGACTGTCTGGTGTGGTTGTTCAACGGACAGAGAGCTGCGCAACTGAACAGCGGCTTGAAGTTTGAGCCCAAGTGCGAAATTCGAGTGGGGTGTGACTCAGCATCACGTGTCGGACAACCCTAAGCCCTGGCTGTTGGTGCTCTCTCGGTTAGCATTTCTGCTTTAAAGCCTTATTATTGGCCAGCGGGAAACTACGCCTTTGATGCCTGAGGAATGAACGTCACTTGAGGCATATCGACTCAAAAGATTTAGCATGGTGGTTTGATGAAATTTGATGTTACTAGGATTGTATCGTTTATCATAGCTATAATATCTGCATTATGTCATTGCAAGCGGTGGTCTTGTTGAGTAAGACCCAACCTTGAAATCATCGACTCATAACCGTGCCTTGACTGCCAGACGACAATTTGCGGCTGACATTATTAAGAACAACGAAATGGGGTGTTCCATGCTCCTCCTCGCTCTCGATATAGCCTAAGACGTAGTCATCTGGCGTACCAAACCAAAACCTTGGTTTTTCACCCTGGTCTGGGCATAGCCATCGGATATCGAATTTTCCATTGTCGTTCCGTGAAACCGGGATTCGTACGATTTTTGGCGGGAAGTACGGACTCCAGCACCGAACTCCAGTTATCGCACCATTTGCTGTAGTAAGGAGTAATTGTGTCCGTGTAGGATGCCAAACTATTTGTCTGACGGCGTGTTCATGGACCAGAGCTGACACCAGAACAGGAGTTGTTTCCAAGCTCCATATCCAAACAATATTAGGTCGCGTCTGGTCCACAGTACTAAGTAGCTCGCCATTGTAGCTGAATCCCATAAAAGAAACCCCTCGTGGAGCGCCAGAAACTTCAGCATATGTACTGAATGCGGACGAGCTCGATGCTTCGGCATATTCTAAACCCGCACCTCCAGCAGTAGATCGTTCGCGCCAGATACTAGGAGAGTACTGGTCTATCTGGAAAACATGTGACAATGATGCTAAGCAGGCAAACTAGATTCATAAGAACTTGAGTTGGTGTCTTGAGGGTTATAAATGTCAACAAAGAAGAAACACTTACTGTTTTGGTCTGGAGAAGGTCTACCGTTCCATCAACCTTTCCAACCGCCAAAACCTCCGAAGCGCCACTGTGATTAGTGACAGGAGCCCATTCAATACCTCTAACTCCCAGATCAAAAGAGCCGTCGGATTCTGGGGGTCCCGTGTAGGCCCTATAAAGTTGGCCATCGGCTGTGAAAATCAGAACTTTGGTGCCTGCACTAGCAGCATCCCAAACCGCTATCCATTTTCCATCCGAGCTCCATTTTAGGCCTTGAGCATCAACTGTCGATAAAACCTCTCGGCCTATGAGATCATACGATCGAAACCCATGGATAGTCAGTATGTCCGAGGTCTCTGGCTTTAATAGAATAGCTAATTGCCTAGTTTTCGGTCGATAGCCGAAGCTATTATAATGAGAAAATTTAGGCGATTTGATGATATGGCTGCGGCCGGTGTCCAGGCCAAACACCGTAAGCTTCGTATTCCAGGCATGGAAAACAATAACCTCATTTTCGTCTCCGCCGAAATCCATTGTCATCGCTCCAGGCTCGATGTTCTCGATTTCCGCGTGGAGTTGCAATGGATTCAGCTCCCACACCAGGACACGGGAATCGTTCGCATAAAGGAGACGCCGAGAAGGTATCCCTGCAACATCACAGTTGAGTGTTTCTGGTACTTGGTTGGGTATGGAGCGAGAGAATTTCAAAAATTTGCACCCATTTTCTTTGACCTTCACGATTTGCACATCTTGGAATTCAGAGGAGGCCGGGTTAAGATGAACGACGAGATCCTTTCCGCTTGATTGGGCAGCGTACTCTCCATCTTCAGAAAGTGATGTAGAAGGTGATGCTATTTCATTCAATCAGCTATTACAAAGTCCAAGGACCGGGAAATCCTGCACCATTAACTCACTTCCCCCTCCGATGCTGTCCATTGTTTATATCGCGTGCGGGGCAGACCTGTGCGAGTTTTCAGGCACAATAAGTCGAAATTGGTCTACCGTCGAGGCATTCTCAGATACATACACAGTTTGAATTATATGCATTCATTATCGTTTTCAACGTACTCCTCCCTTCTCACGATTCGATCGAAGGAGTTCCATAATCAACAAGACGGACAACGAGAACCAACTATTTTCCCCATCTGGATAAGGGCAGCCTCGGATAAGATAAGGTGGAATAATATTGTTGCGATCCGAATAAACTCCCGCCGCCAAAAAAAAAGTTGCCCGCATCGGAGTGAATCACTCGAAGAGCTGTGCCTGGACTCCTGGAGTCATTCTTCCGAATATCACCACATCAGATCATCCACCATAGGGATTACACGGCTGTTATCCCCATTGTTGGGGCGTTTTCCCCCTTACCTTTCCCGCACAAATTCGGTGAAAATGGCTACCTCGGAGGCCGTTGCGACGACCAACGGCTTGGCGGGCCAAAATGCGCCGGAGAGGACCAGCCAAGGATCCGGAAAGAAACTCCACGGAAGGGAGTTTTACAAGAGCATTGGAAGCCCAAAATATGTTATTGCGCCTATGGTTGACCGGTCGGAATTTGTAATTTCTCTTATCTGCTTGGAATACGTTCCCCGCCAAAGCTAATCGTTAATTGTAGGCCTGGCGCATGCTAACTCGTTCCTTCATGTCCCCGGAAGACTCCAAGTCCCTTCTCGCATACTCACCTATGTACCATGCTCGATTGTACCGTGAGAACGTTGGTTTTCGGGCTCAGCATTTCCACCCGACTCGAGCCACTGCCGGCAGGTCAGGTGACGATTCGCCATATCTCGACGGCAACCCAGCAATCGATCGACCGCTATTCGTACAATTCTGCGCAAATGACCCTGATGATTTCTTTGAAGCAGCGAGCCATGTTGCCCCATACTGCGACGCCGTGGATTTGAACCTTGGCTGCCCCCAGGGAATTGCGAGGAGAGGTCATTACGGAGCCTTTCTACAAGAAGACTGGGATCTCATATATAAGCTGATTAATCGGCTACATAAGGAGCTTCCGGTTCCCGTTACTGCGAAGTTCAGGATCCAAGAATCAAAGGAAAAAACATTGGAATACGCAAAGATGATACTCTCAGCAGGGGCTAGTGTTATTACGCTCCATGGACGAACAAGGGAACAAAAAGGCCACAACACGGGTATGGCGGATTGGAGCTACATTAGATACCTCCGAGATAATCTACCACCGGAGACTGTTATTTTTGCCAATGGAAATAACCTTAACCATAGTGACCTAGAACGTTGCCTCGAAGTCACTGGTGCCGACGGTGTGATGAGCGCCGAAGGTAACCTCACAGATCCGTCCATTTTTAGCAAACCTCCTCCTGTAGGGAGTGAGGGTCGAGAGTACTGGAGAGGCAGGGATGGGAAAGGCGGGTACCGGGTGGACGCCGTTCTCCGCCGATATCTAGATGTCATCTACAAATACGTTCTCGAAGAGCAAGTTCCGGAGAGGAAGCCACTTTATATCCCATCAGACCCCGAAGAGCCAAAAGGGCCAGAGCACAGAACGAATTCCACTACAGAGCAAGAGGTCGAAGAGGGTCCACCAAAGAAGAAACAGAAACGTGCAAGAGTCAAAAGAAAAGGGCCTCCAAGTCCTAGTCTGAAGGTTATGCAAGCACATCTCTTCCAACTTCTTCGACCGATGGTTTCAACTTATACAAATGTCCGAGATGCGCTTGCGAAATCTTCGGCCCAGGATATGGCAACCTTTGAACACACCCTATCAATCGTTGAGAAAGTGGTCAAGGATGGCCTCAAGGAATATGAACAATATCCAGAACGCTTCGAGACACCGCCGAGCCCAGAATTGACTGGGACAAAGGCCGTAATTGCCGAATACGGGAGACCTTTCTGGGTTTGTCAGCCACATATCCGGCCTTCTCCAGAAGAGGCACTAGAGATCGGTGCGCTCACCGCTAAAAGAGGAGAGAAAGGAAAGAAAACAGAGAATGGCGACAGCCAGGAGCAGGCGATTAACGCCTGTGTTTCCGAATCCGGTACTCCCAGTGACCCCGTGAATACTCCGACGACGGCTGCAACGGATGCCCTTGTGAGCGGTTAAATCGGAACGGTAGCTTTATGCATGGAGTATATGGACGCAGAATACCCGATCGACATAGATCAGCATTTATTGCTTAGAGCATATTATATGTAGCGTAGCACCTTTTCGTACATAGAACTCATTATTCTTCAATAAAGCGTTTTTCAAAATTAGCCTCAATGGTATACATTTTCGTATCATACAAAAAGTTCCAATCTATTAGGGTGGAATGCAAAGAGAACCGTCATAGCTTTGACTTCCTCTCCCGCCCCTGGTATCACAAACGCTAGAAAACCACGGACGCGAATGCCAGCACCAAAACTCCGGGCTCCAAAATCAATCACTAAAAAGGGGTTCCCATTGAAATCATATAATCAAGTCAAAAATCCATCGCAAGCTGTGGCCCCATCTTCTCAAGATCTTCAACCTATAGTTAACCCCACATGTTAGTAAAACCCGCGCAAGATCGAAGCAGAACCAAAAACCAAGATGAAATGAGACAGGGAAAGTTTAAACCTCCAGAAATCCGTCCCCAATTCCTGATCCCCCAGTCTCTGCTCTCTCGTATGCCGCTCTTGCCACGGCTTCCCTCACATACACATCAATGTACTTCGCCACGACCGCATTAGCATCTTTTGCGATTTTAGTCTTCTCGTTCCGAAAGTGGTGGTGTATGAGCCTTGTAAGCAGTTTAGGGGGAATAGTTGGTTCGCTCGACACCACGTCGTCGTTTTTATTGTTATGCGTGATCTCTGCGAGAATATAATCAGGTTCTTCCAACGGCAACGAGTCACGGCTTGCGCGCGAACCAGAGCCCGAGCCGGACGATTGAGATGCCGAGTCTGAGGCTACACTTTGGGGTGGACTAGGGGACTTTTGCCGGGGAATTTGCTTTGATGAGGAGGCTGTGGCACTGGTTTTCCTCTTTGTTGTTGTGGTTGTAGACTTGGCTGTAGACTTGGGTTTGGATTTTGAGGATGTTGTGGATGTGGAGGGTCCCGCGGCGCTGCTTGAGGCACGGCTGGGAGGATTGAATGGGAGCCGCCGGCGTTTCTGGGTTGTTTGGCGCTCTGGAGGCATGTTTGCTAGTGCTGTGAAGATGTCGGAGATCCTTTTGTACTTTTATACCGGTTCGGTTGATTGGAATGAAATTGGTTTCGTGATGGAACGCGTCTTGGTTGAGAAACGCGAAGTCAGGTGATGTGTTACTATCTATATTGCCCCCCTCTCGAGGTACCAACTGCCAAAGCTCACAATTTTGTAACTAGATTAGGATGCTGGAGTAGATTAAATTATTCGCTTGTTTGTACGTCGCATATCTCTTCACAGGTTTCGTAGATCACACAACTCCTCATTCCGATGGAAAATCAAAGGCATACACGTTACTCGCCAGGAGGTTGGACAACAGTGACTTCCAAGTCTTCATCCTCAAGAACCTTCCGTGATTGCGCCCAATCGACTCTAAACAGCCCAGAGTTGAATCGACAAGACCATAGCGCGGTGATTGGTATGTCCTCCTCCTTTGACCGGATAACATCCAGTTGCTTAACCATATCCGCGACGGCAAGTACAGTGTTGGCGAGAATGACTTGAGGACTACTAACATTTCGTCCAAACTTTTTGGACGTAAATAAACAAACAATCCAATGCCTTTTCCCAAAATTTTCATAATCTCGCTTCTGCGGGCGTATTATAAGAGCTGATCCCTCGAGGCTCCTTATGCTTTGGCCTGGGACAGCTTTGGACTGGGGGCTATTGAGGTGTTGTTGGCAGTATGATCGATAGACCTGGAATGCGGCTGGGTACTGGATAACATCGATGCTGCTGAGTTAGGGGTTGACTAGCAGAGGAAAGAGTCTGTTCAATTACCTTCATGCGAAAAGCTTCTGCAATCCCCTTTCCCCATGATCCTTGACAATTACATGCATCTTATTTCAAATCAGCCTATCCGCTCGATTTCGTTGGGCCCTGAACTGAGCTGATGAAAACCACTTACGGATCAATGCAGCCCCATCCGGAGCATCAAAGAGATCCCCCTCGATTTCTCTTATTTTGCTTTCAGTGGTATTCGCTCCCATTTTTTGGTATTCCGATCTTTTGAGAAACCCTTTTGTCGATAAGTTGAGTTTTGTCCGATAAAGTTGAGTGGAATCCACTTAAACCCTTTGAGTTTTGAAGATGGTTATTTTTAGGATGATGTTTTCAGCTCGTATTCTAATCCCACCCTTTACACAGTACGTGCCCATGTGAGTCATTGAATACTGGTACATCCCTCATATTTCATATTTTATTTATGGTAGTCATGATCGATCTCTATTTGTTTCGTCATTCTTCTTGCACTTTTATTTGCAAGGTAATGAATTCCCCTCACTAGGAGAGGGGACAGGAATTTGGCTCAACCATTCTCTCCTAGTCATTTGCTAAGGGCATTATCGATGTCAAATCATTCACACAATGAAATTGACAGGATCTAATTTTGGGCTATACAATACAAAGAAAACACTGTGGGTGAAGCAGCTTGGAAACAATTCCTGGAAGATCTCGTCGCTGTGCCAGATTTTGCTGATCAGCCTCGTTGATGCACTGGTTCCACCATTCATATTGCTATAGCTTCATGGCTTTCAAGAGGGGGGTCGTTGAATGCTTCAATATAAAGCTAAAGGGGACGAAGTTAGCTGTGAGGAGAAAAAAGAATCAAAAAGTCATCTACTCCGGATCACCGCTTCCACCTGAACGATCTGGGAATCGGCGGGAAACAAATTGGCGTAAGGTCTGCGATGGTTTACTTGATCGTGACTTTTCCCCCGCTGAAAGGTCACTGCTGCGACGCTCTTTTGTCAAGGATGCTAGCATCGCCTGGTTGTCGCCCCCCACAGTCCAGGAAGAGGTAGTCGCTTCAGAGAGTGGCGCACTCTGGCTGCTAGTTGACTTCATCCTTCTACCCATGGATCGTGAGAGAGTCCTAAGAAGTCCCGGCTCCTGGGCCTGGAATGCGCGCTCCAGTCGAGATGTTTCCCCCGCCATGGTCGTGCCGTTGGTTGCCATGTTCTCCTCCGTAATAGGAATATACAACACTACTCCCCGACTAGGTTGGATATGGAGGAGGTCTAGGAGGGCATCCTGGGTAAGGACAGTGCTCCGAAGGTTGGTTATTGGGGCAATGAGATACGGGAGCGCATAAATCTTCATCAAGTATGTGGGAAGAGTCGAATTTCCGAGACGGAGGCGTGCTTCCTGTTGGATATTGACCATCATGCAGGCTTCTGACTTTTGATAAATCCGAGCCATTCGACTCAAAATATTAGAGATAACATAGTCTTCGTCTTTAATCTGGACAATGACTTAGCTTTCCAGCGCATACCATGTTTATATAGATGCGAGATTTGGGGCATTATTTCATACTTTAATATTAACCTTGACTTCGACCACGACCAGAGAGTCTTGATTCACTCGAGTGGAAGGAGACACAGCCCGGCCACGCGTGCTGAACACATCATCAAAATACTGACTCTTTGTTCGGAAAAGCGGCTCCTCCTCCTCAATACTACTACTTTTGGGAGCGACACGGACAGCTCTAGCATCTGCAGGTGGACCACGAGTCATCTTTGAAACACTGGCATCTTCTTCCTTCTCCTCGAAGAACATGGAGGGCGTTACCGGAGCTCGATTCAATTTGTTTTTCTGTTTCAGAGTTGTCTCAGAAACATTCTGAGGGGCCAAAACCCGAAAGGTGACGGGTGATTGAAGGACAGGAACAGTTGGGGAAATGTCCGATGAAGATACTGTTGAGCTGCTTCGGTGTCTTCTCAGAAGGGAGAAATCGATCCTGTGGCGCCTTGGAACCATATCGACGAAATCCTATGGCAAAGCCGCATCCAAGGTCAAGCACGTTTGGTTTAGAGACTATCGGGGATTTCATGAAGATCTTTTTATGAGGAGGTAGGCCTGAATTTGAAGGGTGGTTGGGTATTAGCTGTGAGGGCAGGCACTGTCCCTTCCTTATTCTGGCCGCCGATCCCATGGTCTCTATGGAAGGTGCTACTCGGAATCCTACCTAACAAGGGTCTTTGCGTTTGGCCACGGCTTCTAGATATAATCGATCCGTAATCCTTAGTAAAGGGGGAGCTTTGTACTCTCAGAAAAGATAAATAGAAGTACCCTAATCTCCTATTGTACTGGTCGGAAACATTGCCCAGTCTCCCATAACTTCAGTGTCAAGCAAGTCAGCCGCGGTCATTAGTTGTGATGGCAGGAGGTCATCATCCCACTCCCAGTTTGGGGTTTCCGTTACGCTTTCTTCGGCCAAATTTACCTCGTTGACCCCCAGGGGCAGACCTAATCCTTCCGAGCTATGTGTACTACTATTTAGGGGCGCCGAGAGATGCGAAGATCGTGTGTGTGCAGAGACTTGGCCAGGAAGTGACCTCCTTCGAGCAGCAGCTACCTCTTCGTGTTTCGCTAGAAGACCCTCTAAATTCTTGAGTTTTGTGTAATAGGCTTCGGCGACGAGGTTACGTTTGTTGATTAGTTCATCAAGAATCCCGAAAATAGCATGCCGTAGGTGTGTCGGGTTCTCAATCAAGGAGGGCCCCAGGGTCGAGGCAATCAAAATGACCATTCCAGAAGATACAACACTGTCTAGATCGAAGGGGAGGAAATTTTCTGAGCAAAATAAAAGGGAGTTAGTTGAAATTTTGATAAACTTAGATAAACTTAGATAAACTTATATAAATGTATACTGGTCGAAACTCGATACGTACCAAGCAAGCTCTGGTTCTGCAGGGCTTGTAAAATAGAAAGACTTTTCTTGGCCGACTCAATGCATATTTGTAGGACGAACTTCACGGGTGCAGGTATCGCCTTTTCACTATGGGACGATTCCAAGTGTCTTTCCAGAAGAATGAATAGAAATGGACGGGTAGAAACCATTATACACTACAAAAGCTCTTGTCAGCTGTCTGGAATCTGTTAGGCAAGCGGAAGCATAATTTTACCTGATGATAGAGAAGATTTATATACCCTGATACACGCGAAATGCCCTTCAAGGAGTCGTCTTCCGGTATCGGGAAATGCTGCCTGATTTCAGGCCCAACTGCTGCTACCCCCTGGAGCACTTTCTGTGCACTGTTGAAGAATGTTGTATTACATCGTCCATCTCTTCCATAAACTCCTGCTTTTGTTAGCCAAAACCTGAAGCAGAAAGGTAATCAAAATAATACTCACTGTTCACAACCTGAGCAAGGATATGGCATAGCTTTACATTGATGGGCACTGCCATATTGCTTGTCGCATCCAGTGATGTAGGTAATTTGGCGCTAATCTCATCATCCAGTATGCTCAACGGCAAACCCATCAAAACCGAGAGCTGGCGGTCGAGGATAAAAATAGTCCACCAGATCTTCCTGCACCGCTCTATTTCGTGCTCATCAAAAGCTGCGTGGGGAATATCAGTGTGCATACCATAATTGAGTGCCATTCTAAGAGCTTGCCCTATCTTCACCCCATCAAAATCATGTCAGGTTCTAATCGTGTCTTTTAGAAGTTTGACAATAACAACACTCACAAGGTTATGCGCACATGCTCGCCAGTCGATGCATTGGAGGTATACGACCATCGAACAAAGAAGCTCTCCAGATGTTGTCGAATCGCGCCACAAATAACTGTATTCTGGAAGTAACACAAATGCTCTCATAAATAATTCACCTGCCGGCGGGCGGTCTCCTCGACCCTTGGCACCCACAAACGCCTTCCCAAGGGCTATTATCACAAGGAAATGGATGAACCAAAGCCTAGAGGAATGTATTTTCTCTGAGGGATTCTCATAGAAGTCGTACAGCTTAGGCAAGAATGTCTTCTCATCAAATAGATGGAAGGTTTGGCCAGTGTGAAACTTGGTCGCATTTATCAGGAAAATTGCATGATCTAAGGAAGGCAGGCCGGTAATATCGGGAATTGCCGTAGTTCTTGTGCCGTTCCACCCTAAATCGTAAACCGAAGCATCCATATGGTAAGTCGCATCCGGGAAAGGGCATCCATATAAACGCTGGTGTGTCAAGTGGAGAAAGCGTAGGGTCAATGACCAATTCGAGGTATGTCCCAAATAGTCTAGCATCTATGTCAGCATATACGTTTTGTGTTCCAGGGTACCTTTGAGAGGAAATGACGAACAAGGATTCCCAGCAACATCTCTAATATACTGAGGTGGGCCAGCTGAGAGTGGGTTAACCATCTTTGGATCTTCTGGTGAAGGCTCCAGAAAGGCCAAATCATCTAGCTTGTTTCGATCGACTGATTTCTGAGCACCAAAAACCATGCAAATTGGCGACTCGTTGGTGCTACTCCGTGGAGGGTTTGGATAGGTCGGCGGATCTTGACACCCGGCGCAAAATGGCGATACAACGGCATCTTTTTCAGATAATTTTTGTTTCAAGGCTCGATTTTCCTTTTCCAAATCGGCCACTCGAAGCTTCAGCTCCGAAAGATGCTTCCGTGTAATTAATACTTTGGATTCTTCCCCCTCAAAGACGCATTGGACATTGCGCCGCTCACAGTTCCCACAGGGGCAACCACCGCTGCACTTTATCTTCTGTTGGCGACATCTCAAGCAACTTCATTTCACCATTTAAATACCAACATCAGTAAGCCACAGAAAAATAACACGATAAGGAGAAAAGCCTAATCTCAGTGAGGAAATCGTTCTGGGTATTATAACGGAGCGGAAACCACCACGTACATACGCGTTCAGAACCCGTGTGTTCGCAGGTTTCTTTGAAGATCCCTGCATCGAGGGCATCACAAAACGGAATCGACCACCGACTTATCTACTATAAGTCTGGCCACATAGGGAGTGGGTGGCGCTGTCCAAGCATAAGGCACGTAGGACGGAAAATGAGAGAAACTGCTTATCTGAGGAGGTTCCCGTTATCAACCCCACCCACCATGTGGAGTGACTAAAAAATACGTGATTCCCCGCAAAGTCAATCCGCCAGCCTCAAAAGCGCGAGCATTTCCCTACATCGATACAAGTGTTATTCGACTACATATAAATTTTCAATAAGATATCACATGTCCTATATATACATGCCTCCCTCAAATACAGTTATGGGAATTAATCATACGAATTATAAAAGCAAACCCAAATAACGCCATCACTTACGACTGCCAATCTCCAGGATTAGGCTGTCTTGGAGTCCTTACGACCCCCTCGACACCGAATAGGCATTATCAAACGTCATTGGTCCTCGTAACGTTGCAAAAAATCTTTTCAGTGCCCATGCTTGACCATCATTTCGATTTTCTCCAGTTGGGCTCGGTCTACTCCCCGTTGCTTGGCAACGCTCATTTCAAACCACGTCCCAACCCCGGCGGCTACTCCCATAATAATTTCGAAGCCAATGAGAAGCCCAAGGAGAACGAAGGCAGCCTGAGAAGCTGCACAATCCCTTGCAAAATAAGCGGGAGGTGGCGTGGCAACCTCAACAGTGCCAGCAAGAACACTAGGAACTGCATGTGAGACTTTCCATTTGCAAGTCCAAGAGTGAAGAGTCTCGCTTTGGCTAAAGCCATCAGGGCGTGATGACCCAGGCAAGTATATGACGAAAACAACGCCCACCAGGGCAGTGATAAACCCAGCCGCGGATGTTGCTACGGCTGCCGCATTGACTCGGGTTATGTGTGAGCGGGGCTTCACTTTGGTTAGAATGAGCGTTTGATAGAGCAAGAAAAGGGACTCACCGATGGAAGAAGAGATACAACAATAAACAACATGCTGAGGAACGCAATGACGCATCCGCAGGCTAGTAATGCAATTGTTGGACGTATATCAAAATTCACAGGCCACAAAAATAGGCCAATCCCTCCATATGCAGAAGTTTTTTGATAGTGGCGGTAAGGAACCACCTGACAGGCCACTATGGATACAGCGAGACCCAAAATAAGGATCGCAAGTCCAATTCGAACCCAGCGAAGGTAACGAATTCGTTTTAGGAAGGTGGACTCTTCCTGGTCAGACGCACAAGACGCATGGTATGATCCCGCCAAAGAACCAGAATCCATCTTAAAATAGCTAAAAAGTATGAATAGCGGAAGAAGAAAGAGCAGCCACGTGGGTCAAGGCTTTAAGCTGAATTGGTGGTATCAAATTACACCAGAAGAAAGAGCTGAAAAAAGAACCAATTGGTAGGCACAAGACTCCCGGCCAAACGTGTCGAAAAAGAAAGGTAATCGAAACTAAAGAAGGAATGAAAAGTAAAGTGTCTTTCCAGAAGACAAAATTGAAGAATAAACTGAAAGAATGAAAAAAGAAAAGAAAATCGGGAGGCAAAAGGGACGGAGAAAGGTGAGAATCACTGCGAATTGAATGGGAATGAAAGAGAAATTTAAGGAGATCAGCAGGCGTTAAGTATTGAAGCAACACATTGAACGGAATGTTCTCAGTGGTCAAAGTGTCGGTTTCCAAAAGATTGAGTAATCTATTTTCACGAGGATGCTGATTCTCAACATGTCCTGCAGAAAGCCAGTCATGGAAACCCTGTAGCCGCCCTCCCCCACTTCATGGTGGACATTTGCTATCATTTGCTTCAAGCCCAAGCTGTAATGCAGGCCCTTCAGGGGTAGAGTGTCTTCAGGCTGGACCGATGCAGAAGGCTTCTAATTTTGTCACCTCAGGGCGCTTATCAATTCAAACTGATGCACGTGTATTTTGTAGTCTGACGAATAGGTAATCGGGATCTAAGGAAGGCCTCTTGGCCCATGTCCCAAGTTTCCCCATATCACACAAGAAGGGGATCATGGCCATCTATTGGTCTGAAGGATGTTCGGGATAAAGCAGCGAGAGCGCCACCATGGTTCGCACTAGAAGAGCCGGGCGGCTACAGGAGATGCAGAGACGCTATGATTGGTCTCAGGGCAATCCATATTGTTACCGATTAAGTGCTGAATCTTGACCTCCCTAAATATTGTACCACGCGGATGTGTATATAGTTTAAAGAGTCTAGGGAAATAAGTCTATTTTTATTTAACCGGAGATAAAAGAAAAAGATCCCAAGGCGAGGTGTGGACTAACCGCCTGAGGTGAAGGTTGAGCCTGAGCCAAAGGATTAGAGGACGGATTGGGATGACATCACATGCCTCGCACATGACCTTAGCCAATCAGCTTCCACCAACGGGTCTCCCCCACACGCGATGTCTTTGGAAGATGAAAAAAAATTAGCGGGGGTGAAAAGGTTAAGCATTACATCCAACAGAAACACGAAGAAACCCTAGATCCACCCGGGATTGAATATCGGATGAATAGATTAGCCAATTCGTTTCGACCTCCGCAACTGTTGAAGACATTTAATCGTCATTTCCAGACAACCCCGCGTCCTACCATGCCTCTGTCTAAGCTACAGGGAGTCAAACTCCCCGCCTCGGCGGATTTGCATGGTGCGTATCATGCCACAATTCCCCCATTCCCTCCCAATTGAGGGTTGCTACGCTCGGCAAAGAGACTGATGTAGATGTTTTAGTTCATCTTCGAGATGGTGAGATGATGGAGCTGGTTACTCCCACCATCAGGCAAGGTGGTGTGAACACCGTTTTTGTCATGGTAAGGATTGAAACTGATAAATAAAGAAAAAACGGAGCTCTGTGATGAGAATACCTCGAATAACATTATGAAAGCCAAATCTTGTGCCCCCAGTGACCACCGTCGACCGGGCTCTCGAGTATAAGAAACGTCTACTAGCCATTGAGCCAAATGTCAATTACCTCATGTCCCTTTACCTGCACGAGACCATCACACCAGAAACTATCATTGAAGCGAAGAAACGGGGCATCACCGGTGTGAAGAGTTACCCAGCTGGCGTGACTACCAACTCTTCCGCGGGGGTAGTTGACTACGCCCAATTTTACCCCGTGTTTGCCGAGATGGAGCGACAAGGGTTAATTCTCAACCTCCACGGGGAAGTTCCTTCCCAAGGAGACGTGACAGTTCTATCGGCAGAAGAACGTTTTCTACCAACTCTCCACCAGCTGCATGAAAAATTCCCAAAACTCCGAATCATCCTGGAGCATTGTACAACGGCAGCTGCAGTAGAAGCCGTCAAGAAGTGCGGGCCAACTGTCGCGGGAACGAGTATATCCACCTCATCCCCTCCGTCCTTTGATACTTTCTGGCGCATCGTCTGACTCTCCCCGCTTCAAATAGTAACGGCGCATCATCTGTCTATTATCATCGATTCGTGGGCTGGAGACCCCTTCTGTTTCTGCAAGCCGGTCGCGAAAACCCCTGCTGATCGCGATGCTCTCCTGCGAGCCGCGGTTTCCGGCAACCCCAAGTTCTTCTTCGGCTCTGACAGCGCACCTCATCCAGCAGCATCTAAGAGGGGAGGAGATAAAATCGCAGCCGGTGTGTTTACTCAGCCATACACCACCCAGCTTGTTGTCGATGCCTTCGAGCAAGCCTGCGAAAACGGCGTCCTTCGGGAGGATGGCATCACGCCAGAAATCCTTGAGGGCTTCATGAGCAAATTCGGCCGTGCGTTCTATGGGCTCGAGGAGGAGCAGAAAGAGTTCATCACCCTCAAGAAGAAAGACGAAAAAATTGTAAACATCCTCAAGTCGGACAAGCTGGACGTGGTCCCCTTCAGAAGGGATCAGCAGACATGGAGTATCACCTGGTCTGCATAGCCTTCCCGTTTTCTGCGGCAGAGGGTAGCCCTTCGAACCGTTTCAAATAGATACTAAGTCAAAAAAAAAATTCTCTTCCTTGTACCCCTTATATCCAGCCTTCTTAATCACTCTTTGTGTCCTCCTGTGTGAGCATTCCAGTGACGGCTTCGAGTGCCTGCGCCTCGGAAATATCCATCTTACGCCCAGCAACTACAGAGTTGCCATCGCTGTCGACTGTTAGCTGTCCGGATCGTTCTAGGTGCAACCGAATTCTGCCTTCAATGTATTCCCGTCTCTCATCGCCCTTGGAGTCCTTGTCACTCGTGCTTCCAGACTGAGGCAGAGAAGCTAACTTAGGGCGAAGATCTTTTAGCAGTGCTTGTAGCGCGGGGAGTTGAGACAATATGAACGTAGTATTTGTGGTTAGTGGTGTATGTTGAATGTTTGAGGCAGTAGCGACACCGATCCGTAATTTTTGGGCGGCTAGACTAGAGGTCAAGAACGACAGATCCAAATTATTCTCCGTAGCTAGTACGGGTCTTGTATTTTCACTCTCTCCTTTGGGGTTGTTTGCGGCTTTTTCCGTCACGGCGGACATCATGCTCCGCAATTGGGCAAGTACCACTTCATTGCGAGCACTTTCCTGCTTCAACGCGCGGTTCAACTTTTTGGTTTCTCGTAGCTTTCGGCGTTGAGCAAGGATGGATTCAGGAGTAGGGGCTTCGGGGGAAGGGTTTAGTGAGAGTTTCTGTGAGTAAAAGGAAGTTAATTCGGCAGGCCTAAAAAGGCTAAGTTATTAATTGTTAGATGCGTACCTCATAATGCTTGAGCCGAATCCAGCCCACCAAGTCCTCAGGCACTTTGAAAATGTTACGCAGCACGAAAATTTCAAACTTATCAAATGCCTTATCAACAGTCGCTTCGAGAAGAGTTTCCAATTGATGTAATCCATTTTCTATCTCCAGCTGCGCCTCGGGATAAACAACGTTGCCGTCCTCATCTGTGTCCGGGATAGTAGAGCCGTTGCTGGCGTGCCCAAATCCCAAGCGCTCGGGGGGGGTTGAAAGCAGGCCAGACTCAAGGCTCGAAATCGCCTGGTATATTAAATTGTTGATTGAATTAATAATATCATCTATCAGCGACTGCAGCTTGGTCAGCTCGCTACTCGCAAAATGCGCCGCGGTTCACTGCGCCTCTCCTATTTCGCGCATACTAACCAGAGGGGTGTAGCTGAAGTGCTCGGTGAGCAGAGAAGTCGTCACATCATCCATTTTGATGAAAAATCAGTCCACACATCACTTAGTTGACGTCGTGGCCGCGGGGTGGCTTCTGTCTCTCTTAAACACGCGTTGCGCGTGGATGGATGCTCAGACTCAGGTTGGCGCGAATGGGAAAAGGCACAAAAGCCAGCCAGAGTGGAGCCCAAAAACCACCACAACAACCAAAATTTACTGTTAAACAACCAACATCCAGGGTCCCTTCAGAACTACATTATTATTATTAAACCCCTTCTTACAATCCTTCAGCCTAATAGTCACGTTCAATTTGACCTCCCTTCTTTTGTTTTGTTCTCATTCCTCTCGAGCGTAAGCATGGTTGCTCACTAGTCATACTTACCCTGAAACAAAAAATGTCCTATTTACTGATAAAATGCGAACGATATGATAATCCAGTCGTGCCTATAAAAAGGGGACCACAAACCCAAGTTAGGTTAGTTGTCATAGACCGTTTGTCTTGACATTGATCAAGTCCGGAAATATTAGGGTACTACTAGGTTTCCAACCTTCCACCAGAGAACATTCTGCAAGCCAAAAAATATTTATGATTACCTCGTATTAGGATATCCTATGACTGCTTGCATGACTCGGCTAAGCCCTCTATTGACTCACTCTCACGAGCAAAAACTCTCCCATCCTCAAGGAAGTTCGGTTAGTGCCGAATCTGACTATGAGTCTTCCGGGGCCCTCTCAACGCGCCAGTTCAATGACTCACCTCTCTACTTTGTCTTGTTGTTTACTTGGAAAGGTACAGATGAGGGTGTGGAGCATGAAGAGGAGAGGATGCATCCTTGGTCGTAATATTGGGCTCGCTCTACCGAAGAACGAAATGTATATATATCCCTGAATCCTTTGTTTAAGTATGTTGGTTTTTCAAATGATTAGTTCCTTCATCTTATTCCTTCACATCTACACACCCCATACACTTAATATCAATACAAGGGTGCGTAAAATGGAGCCAATGAACAACAGCCAGCCCCAAATCCCACCAAATAAGGATTCAAATTCCCCGTTCCAGTCAAGGGCACAAGGGAATAAGCTTCGGCCAGTTGCAGGTATGGAGAAGACTTTGCTTAGAAAGAGCAGCCGGGTTAACGATCATGTTTAAAAAAACAACAGACGTTATAAATCGACTTATTTGGGATGAGAATTTTGATAGTACCCAGTACATTGTTGGGTATGAGGACCGATTCGATGGGCTCCTGGAAGCTTCTCTAGGTTCATGGAAGCGGGAATCAACGGACGAGGAATTCATTCCTCAACATCGTATTCTCTACATAAAACGCGGGTCTGATTCAGGAATTATATGGGATAAGAGGCAAAGGATCGATAAGATATTCCACACTGGGAATTCAGCGTCTGAGGGACTGGAACTTTTTAGTTAGACAGGTCACCCTTTCATGGTCTATTGGCCTAGAGTAAATATCAGGACAAGGTCTAAGAAACAAAAAATGATTTACTCATGGGCGTGAGATTCCCTCTTTATTTTAGTTCAATTAATATCTTAATACGAACAAGCTTATCCCCATATTTATAGCTTAGTTCGCCGAATCTTCGTACTATCCATCCGAGTTCCTTCGTCGTCCTGTTCCGCTACTTCTAGCACCGGGAACTCATTGGGCATGATTCTTCGTGGAGTCGAATCTGGTACGATCGAATATGATGAGAAATCCGAAACACCAAGGTACTTGCGTAGGAAATCCTCATCCAAGACTAATAATCCATTTACGGTTTTGGCGGGTGTCTTGAGAATACCCAAAATGGCGTCTGAGAAGATGGTCTTCGAGTATAGAGTCAGTCAGCCGGGTTCGCTAGAGGAAGGCAATGAACGGCCCAATTGGGGGGACATACGGGTTTCCTAAGGTCGGCTTTTGACCGATCGCTATTGGCAGGGTTCATCTCGGTTGCCGCAGATTGAATGGCCTACCACGGATAAGGATTAACACCTAGTGCCCGTTGAGTTCTTCAGCAAACCAACAAAGATAGGACTCACGGTTGAAGGCCAAATGCTCGTAATAGCCATGTCCTCCGCGCCCTGTCTTATAAAGTCCATTGCGAGGCCGCGCGTAAGCACACTCATCGCAACCTTACCTGTTGATAGTTAGTGGGAGCTTATATGATAAGCTTGGGGGCGAGCAAGCAAATACCCATCGCATATGCTGTCTTGCCGCGGAAGAAACGTGAATAGATCGGGGGGGATACAACAACGATACGGCCCTTCCATCCATTCCGCTCGAACTCGGGCAAGGCAGCCTGTACACTCGCATACAAGCCTTCGGGGTTAACGCGCTGCATCAGCTGGAAGCGTTTCGTGGGAGTGTTTGCAACAGACGACCACCAAATGGCACCAGAATTGTACACCAAAACATCCAACCTTCCAGCCAGACGCACGGTCTCCTTCACCATATTCTCCACCTGGGCAACATCCCTGACGTCAACAGGGATGGCAAAGGCCTCGCGCCCAGCCTCTCTAATCTCACGCTCAACGGTGCTAATTGTCGACTGGGGCGAATTGGGATCGGGTGGAAAGGGAACATTCCCGTAGGCATTGGAGGTGGATTTTGCGGCCAGAACAACTGGTCACCAGTTAGTTTCCTCCTGTCTCCAATATTTGAATATACTCATTATATCTTAACATTATTTAGCCACATACCAGTATAGCCAGCTTTCGCCAGATCAATAGCCACCTGCCGACCGATACCACGCGACGCCCCCACCACGAGCGCAACTGGCTTCGGAGTTGATGTCGTCATCTTCTCTTCCAGGTATTCGGAACTTGCGATACTTAGAGATAAGATAAATTTAAGACTAGTAAGATTCGTATGCATACCATCCCAAGGCGGACATGGTTGCGGTGACTAGGTGCTTTATAATGATTCCATTTCTGTTGACCCTCGGCTGATTCGAATAACTAATCTTTTCGATTTGTCGTGGCCGATTACCGACAAGAGGGACAGTGACCGAATGCGGGGCCGGCCCGCAACTTTTCGCGCAACACTGAACAACTGAACAGAAGCTCGGAAAAGTAAAGGAGTCCGGGGAAATCGGTTGGGAAAAATGTGGGAGGAATGATGAAATAATCAGAGGGACTATCTCTCGGGTTTCATGACGCTTGGTGATAGACCCTTGTTCTCCTGTTCTCTGCGTAGAGTTGTTTTCGAAGAAGCACGACTGCGATTTGAGCGAATGAGGATTGTTGAAACTCTAGCAGCTGCACTACTTCCATGGCACTTGCCTGGGGTGTAGTATCAAATGTATTTTACATGATCGATAATACTAGTAGCCAGAAGAGAAAATTCTTCAATAATGTTCACTGACCTGGTGGATCTAGGGTCTCTACTTTAGTCGTGCTATCTTCCTCAGGCATCAATATACAGATATATCTGATTGGCCACATTATATTACATAACACGGTTAGCAGGGACAGCAATTAACTAGTACAGGTTGGTACTTTACCAGCAGAATATCATTTCCATCTTCGCCGATAAGTAAAGTCGTGTTTCCCCTTCAACTTCCCTTCCCCAACTTTTCCATCGACGAATTCCACCCATCAAGGAAAAGGGAAGCTACAATATGCCTTTCAACCCTGATACTGAAATGGTCGAACCTAATCTGGATGACGAGCAGTATGATTCCGCCGAAGACAAAGATTTCACCCTCGATCCCGCGGCGCAAGATGACGACGAGGGTGGAATGGTCTCTTCGTCTGATGCTTCAGACGATGAAGGACAGCCCGCAGCAAAAAAGCGGAAGATGGGAAAGAAGAGCCAGAAGGGCGCAGAAGGACCAACGGAGCTGGATTCAGGCGACGAAGCAATGATCCAGAAGGCAAAGGATAGGAAAAAGAAACAAAAGGAGCGGAAGATGAAGGGCGGTGCTGCGACTGATGAGGATGAAGATGAGGATGTGGATTTTGATGACGAGGACGAAGGGACTGGTGATGCTGCTGGATTTGTTAGGACGAGAGCTATGAAGATGCGAGTGTATGTTCTTCTCTTTTTTTTTGTGCCCTCCAGGTGATTCTAGGTTCCTAACACTGGTTATCCTTGGAAACAGACAGGAAGAGCGAAAACCCCTTGCGAGAATTGACGGTGCGACCATTGATGTCGACGCGATCTGGGCACGGATGAACGCCATGGAATCGGAACCAGGAATGGCAACTCCACAACTGGACGCCAAAAAGCAGGATGAGAATCCAGAGACGAAGGATACCGAAATGCGCGACCAGGGGACACCTACAATCCAGAGCCAGAATGACAAAAAGGACAAACCGCCAGCGCACTATACCAATCAAATGATCAAAATTAAGCGTACCTACAAGTTCGCCGGCGAGATGATTACGGAGGAGAAGCTGGTCGCGAGGGATTCAGCGGAGGCGAAACTCTACTTGGCCAATACCGGTGAGAAGGATGGTGAGATTGAAATCGTTGCCGCGACGGATGCGGACGAAGCTGGCAATGGAGACGCAAAGGCGGCGCTCAAATTTCGTAAGCCCCTCCGACGGGCTTCACGATTCGACCCCAACCCCAGTGGCTCCATTAAGAGGAGTTGGGAAAAGCAGGCTATTACCGCGGAGCTGGCTGGGCAACAGGACGAGAACGCTCGCGGCCCCAAAATCAATACGGTCGAAAAGTCTCGGTTGGATTGGGCGGCGTACGTGGATCAGGCCGGTATCAAGGACGAGCTCAGGGTTCACAGCAAGGCCAAGGAAGGTTTCCTTGGTCGGATGGATTTCTTGGATCGAGTGGATGCTAAGAGGGAGGAGGAGAGAAGAAATGCTCGTCTGAAAGGGATGTAAATGGATGGCATCTGTTTATACTTCACTTTTGACCTGTGCGCTTTACCCGCTACAAGATTTGGGTATTACTGAATATCCATTCACAAACACCGGACTGAGGGCTTCCATGTCATCATGTACCGCCTAGGTCCAACCCTTCAATACTCTACTCAGAGTGGTCTTCGACGAAGAACAACCTTCGAGCCATCTTCATTGTCTCCCATGTGGAAATCTCCATAAATGCTTGAACAGTGGGCTCCAAGGGTCTCTCGTCACCCCTTATCCATGGAATCAGGGAGTCATCATACACCCAATCCGGGTCCAAGAACCTCGGTGGGGAGCTATAAAGCTACACGGCCCAAAAAGTCTATATATCTTACGCCTCAAGCACGGGTATAATTTTGACATTATCGAGCGTGATGATGGACAAGACCGAGCGTCCGAATCCGGCTATGTCTAAGTCACCAGCCTATCAAACGAGTGTATATTCTTTAAATAGAAATAGCAAGTCGTTTTGGCGCAGCCTAACACTATAGACTTACACTTCCACTTCCACGCGATCTATGTACATTGATTGGCTTGATCAGCTTGGGTTTTGAACCATACAGAAATAAGCGTTCAACGCTTAGCCTAATAGACGACTCTGGCCGTGGCCTTCTTCCGCTGGAAGCGCCAATTCGCGATCGAGCTGGAGTTGCTGTTTGACTTGGGGGTATACTTGATACCAGAGTCGGGGCAGTCAGTGTTCGCGACTAAATTAAGTTAGCTTCTATTCTACGGTATATTATTAATATCGTTCATGGAATCGTGAAAAGCTTACGGGAATCAGTTGGCTTGAAGTCGCCATTGACAAGATTGCCCTTCACATTGAAGAAGTACCAAGCCTCGTTCAGATTGTCGCCATCGCAACCAAGGTAGGGCGCAAAGCCGCCATTGAGGTCGGAAAGGGCGGATTGGATCTCGCTTAGTTTGTAGGTAGCGGATTCGGAGGGGGTGATGCCAGCATCGGCAAGAGCCTTTTTTTTGGCATGTGAGATAAGGGTTCAGGAGAGAAATATATGAGGCTCAAGGTCATACCTTGTAGGTATCAAGCTTCTTGAAAAGATTGACAGCGGTTTGGAAGTAGTCTGCAACCTCCTCCTGGGGGGTGTAACTCGAGTAACAGTCGGGCTCAATGGTGTTAATACAGGTTCCTGCATGACGGGTGTTAGATGGCTGTTATTGTGCCTGGGATTTGGTTGTAAAAACCACAACAAAAAAAGGGGGAGTGCGAAAATGAGAGTGTAATTTACCGTGCTTGTTCCATTCGTGCTCCCAGAAACTCTCATCATCACCCTGATAGTCCTTCCAATAGGTGTTCATGTAGGACAGGACTTCAGTCCGGCCTTGCTCCTGGAGAATATCGGTGATGTTGGAGTACTCCCGAGAGGAATCGCAAAACTGCTCGTAGGTGCCATCGCAATTGTCGGGCCTACGTTTTGTCACTAAGAGATTTCTTGATTGCTTGAAAACGGGTCGAAAGTGGCTCAAAACCTACCAGAGTCCGTGAAGAGTCCAGGAATCACCCGGACCAGTTGAGGGGTCATAGTCCCAGAACTGGGTCAGGAGAAGAGCACCTCCGGGGGTGTTGTAGCAGCAAGAAGCCTCAGTACCAGAGCTTGAGCAGCTGAGGGGACTATCATTGGGGCAGGTGTCGAGATCAGCTAGAACAGCTGGGGCAAGCTGCATAGCAGTGAGGGCGAGCAAACCCGCTGAAGAGAGCGATTTGGAGAAAGCCATTTTGGGTGAACTCAGCGCGTACGATGGGATCAAAACGTGAAGAAGCGCGGCATTCCATTCTGGCGAGATCTGGTCTTAGGACGGTGTTATATAGTGCATTGTATGGCCTAGAACTGGTAAAGCCAAAGAAGAAAAGAACATTCAGCGATGATCCAATCTCGTACCTTGCGAGTATGGTGGTGCTCCGCATCATTGTACAGTTGATCGCACATGTACTGATAAGAGTGTGCTGATTTGACAAAAGATCGGCTAGGGCGACAGATCAGAATAGCGCTAAGGATCGAAATACCACCTCGTCCTGGCCCGACTACTGCATTTATCGGCCACTCAGGAGGGACGGGGCATGAGGAAAGGCCAATTGCGTCTTCGAACGGGAGTCTGCAGGTCAGGGCCAGGCGATGATCCCCCAGTCAGCTCGGATTCCAAGCCCAAAGAGTGGCAAGAAGAGGATGATCGCGGGAACCCTCCTCCCAATCTTTTCGACACTATGTATCAGAACGTTGCATTGATGGCCCAGTCCCTTCGGGCTTTGGAATTGTTAGTGGTGATAGGGGAGCCGATCTCGAGCGCTTGATCCATGAAACAAATTATGGCCGCATGCTCAAAGTTGAGCTGACGAATTACAACTCTCCGATCAACGTGTTGTGGTCTTTCTATTTATAAAATCAACTTTTTCCCCTTTCTTGTTCGTGGGCTAGTGTATACGGAGTCCTCCGTTCTCCGCACACACAATAGATGGTGCGAATTATCACCTCGCAAAATGATCAACACGTCCACGTGTGTTTTTCTCTCGTTGGACAGTATAGGAGTGATGTCAATGAACGTTCCATTGCATTGATAACGATGCTTTCCAAAGCTTGCCCAGGAATTTCCTCGCCAATATGTACTGGAAATGGGAAAGTCGCTGCTGGAGAGTGCTCAGTGCGACCGGGGGAAAGAGCTGGATTAATCTTGAGGCACTCACCAGGCAAGCAACGTCATCCCAACTAAGGTACTACAATCTTCCCTCCGACGAATTAAAGGTTCCATGAGACTTGGCAAAATGGGATATGGAGGGTTTGGTTGATGGGAAAATGAATCTGGATGAATCAACAATAAGCTTCCCGCTAAGCAGTTAGCAACGATAGCGCCACCACAGTTCTTGGATATTAAACAACCTGCCGCGGAGTATTAACGTGAGTTTAGGTAGGCCTTCGAAGAGTCGAGCTTTCTAGAAACCCTTGCAAGGTGAACACATCCATGAAATGATACAGAACAAACGGTATGGCATTTGTGCTGAGGTGAGGGCTAGTGAAGAAGACGACGGATTCTCAGAATATCGCATTGATCTCCAGGTCGAGTGATATTGTAAGTTTCAAGTCGGTGAGAGCCTGCTATAAGCTTGAGGCAGTCGTGGCCTTCCTTGGCTTTCAGGATGGTTGATTGAGCTCATTATTCTGGGTCACAAATCGGATCCGATATCGGCTGAATACTGATTGAAAAACTCAGAGAGATTCCATGGCAACAATGCGATGCTGTATGATACCAACTATCGAAGAACAGAAATCCCCGACTACCAACAGTGATTCACAGTACCTACAAAAAGGTGATTTGTAGACACTCCCAAACAGAAAGAGCTCCTACGAAAAGTCCAGTTTATAACGACTATTGGCCAAACTACCAACCACCCATGGAGAATACCTCGAACTTCTACATCATCCCGGCGCAAACAGCTGAACACCTAGCCACAGCCAGAAAATTATTCACCGTTTACGTGGAATGGTTAAATATCGATCTCACTTACCAGGGCTTCGAATCTGAGCTAAATGGCCTACCCGGAAAATACGGCGCACCCTATGGCGGACTCCTGCTGGCTTACAGCACTATCGACGGTTCAGCGCTGGGGTGCATCGCCGTCCGCCCTTTTCTCGACCGTGATTCCCAGGAGCAAGGGAAATATTGCGAAATGAAAAGATTGTATGTTTCCCCAGAGGCTCGCGGAATGGGCTTGGGAAGGGCGCTGGTGGGTGCGATTGTACGAAAAGCAAAGGAATTGGGCTACCGCGAAATGAGGCTGGATACGCTCCCTTCGATGCAAGGGGCGATCCGACTATATAAGCAGGTAGGGTTTGTTGAGATACAACCTTACTATGAGACACCCGTCGAGGAAACACTTTTTCTTGCATTGGATCTTACAAGAGTATGAGTTAGTGCTCTATCCGCCATGGCCCGCTTCTTCTGCTGGTGTATCTTGAATGAAGAGGAATGCAATAAGAAAAGATAATCTCATTATTACCCCAGACTTAGCCTGTTGAGCCTGAAATTATATATGATCAACAGCACTCATTACAGGCTCCCCTGCATCATGCTGAAAACCTTTTATCATAGTAAGGGGAGGGATAAGAGTAGAGATGCCACGATTCCTGGACCCACGGCTTGCACACTATCAAGCATCAAGTATCTCAAAAAGCCTAAACCGGCGCGGAAGTCCGACGGAATAAGTATTAGGGACCGACTTAACATAGTTTCAAGTTTAATGGTATAGGATCTGATGCATTCGATTTGAAAGAGCATCGAGCGATAAATGATAGGATGGCTTGGAAAGTGAGTGAGAAAGGAGAGGCAGGAGGGTACCTATATTGACCACTGTTTAATAGCCTTAGTTAAGCAAGCCTTACAATTCGAGAAGGAATCAACATTCGTACTTTTAATCTCTTCGTAACCTTTATTACAAAGGCAATTACCAACAAAGTAACCAAACTAAAACAACCACTCCGATAGTTCAAGGATGGAAACTGAATACACTCCAGGCTACCTGAAGCATACTGCTCTATTATGGACATTGCAATAACGATACCATTTTCGACAATGGCCCCTCACACAGTTTGACACTACGTACCTAGGTAGGTACCATGCTCGTCGTGCGGGGTTTCGTGCTTCACAACCGCCAAGGGAACCTAACCCGTTCACCCACGCAACAAAAGAGGAGGTCTTACAGTTTATACTCCGAATTACCCTCGGTGCTAAAGTTGGACAGGTAAATCTTGAGCTAGAAGGAAGGTTCCGAACAGAGCGGGGGTTTAATACGTTTTTCTCCATTAACTACTCAACTTCTATCCCGGATATACTTCTTATCCAAACTACACTAACAACTCACAACTCGATACCGAGAAGAAAGTACGGGATAAAACAACGGAAATTCAAGCTCCATGATCACACAGGGCCGACTCAGTGGCAAGGTCGCCATCGTTACCGGAGCAGGGGGAGGTTTCGGTGCTGGGATCGTGAACAAGTTCTGCACCGAAGGAGCTCAGGTGCTCGCGGTCGACATCAACAAATCCGCCATTACCAAAGTCTCCAAAGAATGGCCCACCATGAGTTTTCGATGTATCGTGGCTGATGTGGCGTCGGAGGATGGCTGGAGGCGTGTACTCGAAGATGTGCTGAATAGCTTCGGGCATCTAGACGTGGTCGTCAACAACGCCGGGGTCATCTCAATGTCAGGTCCCAGTATCAACATACTGGAGGAGGACTACGACCGGATCATGCGGGTGAACCTGAAGTCGCTATACTTTAGTACTAAGGCCATAATCCCATACTTCCGAGATAACCATCGTCCGGGTCTCTTTATCAATGTCTCGAGTATATCTGCCGCGCGGCCGCGTCCTGGGCTTGTCTGGTATTCAGCGAGTAAGGCGGCTGTGACGGCGGCCACGAAGGGTTTGGCAGTTGAATGGGCGCCGCATGGTATCCGCTTTAATGCGATTCAGCCTGTTGTCGGGGAGACGGCCATGTATGGTCTTTTTTTTTTCTCAGGCCCCTGATCTAAATAACTAATAGGTCAATATTGATAGGTTGAACTCTGTGCTCGGCGGGGATGAGAGCCCCGAAGCTCGTGAAAAGCTCCTACAGGGTATTCCGCTTGGGAAAGCATGTTCACCCGAAGATATTGCGAATACTGCGGCTTGGCTGGCGAGTGACGAGGCTACGATGCTTACGGGAGCAGCCATCGATGTGGACGGGGGGCGAGGGGTGTGAGTCGAATTGGTAAGAATTAGAAGCATACCAGTCAAGCTCCTAGATATTCATGTCAATATGTACGCTTTTTAAAGGGGAGTAGTAAAACCCCTGAGATCTCTAAACATGACATTATCTACGATCCATAGAACTTACGACTTCGTAGGTACTGTCGAAGGCAAATAATCTGCCCGCCTGCCTCCGTTTACAATGGAACCCGATGGAAGCGATGTCTCACCAGGCAAAGGTGCGGTGGGGGCGGTGGTGGGATCGAGCATGTCCGAATTCTAGGTTTACCTTTAACATAGCAAGCAATTCAATCGTTCAACGTCGATAGGTACTATCTAGATATAAAAACGGGAAGAACCATCTAGACATAACGATGTCTAGATATAACTTCTCTAAATAGTCAAGCTAGGAAATGTCTAATTCGTCATTTGTATAGTAGCAAAAACTTGAAGTAAAAGTTGGCTTCCCCTTTCGGGTATAAATCCACGCATGTCTCCATCTCCGATGATGTATCACCTCGGGATGCAAAGTGCGGGGAAAAGCGTCAAACATAAAACACCCACTCTCTCTTATCTCGATTCTAACCTGGATAATACTTACCAGAAGAAACCCCCTCTCAGTCAGCATTATCCAATCCCAGAAACTCATCCGATCCACACTAGCTTAATCAAAGATAATAATGCCTCAAGATCCTCCCCATCTCCAAGGGTAGGCTTATCCACCCCCAACGCGATCTACACCGAGGGACACAAATATACTACATACAGTACATACTAACAACCTAAATACAGAGTCGCTCTCATCACCGGCGCTGCAGCTGGAATAGGCCGTGCAACAGCCCTCACCTTTGTGAAAGAAGGCTGCACCCGGCTTGTCCTCAGCGACTTGGACGACGCCGGTCTCCAGACCGTCGCGCAGGAGCTGAAGCAGCTAAACGCTTCCGTGCGAGTTATCACGGTCCGCACAGATGTCTCCATTGAGACAGAGGTGGTTGATCTTGTCCAAACAGCTGTGAGGGAATTCGGGGCCATCCATTACGCGGTTAATAATGCGGGCATCACAAGTAATCCACGTGTGAGAACAGATGAGCTCTCCACAGAGGCGTGGGATAGGGTGATGAGGGTGAATCTGAGGGGGGTTTGGCTTTGTGAGAGGGAGGAGTTGAAGCAGATGCTAAAGCAAGAGGCCGGATTAGGAACAAGGTATGGCTCTTTCTTTCTTTTATTTTCCGTGTTGGTCTTTTCCGTGGAGATAAACGATTAATTTTGATGTATTAGGACCGGCGCTCCGCCGCAACGAGGCTCCATTGTCAATGTGTCTTCGATTCATGGGGTTCTTTCACATCCAACATCTGGGGCCGTAAGTCATTTTCATTTTTCTCTCTTTCTCCCTCTTCGCATCTAGCGGACCGTTTCCGCTTCATGAGCTGACGTATAATCTATGTTAGTATGCCGCCACCAAAGCCGGTGTCTTGGGTATAACCCGCACCGATGCCCTTGCCTACGGTGCAGATGGTATCAGAGTAAACGCCGTCTTACCGGGATTTATCATGACAGGTCGTATGTCTCAGGTTCCCTCGTCCCTTCTTTCCCTCTCTTGCAATTGCAAGAACACCGCGCTAATTCGAGGATAACGAGTTAGTGGTGGAGGAGTCACTCCGTCGGGGCGCCGACTATAATGAGCTTGTCAAAACCGTCCCGGTTCGTCGCTGGGGTCGACCTGAGGAAATCGCAGAGGCTATTGTTTTCCTTTCGAGTGAGAAGGCAAGTTTGATTAACGGAGCGGAGCTCCTGGTGGATGGTGCATTCAGTAAGCTCTAGTTAGCTACCTACAAACTGCACGACTCCGGCTGTAAATATGGAGACCCATTTATCTATTTCTACCCGCATCCAAATCTTGTCTAGACAGCCTGAAGGTCAAATTAAAATGCTTGGGCATTGCCAGGTATCCGATATTTGTCAACCATCACCGTCAAAACACGTTGATCCCGAGGCACCACGCGAACTCTGGCCGGATTCTTCAACCGCCATAGCCGGATCCTTTGGGACTTGCATTGGAGAGTTCTGCAGGTATTTTAATACATTCACTTGACAGTCCATTAGAATCGTTGGAAAAAAGAAAAGAAGGAAAGAAAAAGCAAAAAAAAACCAAGAAAGGTACTCAGTCGTTCAAAGGAACCTGGAATTTGCTTAAACCCCTGCCAGTCAATTCCTCATGGAAGGCATCATGATGTCAAACCGATAAGGGCTCTGCCTCCCCACCACTCCAAAAGGAGAGCAAAGCTTTGGGGTAAAGTGAGGAGTAATTCCGCCTCTCGCTCTGAATTCCGCAAAGAGAAAAATGAGTGACGATGATCGTCTGCGTGGGCAAGTCAGCAGCGTCCGGGGAGAGGGCACTGTTACATCGACAGACGCATCACCGAACACCGTTTTTGACCTTTGTTCCGAGGCGAATGAGAAGGAAGAAAAAGAAAATGATGACACATTAAAAACCTCCTCCAATGTGCGTTAGGTGTGGCGATAATCTATTGACAAAAATATAGGAAAGGAAAGAAACCTAAAAAGAGAACCGTAGACACTCGAAGCTCCCAACAACTACCCCGATCTCAACAAATCACAACTGTCACAGCCACAGGATGAACCTAAACCACAGATGCGATCGAGGTGGTATCACCCCCATCGCCGTGGTATTCCTCGTTGCAGATCATTTGTACCACAATATGATGTGGCACAAAGGTCAAACCCCATCATATAATGTGCGTAGCTTTGCATATTAAGGAATGTGCAAGCCTTCCTGAGGCCTATGTCTGTGCTACCTGAAGAATATAAGCGGTCAGACATTCCAATATCTCATTAAGGTACTTCCTGCTGACTCTTTACCAACTTCTGCAAGTAACTGGGGCGTAGCGATCGTCATCAGATTTTGAAGGCGATATCTCTTTTACCTTTTGAGGGGGTAGGAGAGGCCACGGAGGCCTCAAACATTGTCCTTTCGCAATAGCGACGAATGTTCCAAGTCTTGGTTCTCCAGAAAGCCGTAGGAGCTCATGTAATATTACATTCTTACATAGTTCCATCCCAGGGAGAGGGTTAATTTAATGTCAATCATCGGGACTTATGGAGGCTCAGCCACATTGAGGGCCTTCTCCAGGTAAGAAGTGGCAGAAAAGCGACAGCTATTCAGGCTTAAAGGACGGTAATATTCCGCTCTCGCCTGCAGAACGATCAGGGTACTAGTGAAAACGCGAAGGAAAAAGGAGGAGGAGAAGGAAGATAAAGGGGCGCGAGATCGGGCCGTAAAAGGAAAGGCAAGAAGAAGATCAAATGAAATAATCCCATGAAATAAAACGAGGTCGCATAAACCTGAGGAAGCAACAGTTGGTGCAGCGAGTACTACTCTGTAGTTACTTCTAGGTAGTTGGTGGTATTCAAGCTGGTGTGTAAGCACTAAGAGCCATCGGCCTACTCCAGGACCAAGGTACAAACTGGAATTGGAAACGCAGCATCTCGTCAGTGAGAACTTCAAAGTCCATCAGGGGGATCTGGCATGTGGGACTATTGTTCCTTGGGAACTTTAAGCGCATTTTGGTTCCCGGTAGCTGGAATCTCTAGTGGAAAATGAGCATGCACGACTGTTACTTCCTTGGGCCTAGGACGTACCTTCTGAGCACTCGGCCCTCCACGGCTTGGAGACCTCGCGAATTTCCCAGAACTCTGCTGAAACACGACTCTGTGACCGGCTGCCATTGGTTCACAGGCTAAAATTATGTGGTGTCGGTTTCCCGCAAACTTGAGGATGATGGGTTTTGACTGGTGGAGGTCCGTTGTCAACCGGCTCTGGTTCGCGCCAATAGGGGCTTTGCCATGGCACTGGAATGTTGACCTCCATCTTGTTTTTCTCCAAAACGACGGTGGGGATGGATCGCTCAAATCGTAGATGGATCTGCGTGCAGCCTGACCTCACTTATGCATGTACCTACTTTAGTAGGATGTATGCGATGTCACTTAAGGTTCGACACACATGATACATCTTCCTCCCCCCCCTCCTCCTAATTAACCGTCGAATGAATTGGAGTGGGCAAAAGGCCAGTCTGGTGCGGTCAATCTGTCTGGGTAAGACATGTTGTGTATGGTGTTTAAATGCCTTGGTGTGAAGGGGGATTTCCGCATGAAGCGTAGTGAAATGTGAGGCGAACCTCGAGTCTCCCAGCTGCGGCCCTACGCCCGCACGAAGCTTTTGGGGTAGGAATCTCACTCAGTGATCAGCGCGATCGTCATGATCGCGCTAACTTTGTATCTTCAGGGCGACGCTAAGCCTCCAGCCATACCCAACCCGCAAAATTAGATCGGTCAGAAAAGCGGCCAATGGGTCATTGAAAACGGGGGACAGTGAAGACTTGTCATGATGGGAGAACTTGCACCTCGGTCGGACTCTGGTTGACTTCCTGTTTTCTGAATTCGTATTTCAAAATAACACATATATAATATCTAACTAGTATTATCCCATATGGGTTGGAGATATCGATAGATCAAATAAGATCAAAATAGCATAACCACTTTACTCTCGATTGTACAAAGAGACCACCCCCACTCCCATTTTAGCCCTTCCTGTTGATGCATTATTATTCAAACGGAAACAGCCACTCCAAGAGCACAAGACTGGATGTGCGGTGAATATAACCAGTAATGTTCTACAAAGTAAAGATAAATGAAAGGGAAAAGAAATGAATGAAAAATGGTGGGGGAGGAAAGAAGGAAGGAAATTAAGAAGCCAAAAAGAAAGTAACGCCGCGCAGCGCCGACCGGGATCTGGGTTGTTCAGAAAGACGGAGCCCATCTAGAGACATAAGGAAATTAGCACGGCACTTGGCCAACGGGTATCACATTTCATTCCGTCCAGATCAGTCCTCCGTAGTCCAATCCACGCTCAGATCGCGCGAGCTATCAATGGGATCCTCTAGCTTGGATCCATAGATCGGGCGACCATCTGGAGTGAGCTGTCCGCGAAAGTCTGGGTCGTAGTCCTGGCTATTCTCGTCCAATGTGGCAACATATCGGTTGCGACCACCCCGCTTGCTGTGGGTTTTAGTGTAATGGGCATTCAGGTTGTCACTCCTCGAAAAAGCACGGTGACAGCCAGGCACCCAGCACACATGAGGCTTTTCCTTGGAATGGCTCTTCATATGCCGCTTCAGGTGCTCTTGCCTCTTAAATCGCCCGTTGCACCCTGGCTCTCGGCATTTAAACTGAACCTGTTTAATTATTGGCGGTAAATTCTCGAGCATCAAGTTCTGTTTAGATGTCTGCTTCCTCGCCATCTTCCTGGACCCGGTCCGGTGCGGGCGCTGGTATCCATCACGGTACACCGGCGACGGCTGAAATTCGTCGAGATAATCGCCAGCCCCACCTGACAGGCGGCTCATCGGGGTATCGGTTCCCGAAGCGGTACCGAGCGAGCATGATCGGACCGGTGTGGTTGGAGTGTGTTGTTTGAAGGCACTCAGAGTAGGAAACTCTGTGTATGACGGGGGTGGAGTAACGGGGGCGGCGACTTGAGATGGTGCAATGGTTTGTGGTGGTATTGAGTCCGCTAGAGGCATCGACCACATCATGTTGTTCATCGACATTGACGTCGGGACTCGCTCTGGTTGATGATGAAAAATAGATCTTGATAGGCATGGATTGGTGGCGGACTCCGGGAGGTAAGCAGTAGGGTGGTGACGGTAGTTATTGCGTGCCATGGCAGGATATTGGTGCATTGCTGAGGGGTACGGCAAGGCATGTGTAGGGTGCTCATAAGTTTTTGGCGCATCGGGATGGATCCATAGCTGCTCAAAATTATTGTCTTCATACCCTGAGAGGAAATCCGTCATGGGCATCCGCTCCTGCGTCTCCATCCCACCATACGGGAGTCCGATGCTTTCGCTCGAGGTCATTCCCGCGAGGCGGAACGCACTGCGCATTGGTGTAGAACCGGTGCTACGTTCGTAGGTGTGATTCGGAAATGATCCGCCTTCCTGCCAACCAGGTGACTCCAAAGAACCCTGACTATAGAGACTGGTAGGGGTTGGGGTCGGTGAGTCCAGAGGCGAAAAGCTTGAGCTCATAGAAGGGCACTCGTTAGAACCGAGCGATGAACAATCGACTTCAACAGTGAGGCGATCGGATAGGTTGCCCTGGTTTCTCATATCGGGTGACTCGATCTTTGGGTCGGTTCGTAGGGGTGCTTCGACTTGTCCGCCTGTCCAAAGCACCGTTTAGTCTTCTTTTTTTTTTTTTTTTTTTTTACTTTTTGAAAGCTGACCACGGTATGTGAGACGAGGGGCAAATGAGAGTTGAAGTGAGAAGCGCAAATAACAAATTAGACACTAGAGAATGTAGGTATTGAAAGGCAAGTACAAGACACAACAGGATGAGTAAGAGCTAGCGAGTAATGATAGGCGGGGGTAGTATCAACAACGATTAAGGATAGTAGTTAGACTAAACAAAAGCAAACAACTGAAGGAAGGTCGACATGGGATGGAAGGAGAGAAGGTGAAAGAAGGAAGTGAGGTTGGGGAATGGAGGAGGGCGGGCGAGGTGAAATAAACAAAATCGCCAGGCCATATATGGAGGGGGATGGGGAAGGATGGTTGGTACTTACAGTCAGAAGTCATTGCTCGTCCCCGAAGGAGAAGTGCCACCCAGAGTCAAAAGAGAGAGACAGAGAAGGAAAGAGGGGCGCGTCGCGTTCCTTTCCAGGTCCAAGCAAGGCCAGGAATGTACACTATAGAGTTCCTAGAGTAACCGCGAAGAGTGATCGGAGGGGCGAAGGTTCTGGACTGGGGAGGGTTGGTCTCAACAAAACCCGTTTCCTAGGAGGCGCGAATGTCTCTGGATAAAAGAGCGACAAAAGCGTCCCTGGATGGATGAGGGGCGTGAGTAACCAGCAGGAGAATAATCAATAACCCGCCCTTAGACGCGATATTTCGATCCTATGTTCCAACCACCGACGAAGGGGATGACGACAAGCCGGCTGATGAAGAGGTTGATGGGGAAGTAGTTCCTGTCTCAGGTGCAGAGGGATGTAGTTATAGAAAAGAGTAGGCAGGGACAGCAAGGGGACAATGGGTACAATTGAGTAGACGACGCAAGCAGGCGGGTAGATGTCTTAGGACTATTTGGTATATGAATAAACCGTTTAATGATGGTCAGGTCCAGAGTTACCTAGACTGTTTCGTGCAGGAGGTGCTTGCTATGGATTTCAAGGGAAATGCTGGGAGATGAATCCATATAATATACTAGATTCCTGGGAAATAGGCGGCAGATTCTCTTTTACTTTTTTGGGAAAAAGTAGCAGAATCCAATGGACGAAAGTGAAAGCAAAACAATCCAATGGAGAGCTGGTTGCCTCTGATTGTTGGTGTGTGCGTGGGTATGGTGTGGGTGTGTCTCTAGAAGAGATAGTGAGAAGGTAGACTTGGGGCACTATCCCTCACTTCAGTCGTGGGAGGGGGCCTTTTTTTTAATTTTTTATAATTACTATTTTTTAAAAAATAAAATAAAATAAAATAAAATAAGAGCAATAATAATATAATAAGTAAAAATTTTGATTTGGTTCGGTTTATTTTTATTTTTATTTTTATTTTCCTAATTCATTTTATTTTATTTCCATTAAGAAAACATATTCCTTTTTTTCTTGCCCTCCACCTACATGGGGCAGATCATGGTACAACAGATTCCTCCACGGTCAGTGATTAGCAAGAATCACGATTACAATTCCTTTTCTCTTTTTTTCTTGTTATCTTAATTTCTTTTTTTTTTCGAGAAGAACTATTCCCTCCCTTTCTAGGAGCATAGAATCCTCTAATGCATTTCTTCTACCTATAATTTCTGGCTGTGCTTTACGTTTCTTCCCGTTTCAAGTTTTATTTTTATTGTTATCTTTACGACCTCTTTTTCATCCTCCAACTAGAAAGAAATAAAAAATAATAAGAAACAGAAAAGAATGCATACAATTGGAAGAAACGGGACACGCCAATGAGAGAGAACAGGTGAAGGAGGAATGTTCCAACGTCAGAGTATCATTGAACCTGCCTAGGGGCAAACAATCATCCAAGCTAAACCTTAATGCCGATCCTGGAGTTGGATCATTATCAATCATCTACGTATCGAGATTCGGGGATCGCTCTCGGGAACCACCCACCGAGGCCAGGCCGTGATATTAGTCTAATGAAGGTAAACACCAATGGATACCCATTCATTTTTTTGGCTCTGATCGTAGCTCTTCTCGGACGAGGTGGGATTACGAAGGTCTGTTCCACGATCGTCGAACTGCAGGGCCTGATGATCGCCGGGAGGGGTGTTGAATCTCTTCCATGTGGAGAGGGTTTTGCTTCAACAATGAAACATAATTGTATGCACTCCCTAATTATATTCGATGGAGGGGGAATTGCAGAAATAACGAATGTGAAAATAAAATAAAATCAAACAAGAAAAAAAAGTTATTTTAACGACCATTAGTGCAGCATGAAATGAATCATTCTAGTAGGTTGGCTCCAATCAATACTCCCTTTTGTACAGGTAAGTTATGCATGATGTAAAACCTGTTCGTCCGGGTCCATCAGTACTTACTACTACTAGTACTACTACCTGAGTAACTCACGTACCGAGGTTGGCTCCACCGCTCCCATCTTTCGTACTCAAGTGCCTGTGATTACTTGGAGCATTTTTTTCCCACTCCCCCATAACCTCAATCAATCTTGGATCATCATTCTCCTCGACAGATAAGGGCATTTAGATTAGCCAGATGGATCTTTCAGGTGCGTCCACAGCCACCACATAGCTCAAACGTTGTGGGTTGATAATCAGGGCCTATAGGGCAGAAGCCTCAGCCAGGATCAACCATTTAGTGCATGACTCGAGGCTAACGTGACTAGGAAAATGATTAAAATTAGGTAGAGATTACTTCGTTTGTGAACTATTATCGCCGTAGCGAAAAAGAGGCAAGTCGGCGGATTCCGCCCCCGAAGGTTTTTACATCTGATAAAAATGGGGGGGTAGAGAGAACGGGGAAAGAAGAGGGCAATAAAAGGTGCTCTGCTCTCAGACACTCGATACAGATGTACAAGAGACCAGTTAGTATAAAGGTAGCCAAAAACAAAAAGCGACAAATAGAGGAGAGGAGGGGATAATCTACTGTCGCGATCACCTATATACAAACATTGATAAAATAAACAAACCCGGACCTATGCCAGGTGAGAGCCATTTGTGGGACCGGACCGGTCCCTTTTACAGCGTGGAGCATTCCCATCCACGGTTCAACCTGTGTACTCCGCACCTTTTTGGGAAAGCGTTTGTTAGTCAGGGAGGTAGTAGTGGTACCTTAGTTAGTCCCTCGGGTCTGTGCGAGCCTGGTCCCAAGTGCAGAAAATCCGACGGCCCTGGAATTCGACTTTTCAACTCCAATTAGGTACACACCATCCTGATCTTGCCCAGCGGGTTTTGTCAAGCCCGCTTTAGATAAAGGGATTAATTATTTCCCACCTCGATTATCGATAACCCCCTCCCCAAAGATCGGGCGATAAATAAATACCGTGAATATTAATAATAAACTCTAGTTCTTCTTCGAAGTGCTACTCTCAGACCTCTCTGTGAGCACTGTGGGTATTTTTCTAGAAAGTGTAATTCGCAGGGCTGAGTGCAGCTCCGACTATCCGAGCGCAAAAAGTGCTCCTCTGAAATGATTTCCCTCCCTGTCGGTAACCTCCCTTGGCCCGGCCATCGGAGAGTGCAGTGATTTCAATGGCTCAAGTGTATCGTGCGAGGTCGGGACTGTGCAGTCAACGGGCTAGTATACTCTCCTACCCCCCTCCCCAGGCTTCTCCTCCTCAGGCGAAGATGGAGCACCCAGGTGCAGGAGTACCTGCTGTGGACTCGATTCTAAATGCGGAACCTCCTCATTCTAGGATCGACTGTCTGTGGTATGAACGAAAATGAAGACTAAACCCGATGGAGGTGTCAAGAGTGATGATCCTTGGTCGGACGCACATCATCCGCCAGGGCTTGGTCGTTCGACAGCCAGTGGATCACCAAATAATTAAGCTAGTCCTTCCTGGGCGAATAGCACTGAGTTAAATACCACAAGTGATGAGCAGACTGAGGCGGCCTCGACCTGCTTCCAGTTGAAGGTGGAGCCACAGGTGGGGTTTGAGTTCTCCATCACCGGCTGTCGAGCCGCTCCTATCACAATGCTCCCCTTCCCAACTTCCTCCCATCACCCTATGCTAGCTCCAGTCGGTCGTTTCCTTCTGCTTTTTCTCTCTTTTTTTTTTTTTTTTTTTTAGCTCTTCGAACATGCTAGTAGCCACTCGGACCCTCTCACCAGGAACGCAGTGACGTTCTGCCTCAGGCCTATTTATGATAATAGCATTGAGGATCTCTGTTCCAGGAATGTGGAGACTCGACCTATTTCCAGACGGTGATAGGATAAAAAACATGGGGGAAATAATTTTCTTACGGTGCATTTGCTCACGAGTCACAACCTCAGCTCCTGCATCATGGATCATTCAACCGCCAGCCATGTCGCATCACCCTAGTACTTACTTATCCAAGTTCCCCTTCATCCGTTCATCACTTCCTTTAATCGTAATCCGCGGGCAACCGGACCCATTCCTAACGGTCTCTCGCAAGGCGAGATAACGGGCCACATCAACACATCCCTCTTCCTTCGCACCACGGCCCTGATGCGCGTGAAACACTGGGCTTCTTGAGCCCTGAGCTTCTGACCTGTCACGCGTCAGTCGGGGTTTAATATTCGCCATTAGGGGATTCGTCACTTAAGAATGACACCTGACTCGACACATTGACTGATTGGACCAGTCGCTTGTCCAGTGGGTTAATATCATACCCATAACAACACCGCCCCATCTCCCCGATTGCCACTTTCGCTGGGCCCTCAGCCCCAATTTCCCTTTTCACCCGTATTTTCCGATCATCGTGGGTACCAAACTGAGAATAGCGCTTTCAAGCACAGGTTGTCAAATTATGTACCTCCCAAATCAGGTAGTTGCTTGCCTTAAACCTTTCCTTGTTTCTCCCAGTTTAAATCCTTGCGCACAAAGGCAGGTCCTCCGGACTCGTAGTGGAAAGTAGGCATTTGTATCACTTCTAATTACATGCATTGTGAACAAGGCACATAATTATTATGCTTATCCTATTCTTCTTTTTTTTATTCTTGCTCTACCACTATTTTTGGGTTCTCATCTACATTACCTACAGATGGGAGCGGTCGCCATGTCCAATTCTGCTGGCGCTCAGCCGCCACTCACGTTCAATGGAAATAGATCGCCAGCCAAAAGTCTAACTACTGATGCAGGAAAAGACCAGAATGGCTTAGTGCGAGTAGACGAACTACTTCGTCAGGAATATAATCCGGCAAACCTAGTACCTAGTATACACTGCAGGGACTTTCTTCTACCTCCAATCCTTCCTTTTTGGTTTCTATTTCTTCTCGGATTTCCCTTTTGGGGCTCCTAAAATTAGCGTCGATTCTATCAGATTATTAGTCTGATAAGAACTTTTGCGCGACATGACACCAAACGACCAGAAACCGGTTTGAATAAGCTTAGCTTGGTATGTTCGAGTCATGACACTCAAGGAGGATCCAACAATTTTAACATCTCCAAATTTGGTCTCACTTGACTCTAAATCCTCTATTGCGCAAGAAAAACGATGGATTGCTAGTGCGATCTGGCGCGAAGCTAACCAACGGCAGATGCTGAAAGGTTTTGACAGCTCTGCCGATCCGTCCATCCTTTCCCAAATTGGTGATTGGAGCTGGCTCCAACCAAAGCTCCTTGATCAAAGTCAACTTTATGAGTCTACTCCATGCTCCAGGTGACATGCTAAGGGATAATTGAGGCAAGGCTCACAGGATCCATAACCTAGGATAAAACACCCTTGTTCTAAACTCGATCAACCGAGTCGTGAGCCCCAGGCACCAAAAGCTGAAGTCAAATTCATTGGGCAGATAACAATGGGGAGAGGAGGAATGGTGACGGAACGGAAACCTTCTCTTCTACCTAGTAGTACCAGTGCCTACTCCTCGTCCGAGTACTTAAGTCCTCAGTGACTTAGAACTTACCTAGCCTTTCTCGATGCGGTAAAAAGGCCGCCATAATTTTAGTCATGGGCTCGGCCAGGCAAGCAAAGGAAGAACTGCTCCGCGCATGAACGAAATTATCGATTAATTAATTTACTTCTCTCAGAGTATGAACTGCCGCAGTTGAATACAGTGGAATCACATGACAAGTTACCACAGCCATTCTACTAAGTGCTACCAGCGTCGATTATTGGATGTCAGTACCATGGTCGGGTTTACTCATTATTGACAGCCTTCTGTGTGCACCACCATGATTGCCTCAGCCACACCGCAAAGCCACACCAGCACGGAAAAAGCTTCGCAAATCCAATTATTCTAGAAGCGATCCATGGATGAACCGGGGATAATAATCATAGATCTCAAACTCTCTTTCCCCATTGTCACTCTTCTGATCGCCTTGTTGATCATGGCGTCGTCCTCCGACAATGTTTTATTTGCATAGAAAGGCAATCACACAGCTTAAGGCCGTGATTAGTAGCCAGCCATCGATTCCCCAATTGTCCTAGTTGACCACCACTGACGTACACCAAAGTATCGCGAGTCATGGCGGGATTATTTATCGATCTATCAATATACTCATGGCGTCCTGATGAAAGTACAGCCGCAGATTGGTGGGAATTGAATCCGCAGATGTTGGATGTACTTTCTTGTTTTATTTCCTGGAAATTGTTTCCTCTTTCAAAAGTGTGTCTTTTTGGAGTCTTAAGGAAAAAATGCAAAAATACTCCCTACCCTATCAACGACAGGGTGGTGTGCTCTCTGGCGGGGCATGGGTGATCGACACAGGGCCTTGGTGTATCGCCGAAGATTCTCGGGGCTTACGATATCGTCATCCTCAGCACGTCGATCAAATCTCGGCTTTCATCCACCTTCCTGGTGGTTCCTTGCTGGTGGGGGAAACAAAGCAATTAAAGAGAGTTTTTACTACCCTCCTTCGAGCCGTGACAAGGTGTCAATTGTAATTCACTCCACTCCCTTTGAGGGAAGCGATTGGCCAACGGAGCCTTTTGACGCTGGAACCAAACTTTTGCCTTGCGGCGGTTGAAGCTATCGAAAAGGCGTTTTAGCCGGTACTTTCTGTTCCCTGCAAGCAGTGCTTCAGACGATTCGACGCCCCAATCCAGCCAGCCACACAATTGACAAATCATTACTCACCGTAGGCTGAGGGCTCCTTGCCAGCTGTCCAACCCAGCTCACGCTAACTCCCGCAAGCATCAACCAACACTTCCCTACTCGCTAATTGGCTCCTTTATCCCCGTCTAACTAGCGGTAATCAGGTTCCTGGGATTTGGAGAGTCGCTCCAAGTCAGTTGGCAAATCTAGAATTCTGTCATATTTTTCCTGAACGCAGACCCCTGCAGCACGGGTGAGTATGCCGCAAGGAGTCAACCGGAAATTTATGGGCATCCCCAGATCGTCTCTAGGGTTCCTGCGGTGAGGTAATCAATTCATCCCCACCAACAAGATTGCCAAGCCCACTGGGCTGGATGATCTGCTTGTTGAACTTTGCCCACCTTGTTACCCAATATATTGAATCTTGAAAAGGAATAAACCAGCCTCAAACCGTGGCCCATCCAATTCTCATTGTGGGGGAGCAGAAACAAAACTATCACTAATTATTCTCCGATGCCGCAGGGGAACTAGTCGAAGCCAAATCAATTGGGCTTCTGGTTGAAATCTACCAGTACCAGATCTCAATACTCTAAACGTGTCCTACTCGCCTTATTCCATGATGAGACCGAAAGCTTCTTTATCCCCTTTTCTTGCGGTTTCCCCCATGCCCTCCCTTTTAAATGCTCCTTTACTTTGAATTTGATTGGATTTTTGGTTTTATTTTTATTTTATCATTTATTTATTAGGGTTCCAGCCCCTGTTTTCACGGCAATCTTAGAGGGGGCTTTGGCCTACACCCCTTCAGCCTCAATCATCGACGGATTTATTTGGAACGAGGAAAGCAATGCTCCTACTGTTTGAGGATGCAATAACATAGCTGTGCCTTTCAAGTGGCGCAAAAGAAGTGCACCGCCACTATGCCACCAATTCTTGCATCTATTGCGAAATGGCCCTAACAACTTATTTCTCTACTCATTGCGAGAAAGAGCGACCTTAGACCCCCAAGTTTTCGTAACAAAAGAGGCCACCGTGTCAAGGACCCCTGAAAGCAGACGCAAATAATTGCTTGGGTGCTAGGATCGTACCTTCAGGTGATCTTGATTAGATTTTCTCCGTCAAAAGGTGGAGCAAAAACAGTCGAGTACATTTCAAGGCTTAGCAGCCTCTTCAAGCCTTCGCACAGACAAGGTTCTCGGGGCGGGAGGCTTTGTCCCAGAAAACCCTGGAGATCTACAATTTGGCTACGAGAATTCTCTTTTCCCTCCGAAGGTATGCGCACAGGCGAAGTTGAGAGGACCGGGTGAAAATGGAGTTTGTCATCACCGCTGCAGGTACGGGCGAGTGGCGAATATCGGGAAATTGTATAACACACTTAATGATCAATATAGGGGTTAAACTAAGGTTCTAGGTGCGTTGTTTTCTCTTTTTACAACCTTTTTTTGGCGGTTCATTCTATTAGTGCTTTTATTTTCCCTCAAATTCTTCTTGGTTTAAAAATTAAAACAGAAAAGAAAAGGTAAGATGTCTTCTGGGGATGGTTCGAGCCAATACCGGTATAAACTCCAAGGTCACAAAGGCTGATCCATGTCTCACCTACGAACGAAACAAACCAAACAAAAACTCTCCCGTGCTTCATCCTCTGCCTGTCTCATTAGGTTCGATGCAGGACACCTCAGTTATCATTTGCAGGCTCATGAGGGAACCTATAAGAGGACGCCGAAAGTGGGCGGTCCAGCCTCTTATTTGGCCCCCTTGCTTGCTTCCCTGGTTTTTTTTCCCTTTCTGCCCCATGTCTTCGCGTCCAATAAATAACCCAGAACCAGATATTGAACAATCCAACCAGTTTGCAACCGTCTCATCGATCAATAACGTCAATTTGAGTTGCATTGCATTACATTGGTATTTTGCATCACTGAATATGGATCGTTGGGGAGCAAAAGGGAAAAAACGGTCGTCGGTTTTGGCAACATGATCTGCACCATCTTGGAGGACTCGTGCACGAATCCTGATATCTGCTCCTGTTTATTGCTTAACGGTTCTGGATTTCTGGGGGATAAGGCAATAATAGAAAGGAAAGTTTTCTTTTCTTTTTTTTTTCTTCCCTCTCCCCCAGTCTCCCGGGCTTCATTTTTCCTGTTTAAATTTATTTATATAAGATAATATCCTCATATTATTACCTCTCGTACCTCGCTCTGATGTACGTCCTTGCGGGATTTGCCTATTGGATCCCATTGGGTCCCATTCTCGAAGACGTCATTTATTGATTCGATCCAGCGTTGTACCACCTAAAAGCTACGGAGGTCTTTCTGAGGTTCTAGGAAGATCAAGATAAGTGCGGAGGACTAATTACCTAATATCGATCCTCCACAGCATGCTTGCTCTCGGACCTCCCAATCTCGTCTTTCTGGGTCGACTGTGCTCCCGACCCGGTATTCCAAAACCTGTTCCACGACTTGCAGAGTATCACAGAGCCAGATCCCACCCACCGGCCAGGCCATTTTATTCGTATTTCTTATTTTATCTTATAATTGTTGTTGTTGGGTACTATTATTGATTTTACTTTTATTTTCATTTTTCATGCCCGATATTGATTTGGAATGTTCAGGCAAAACACAATCAATGCGCACATCCACATAACTACTACTTGTTTTGTCCAACCACACCTATAAACACACGCACAGACTCTTCCCACCTATAAACACACGCACAGACTTTTCCCAGAGAAAAAGAGGTACGTGCGCCCACCCCCATACAAGATCATTAGACTTTATTCCAGGAACATTCATACCTACGTATGGTGGTGCGAACCAAAACCAAAATTAATAGCTCTTTTCTTCCCCCTCCCCCCGAAAATGGCCAAAATCCCAATATTAACTCCTAGAAAGTTGAAACCTTCCATCGCAAACCTAACCCATACATACCAGTGGTTCGCAGATGTTGCACATATGTACACTGTAATGCATAGAAGATCAGTGACGATCCTGATCGTCCATCGTTTTCCATCAAAGCAACCCCCCCTCCTTCCAAAAATCCCCCAAAGTTATCACCTATGCTTGTGTAATTAAATGCACTCCGACAAAAGACTGGGGGAAATCCAAGGTGACATTGCCCGGAGTATGGACTAGACTCGACTCGACCCTTCCACTCAAACACACACACACACACTCTCTCTCTCTCTCTCTCTCTCTCTCTCTCTCTTTCCAAGTTCTCTCTCCACCTCTGCGTGTTGGGGTTGCATGGAGGCCCGCCCTTCTCCCCCTCCTCTATTTCGGATACCCCATTGCCGCCCTCCCGGAGCGTAGGTAGTAGTATCACAGACCGAGTCATTCAGGTAGTATCCGGCGTGACGGTTTGACTCTGGGACCTGGAGAAAACAAGGTTTAGCCATTTTCTTTTCTTTTTCCTTGTACTTCTTTTTCCCTCCTTGTGAAGAGGGATTGGATCCGGCTTGTGGAGTATTCCGGGGTTCCGGCACAGGGAATACCCCAGTAAGAAAGGGAAATAACCCTCCTCTAAAAGTCCCTGTGCCTAAGCAACGGACAAAAGTGTAAGACAGTCATGGGTTTCCCTGGTGGTAGTGAGTAGTAGAATTAGATATTTTAATTGAACGGGAATGTTCGAATATTGGTTACTTGTGTTCATTGTATACCCATGTCCATTTGGATTCTGGAAAATTCATCCTGTCTAGGCTGAGAATATATATGTTGTGGGTAACCCCAGGTCCATCAGCTTATCATAAATAGTAGAGCACAACCACGAAGACAAATCAATGGGATCCATGTCAGGTGTTTTATGTAGATATACCGTCTTTTACGTCATCTCTTTTTTTCGTGCAAGAAGAACGCGTACCTCGAAAGGCACCTGGGTAAATGGTTCAAAAAATTCTGAAATTGAGTAACATGCCATAACTCAACGAGTATAAACGAGGACACCTGTACAAAATGGTATCAAGTCTGGTTCTTGTTGCCCCTGCCAATTCCTTTCCCAATGTTACAGTCGCAAAATCATGAAATCAACAGGACGGCGGAGAGAGGAAATGAAGGGAAGAAAAGAAATATGAGAAAAAATGAACCTGAGAAGCGAAAAAAGTGAAGAAGTAACGATGCAGGAAAGGGGTTAGGATATCAATCCAATATCAAACAACGCCGGGCCTCTTTTATCTCAAATTCCGGGGATCCCTGTACACAACTTCCAAATAACTAAAGCAAAAGATATATAAGGGAGAAGTGGAAATAAAAAGGAAGAACCAAGATTGGATGCACAAGAGTCGAAATCATCACTCCTTGGTCCAAACTCCAATAACGAGAAAAAAGAAAAGAAAGAAGAAAATATGAAACCACAGAAACGAAGACCGCTACCCCCAAACCGTAAGTCATCAACATCACTTCAAAATTATAAAACCTACTTTCCCATTCCATTCTGCATCATATTATGCTGTTGCTGTTGCACTACCTGGGCATGTGCCGCTGCAGCTTGAGAAGCACGCTGCTGTTGCTGAGCAACATCACGCTCCCGTCGCATGACCTCTTGAACGTAAACTTTGGCGTTTCGTTCAAGTCCAATACTATACTGCTGTGCGATTTGGGGCGGATATTGTGTGGGCGGACCATATTGTGGCATAAGGCGACTAGCCATCTCCTGCCGTAACCGTAACAGACGCTGCTGATAAAGGGTATTATAGCGTTGTGCCATGTTGGCCCCTGTTGGCATATTCACGCCCTGCAAATTCTGCGGAAGATGGCCGCCATTGGCCTGGGCCGCTGCCATTAACATTTGTTGCTGTTGAGCATTCATTTGAGGGCTGCCTTGGTGTACCTGCGATTGCTGGCCTTGGGGCTGTTGCCCTTGCGACTGCTGTTGCTGCTGATGTTGCTGCTGTTGTTGCTGCTGCTGTTGTTGTTGCTGCTGTTGCTGATTCTGCTGAGCCATGTGCATCTGTGCCAGCTGCGCTCGCATGAGTTGGGCTTGGTAGGCCTGAGGGTTTTGGAACTTTTGTTGCTGTTGTTGCGGATTTTGCTGCTGGGCCTGCATCATCTGCTGCTGATGGGACTGAATATTCTGTTGGGCGTGCATGTTGGCTTGTAGCTGGGCGAATTGCTGCGGAGTAAGTTGGCTATGGTTCAGATGGCCTTGTTGGGCGAGTAGTTGTTGTTGTCTTTGCATCAACATCTGCTGTTGCTGTTGAGGCGTAAGATTGACCCCACCACCCATTTGTGGCGTTCCCATAATGGCTTGATTCATTACTGGGGTTGGTGCCATCGAGGAGCGCGTTGGGCTGGCATGGCTCATACGTTGGGTGGGTGTGACATTGCGCATTATTGGAGTCGCTTGGGACATGGCCGGTGTCCCTTGGGTCATTTGTGGAGTTCCATGCCTGCTCTGGCCTTGCTGACTTCTAGAAGGTGCCATTGGGTGGCTCATCATATTCGGATGAGCGTGCTGCAAGGCTGAAGGTGGTCTTGGAGGACTTCCAGCACCCTGCATGGAGGGTGTCATACTCATTGCAACACCCGATTGTGCCGCCATTGCGTTACTGACAAGTGGTGACGATGTATTATGCGGCGTTTGATTGCGAACCACAGGAGAAGACTGAGGCGCTTGACTAACGCCATTAGCCTGCGCCATAACATGTCGGTTCTGCTGCTGGGCTGCAAGCTGAACTTGTGCTTGCTGTGCAGCAAGTTGCTGTCTCCTAGCCTCTTCTTTAGCATGTTCTTCTGCCTGGCGCTGCTCCAATGCTTTCCGTTTCTCTCGTTCCTGCTCCTGCTGTTGTCTCTTAGTCAATTCGTTCCTAAGTTTAGCCTCATGCTCGCGCTTGGCTTTCTCTTCATGCTGCATGCGAATGTTCTCCAGGGTCTTAAACCTAGAGAAACGAGGCTCGAAAGGTACAACACCACCCGTATCGTCCACGGAAACAGTTTTCGATGCCCCAGCCCCCCCAGAGGTTGTAGGCTCCAGTCTTTCGTCCATGATAAGCATGAACCTTTCCTCCTCGGCGGCAAGGGCTTCATCCGCTGCCAATTCCGCGACAGTACGCTTCCTCCTCTTGGGCGACGGTGGGGGGTCGTGGTGAAGCGGGCATTCCATGAATTGCAAGAGCCCTTGTACGCCTTCAAAGCTGTCGACTGGTTCCAGGAACAAAGGCGGCGCAAGAGCCCTTGTCAGTTTTGACTCGCATTCTAAGAGATCTTGCGGCTCCACTAGCATTTTCTGGCGTTTTGCGGGATGCCCTCGGTCAGACTGACTGGAGGCCGCTCCGGGAGACGGCGGCGCCGTTGATGATGCTGCATGCGGACGAGATGATGCACCCTGTGCTGCTTGTTTCGCCGCTTTAGGGTCCGGGGTTGTTGCAAGCAGGGTCAGTTCCGCCTGGAGCGAGCGAGGAGTAGGATGGAGAACAGTCGTGAATACCCGGGGTTTTGGAGGAGGCTGCTTTTGTTGGTTGGCGCTTGACTCATCTTCTTCCGCTAAGTCTTGGGCTTGGCTTGTTTGTTCCCCACTTCCCTTGATGTCAGACTGGACATCAGTAGAAGCGTCCTTGCCAGTTGGCTTTTCGGATGTCAATTGGTTCTGTTTCGGATACGGTACATACGCCGAGGGCGTAACATGTTCATTGTAATTGTGGATTGAGAAAGGAGTATTGCTTTCGTTCGGCGATGGCGCAGTAGACTTCCTCGTCTGAGCCGATACAGATTTGTGATCGACTACACGAACGATAAGACAACCTGAACTCACGAATCTGGATCAGTATAGGCCGCAAATTAAGAAATCAACTAATCCGAGATCCTACCCTCATAAAACCGAACATTTGCGCGCAGCAATTCTTCCATCATATCATGAGGAACCGTGCCAGCTCTTATATGTTCAATGATAACTTTCATCTCAGAATTATACGGGAAACTCCCGTCTTGTTGTTCAAAGCGGAAATGTGTAGGGTGGAGGTGTAGGATTAGGGATGGTGTGCATTTTGAGAATTTCTTTAGGATGTATGAAGTTGTTTTGACTGGGATAGGTAGTGTTATTAGTAAACCAAGGGTTCGTGTTAACCGGCGCGCTGCTAGACTCACCATAGGGTTCGGGGAACTTTTTACTGGCCCGGCGATCGCTATCTAGAGAAGAATTTTTCGGCATGGTTTTATGTATTTTGATACCTTGCTCGCCCTGCCTTTGCGCCTCCTTCTTGGGCCGGTTCAAAGGGCCCTTACTAGACGCACTCAAATTGGTCGCGCCATTGACGCCATTCGAGACCGTATTACTCGAGGGACCCGCTGCTCCTGGTTGACTAGACCCTGGAAGGCGCTTTGATGTAGAGGGCGGAGATGAGGATGATGATTGACTTTTGACCCCGTTGACTCCGGTTGGAAGGAAAGGCGGGGGCGGTCGCTTCATCTTAGGGGGGTGAGAGGTCGTTTTGGAGATCGCCGTTGCCATATTGCCGGCCCCAAGTTAGTGACACGACTCAAGCGAACGACTGATAGGCGCGACTTTTCGGGATATAAAGTCGGGAATTAGAGAGGGAAGCCGTGCTTCGGAAACCGTTTGTCGATGATATAACCGGGGGACGAGACATGTGGGGAGCGGAGGTGGACGAGCGACGGCGACGACGGCGAACAGGTGGGAATCGATGCGGGAGCCTGCACAAAGCCCGAAGCTGCTAGAGAAATGAGATCCCGGAACCCATCGAACAGGCACCTACTCGAGAGGCTGAGAGTCCAGGAGGTGATCGGGGCTTGTCAACGGTGGTTGTTCGGCAGGAAGGAGTTTGGTGATGCCAAGCCATGGGCGACGTGAAGGAGGTCAGGTCAGGTGATTCCCTGCAAAAGGCGAGTCCCGTGATTATTTATGCGCATAAGATTCCAATTATTAATATTAAGGGGTTTTATGCGTGTTGGATATCCATAAAACACGGAGATACATCTAAGTTATATGAGTTTCGAGGAAGCACTTCAGCGTATGGAATTTATCTTATCATGTGTTTTTAAGGTTATGTTATCATAATATTCACAGTGACATTCTACCAGACAGCAGAAGGGCGAAAGTCGTAACAGGAGGGAATCAGTCAAAAATCATAAAGGTCAGAAAAATGAAGACAGGAAACACCTATAAACAATAAGGGGGGAAAATAATGATCATATCAAAACAACGTCCGGACGGCTTCGTATCCATCATTGGTCCGCTTTTAGTCATGACCATTGATCCTTCGTCTCCAGTCGTCACCAACACGGAGTGCATCAACCACATCGATACGTTTACCAATACCGGTGACGCCCTCCTTCCGCCACCATTTCTCGCCCTTGTCCGCAAGGGTGGACTCATCGTCGCTGTCGATCAGACCGCCTCGGCCACCATCATCACCGAGCACGACAACAACCTGCCTGACCCATCCCGAGATATGATGCACTGCAGTTCCATCCTGCCCAGCCAAGGACTCTTGGACATAAACCGTATCAGGAGAAATGTGGCGCACAAGATGTACGTAGCCTGTGGGTGTGCTGAAAGGCATAATTGTGTTTTCCTTGTCAACAATGGCCTGGGCTTGGTTGTAGAGAGTGTTGAACTGCGGTGTCACGCCCTCCTGTTCCTCGGTCTGACGAGGCTCTAGCGTGGATAATTCGGCAGCGGGTGACTCGCCTGAAGATGCAGCCTCTTCAGGGGCGATGTTAGAGTAAGATGACGCGACGGACAATGGGTGTGACGAGCTGCTCTGACTGGGAGCATGCTTCAAACCCGGGGCGTAAATCATGACGAAAACTCGAGCGGTATCTGGGTTGATGTGCTCAGGAAGGTGAGAAAGAATAGACTACACGAAGTCTTGTCAGTGAATTGAGGCAAAATGGAAAGAAGAAGTCGAGTAGAAGAAATCACATACCACATGGTCGGATGCCAGCTCATCAGTATTGAACTGCGATGACTCGGAGGAGACGACAATCACAACTGTTTTCCTCTTTTTTTCAGTAGCGCTTCGGGTGGGAGGGACGCTGGTCACAGGTGGAACTGCCGCATCAGGCTGGTCTCTCTGTAGAGCTCTTGTTTCGGCCTCCTCGGACCACCGGGAATGGTCCTCAAAGTCGCCTCTATTTTCTTCACGGATAGATGTCAGAGCGCTGCCCATGAAGGCTCCAGCCGCAGCCATTCCAGCCGCAACCCGCTTGCTAGCACCGTCAAATATTTGCTGAGGGCTTGGAGTCCGGCGCAATGCTCCTTGCATACGGGCCACCACACTAGCATCGTCACCATGGATATCTGCTGGTGCTGCCCTCGCGTGTTCGCTTTCGAATTCGCCAGGGGGGAATGACACCCCACCAGGCCCGCTCGCGGGGAATCGGTCATCGTTTCGAGGATGGTCGCCTTCGTTATCGTCGTCTTCTTCGTTGCGCTCACTCCAAATCCAAGCCGCAACTCCAATTGTAGCAATACCGACAGTCAAAGCAAGTGGTGCCCAGTATCCCATGAAAGTGCGCCTGCCGGTGGAGCTGAAGCCGGTACCCACTCGTCGATGACGAGTATCTTGGGGGTAAGACATTGCGGTCGGTAATATCGGTTACAAGAGGCGCATAGAAACAGATTGGTCGCGATGGGTTGAACTCACATCTCAAGTTTGTCTGAGAATGAGTGGATGGTGGGGGGCTGGTATGTCGAGGGAGAGCGATGAGAAAGGAGGAGCTCCTGGAAGGCTGGGGGCCTCGGGCAGGCGAGAAACATGTGGCTGGTGAAGCTCTGTTTTTGCCGCGGTGTTTACGGGGTCGGGCTTGTCGCGTTGCCTCAGGTAATTTGTTTGCATCGTTTGGTTATGATTAGTCATCGGATACCAAGCTAACTTCACCTATCAGCACGTGCAGTTTTTTTTTAGATCAAACCATATACAAAGTCAGTTGTCTCAACACCAACATATCATCTTTATCCCAGTTTTCTTTCCCTGCCTTAGCTTGATGACCTGGAGTGCTTTAAATATGTTGAAAATAAGCTATTGCTAATATTCAAGCCCTTATACCATGCTGCGTTTGAACTCAATTCTTGATTAAAGGATTTTATTCTCCCCGACTGATTTCCCCCACAGCTGGCTACTTGATTATGGTCGACTAGTTACTACAAGCTTGCAGTAAAGACACAGATATATAAAACACAAAAAATTACTCTTTGAGCTTATAGTATATCATAATAATCCCTTTCACAAAGCTATATTCTACTTTAATATTATTAATAGGCGTCAGACCTTGTCCTCTGCTGTTTTATTATCCCTCCCAGCACATTTATTGCAAAGCCCGAAGAATACACCAAAAGCTTTAACTATCTTGAACTTGCCTACGGTCTGAGCCCCTCGAAGCCACTCTACCACATATTTCAGCATTCTACCTCTCTACCGTCACCACCTCCATCGGTTGTACCCCAACTTACTTGATACGGATAATGGGTACCATTCAACTTCTCCGTCCTCCTGGATTCCAAGGATGCATTACGTTCGAATTTTACCCTTCACATATTATTTTCTTTGTGTCATCCCTAGAGTCTCCCCATCAAAGCATGGGTGGTACCCAGTGCTCTTGGAGGGTCCTCTCTAAGCAGAAGCGATAGGGCCAATGGTCCTCAATTTGTCAAAATAAGAGGATAGATGGGGGCCGCTAATGTGAAATTCTGGTCTACCTTAAAAAAGAAGCTGAAGAAAGTTCCAATGGTGAAACGGCCAGCGGCCCTCTCGAAGAGGACGAGACACCTCCAAATGGACCAGCCACGCTAATATTTAAGCCATCTTAGTAAGTACTAGCTCATAGCGATGAATATACTCGAAAGAAACGATTAAGGGTCAGAAGGACCTGCTCATCCATAATTTGCTTTTCAAACAATGTGCAGAGATGAAAATGCTAACCAGGCACAAATATATATATATATATTTACAAATCACCTTACTGCATGAAAGAAAAGATTTAAAAGCATCAGTAAAGGAAATTTGAGTTAGCAGGCGAGATCAAAATGGTAGACAGAGTTACTTAACATGCTTCAAGTGGAGGAAATATTCGAACCAGGCAGCAACAAGGGCTGGGAGAATGGCGGCCAGGATGCGAACTCCCTCGGGGGAGATATCGATATAGAAGTCATTGGTGCTGCTAACGTCCACACCAGAAGTTTCCACGTCGGTTTGCTATCCGAACCACATACTGAGTTTCAGTTTGTCTCACAGGTCAAGATCTCCAGGCTTGACCCCAGCTCAGAGCGGCGTGGAAGAGACAAGCTCACAATTTCCCCAATTTTAGCGCATATGCACTCTGAACTACCCTCCGCGCCACCTACATGAGCAATGGATGCTTCCACGTCACTAATCATCGTCTTATTTTGTCTTTCACAATCTGAAGCTGTCTAGAAATCGGTCATGTGGCATCTTTACTCTTGTTTGCCTCTAAAGGTTTCATATCCTGCCAGTAACCTAGCGCTACACAGTGACAAATGCAGACTGCTTCCACCTTGATAATATGATGGTGAAAAGGAAATCCGCACTCCATAATCAAAAGATCAATACTCGGTGCAACCGCCAAATAACCAGCAAAGAGTAGTTAGCAAGCTGCATTGCTAGCCATCACAGCAAATTTAGACATAAGTATATTCTAAAAAAGCTGCAAAACCTAGTACGCAAATATCTTTCGGGATGAAAAGACACCATGAACAATAAATTCAATCCCTTCAAGGGCTTGGATGAGGTTTGTGAAGGTATAGATGTATCCAAAGCATTTGAAGAAGGCTGAGGCGATCTCAGGTTTAACTCGACTCCGCTCTGCAGATTACTCCATTTCCTGCGGTATATATAACAGCCTGGATAGATGATATACTCCAAGCGGGCCCGGTAACTATGGGGTTCAAGGGTCAATAAACCTGTTGATGCTACAAAAGCTCTTCCTCAATATCAAGCCGTTCTTCACCTACGGCTGCGAGCCACATTTCGGATACCTGAGTTCGCCAAGGCATTAAGTCCGTTCCTATTACTCCAGGGTAATTGGAGTATGTCACACAATAGTTGAATAGCCCATGACCAGCACTCTTACCTCGCTCTGTGAGACCTTCCTATGCCTATAATGGCCGGCAAACTTGATAAGCAAAGTAGGATGATACGCGAGGACAGAAGACCCGATCGGTACCTCGAGTCCTATGTGTACAGGGGCTCGGGCCATAGTTACTGATCAGTTTAGTTAGCCCTTGTTTGAACGTAGTACTTATGCCCGCGGGCTTCTCGCAACTTCACACAACATTTGTTGCCTTCGGCAAAATGCAAGGACTCCCCGCCAGCCGTCAGCAAGGATGCATTCGGAGCTACTCACCATAGACTGTCTACCAAACTCAAAAAAAAAAAAAAAACAACCGTAAGACCTCCAGCATGACAAGCGTCAAAGGGAGACGCAAGCGTGATCATGAAAGAAGACTACATGCAAATAAAGCAATATTAATAAAATGTTATTAAAGTGAAAATGAGGGGAGGGAGGAAAAAACACTTCGGCTGGACTCTCAGCCCGCCCGCGGTTCTTGACAACCTCGCCAACCAACCACCAAGCAGCAATGGAGGCCAATGTGCTCTTCCTCTCGCACAACCCCACCTTGGTGGCTTTCCAGTTCTAGCGACCTGCAGATTTCACTCAAGTCTGGCAGGGTGAAGGCTGGAAAGCACCTTTTTACCCCAAAGAAGTACCTACATTTTTATTAGTGTGGGTTGCACAGAATGAGGGGCGGCCTTCTTATCAAGAAGATCGCTCCTCGTTGCCTATATTTCATTGAGTTTGTTCCCATTGATCTAAGACCCTCACAATGGAAAATATAAAATTGGACAATGAAAGGAAGAAAGAGTCAAAAAAAGAAAATAAGAAAACCCAGGATATCTATCTCATACAAAAAACTATCCATCTCTTTACCTAGGTTGGTACTTTGCAAATTACGGAATAAGATAATCACAGCGCTATCGGCGTTTCAAGTATGAATCTGGTGATCTGTTATGCATAGTGAGGTGTTCTGGTTGATGGGCAGGGACGTGCATGGATCCTGCCTGCATCTCAGTTCCTACTACCTACCTGCAAAGACACCAACTTGCATGTATACTGGGATAGGCAATAGTCGGCAAATTCAATATCATAAATACCAATCACGATTGATAATTTCCGAATTAGCCGTTCCTATTAGTCCAAGGAAAGTGATGCGCCAAGGTAGGTATGTGTATGAAGGGAATAAGAGCCTGTCGATAGGGGGGAGGGGCGAACGAGGGAAAAAAGAAGTCCCTGGACTTTCTCCGAGATAGAAAGCTTTGCTCTTTGTCTTCGGCATGCTTGTGGAGGAAAATATATTAGGGTATTCAGAGTGACACATAGCCGATTGTGTTTTCGTGGCCTAATGATATAATTCAGACCTTCGATGTATTTGCCTTGTTGATGCGAAACAAATTATTGAGGGTGCGATCTCTCCTTCACATGCAGGTTGTATATACTTTTATGTGAAGCCGGGTTGCGGTAGATCAATGTTTCAGGAAATGGAAGAGGGGGCCATTGAAAGATCGATATTCAGATGCTATGTAAAAAGAGGAGTTGGTTTTATTTTCTTTATTCAAAAACTAAGTACTTTAATGCCCAAAGCCCAGATCTAATTTGGAGGAGCGGCAGTTCTATTCGGAGGATTTTCCTTTCTGGGTTTTTCTAATTGGTAAGAGACTTGGGGTTGGTTGGGGCACAAGAGTCGGTATGCATCCCATAGATTATTCTCATGGAAGAGAGTATGGCTTTGGCTATGGTACTTTACGGGCTCTCAAGCGCCCCTGGCGTGACAAATTGAGGTGCGAAATTCTGGGGAAAAAGCTGGACATGCCCAAGAAAGCCCATGGATGAGGACCCAGGCTGTGCGGAGATAAAACTCGGGTTGAACAAGGTCTGGAGGAGTACCTTGAAGATTCTTGTCATGTGACGCCCGCCCATTTACAAAGAAGCCTGAGAATAAAAATGTGTTGGGATCTCAGATCCAAGGGCTAGGAGCGTTGAGGATGCGAAACCTCGACAAAAGATATTCCAGCCGCTCAGGGGAAGAATTGAGATCCTGCCCCAATCACGGGATCGCACTTATAATGAAGAAAACCCTCTGTGTATAAGTAAGGTAGTTGAGGACGTGATAGCGAGGGAGCAAAGATCAATCAAGATATTCTTTGCATATCTGCAATGCTATCTCTTGGTGTTACCCAATATCAATGAGCGAGGCGCTTTCACCAACTGGTCTCCTCACTCTGGCTTCTCCAGATATTAGGTGCCAATTTGTTGGTTTGGGATGGCCAGGATCATGACAATCATTGGCTGAATCCTTGTTAAAAATCCGAATCCTTTTGTACTACTGAGAACAAGTTCAGCTCATCTTCCGCCCTCTCCCATTATCTTTCCTTGGGCGGAAGATGTGTCATTGATGATTGACAAGAGGCCGATCCCCTGCCGGCGCGGCCACCATCCTCTTTGGCCAATATTTATTAATTATTGTCAGGCATATTCGTCCAATCACATCATGCTAGGTTTTATCGACAATTTCCAAGCAAGGAGCGTGGGACAGGAAGATGGAATCAGAGGGGGATTTGTCTTGCTCATTTCGCGCAGGGAATGGTTTTGGACAGGGGTATCCTCTGCACGGTCCGGTTGCTCATCGTTTGGAGTCCGCGTCCGGCATATCTTCACCCTAACCAACATGGCGGGGTGAAATTATTGCTAAAAGAGAGGCGACCCAACATCAGGATCGTCGTTACTTGAACAATTGAGTATTTCTGCATTGGGAAGTGCGGATACGTGACGGAAAGACTGATTTTACGCTCAGAGCAGCTGCCCATGCCCAGCGATGAATCCCAAGACTTCAAGTCCATGGATAGTTAATTTTATCACCGACGAATAGGGATTTGAGCAAGTTGGGGGAAAAAGCCAAGGAGCGGCGCATTTAATTAAACTACCCCCATTCGAAATTGTTCGGATGGAAATCAACGTTGGCGATAATCTCAATATGATGAAATATGGAGAATTCGGGCTGCATTCCTCGGTTGACGGTTGGATCTACAGCATGCGGAAATTGATGGTTTGGATTTTGCTGGGAGTTGACAGGAACCTCAAGGTTCTCGCTGCTCAGGGGCACGGATAACTTTCTATTACCCACTTGATTGCTGCTTGCGAGCTTTGCTAAAAAGGTTGGAACCACGGTTGCGCTTCCACCCGCACCGTATGATGTTACCCCATGAATATTGAATTGTGTAAATTTATACTGCACAATAATACATACATTATTACAATGGATGGTGAATGTACTCCGGAGTCTGAGCATGTTTAAGAAGTGCTGAGCCACAACTAACTTTTTACATTCCAAGTCTCTTAGACTTTGGGGTACAGAGTATGGCCATGAACAGCTGTGATTGGACCAAAAGCTACTATCTTCCGGAGTTCTAACTTCAAGTTCTCTTTTGGTGCTTTTCAGTTCCTACCGCGCCGCACTCCGTTGTCTTTGCGGCACAATGGAATAAATTCGATTTTCATGGCAACATTTTTGTTGGAAAGAAGTCCGTTATTGAAAGCGGGATGGTTTTTCTCGCCCTCGAGAGCAAGTTGAGTGGAGAAGAGGATTTTCAAGATGTCAAATGAGTCTTTTCAAAGTTCAAACTGCGTAACAGTGTGGGCACTACGATGATATGTACCCGCTGCTGTCAGTGACGCGGTTGGAAACTAAAATCCCAAGTCAATTGCTGAAATGGCAATGTTATCTGTCGATCACGCGGGAACTCCTTACAGAGATCGACAATTCAAAATTGGCGCGAGTTGTGAACATTGCTCCCAACTCCCGAGTTCTACAGTGAGGGAAGATCACACTGTCAAAGATTGGACGTTTGAAAAGATGAACCTGATATCTGTACAATCCCAATATATGGAGGCTGATAATGAGGGTTTTGTAGGATTATGATTAGCTTAATCTATCCACAAACATCATGGCAAGCAAAAGACTTTAAGCTCCTGTCTTTGTGATCATTGAGGGGATGGTAGAAAAGAGAATTCGCGGGAGGCAATAATTTGCAGGCCGACTCTTTGCATTGAGTTGAGTTAAGTCAGGTCAAATCGACATCCAGCAAGCAAGTACGAGTAGTACCTAAATATCAATCGCCAAAAATAATACATCCTCTCCGCAACACTATGCCTTTAAAAGTTAGTGGTGGGAAGCCCTCATAAATGGTTTGCTAGTTGCTTTTCTTGATATTGATTGTTGCCCACTCCAGAGTATTGACAACCATCGAATATCCATCTTGCCAATTGAAAAATCTTCAGAAAGTGGTGGCTAGGCTATTGAATCCTCTTTTGACCCCCTCGCTTCATCTTTCCTGCACATGGGAATCTTATTACTGCTGCTGACGCCTGATGGGCAATAACAATTTTGCCTCGCTATTTTTTCCAAACCTAACAAAAGTATTCTTCCCAGAGAGCTGAAATAATTAAACAAACAATTCAATGGATGAAGCATTTTCATGTTAAGAGAAAAAAAATCAAGCCAATTTTACCATTCAAGGTAGATATTGGACTCGAAGTCTTCTATCACGGGTGTGGCTTCCGGTGTCTCATTCGTGGAAGCTTGCGCGGCGCAGGTCGTATCTCGGAAACATGTCCAGCCTCAATCAGGCCTGAGAGATTCGCATCTGTTAAGTCACATTCACAACTTGGAAGACAACACCCATCGAGCCACGTTTTGTCATATTGAATCCTGTGGACAGATTCAAAATTCACCTCAACGCGCAATCAATTAAAACAGGGCCAGCTGACATCATATACGCAATATGATACGTGTCTATTGCATCGCAGCACAACATGGAAAGTTGGGACTATTCAGAGTGTTTCCAGAAGTGAATCATCATCCACTTCGACGACCATGGTATATAGCCCAATGTGTAGAATTTTGTTACCTGACTATTATTCCGTACGGGTCATATCATGGCTTCTAGGTCACAAACAGTGGGTTATCGATTAGGTTACCCTTGGTGGAACAGTGTGATCCATGGAACCTGGCTGCGGGAATTTTCCAGTGGACACAGAAGCTTTGAATGTCCCAATCTTTGTAACCGAACCACTGGCAGGAATTTGTTTCTGCCGAGTTAGTTATCGGATCCGAATAATGGGAGAACAAAAAACTTCTGGAAAGATCATTTGAAGAAACCCGAACCACACAGCTAGTGGATTGATAAGTCATGAAGATAATAGATTTTGGGTGATGACCCTCATCATGAATTTACTTGGGGCCCAAGAAACTTTCAAGGCTTAGTCTGATAATAAGGTATGAACAACAAGAGCGCGCTATTGGGAGTGCTTCCCTGTTCTCCCACCCTCAGTGAATTATCGCTAGGATGTAAGCATTATTACTGGTAGTTAAGGTCCCAATACTATAGAAAGGAAGACTAGATAACCTAAAATACCAATGAATCGTTAGAGAGGATATACTTAATATCACACTGGTGAGTCGGACTCCAAGGTACTTCGAGTATTTACTTATCTACTCCTGCTTGCCACTGGCTGTTTTGTTTAGCGTTCCACAATTCAAGGCCCAAGCTATCGCTTCAATGTGACTTGCCTGGAGTCAGTACTACGATACTACTACGAGAAGTACTTATCCTCAGCTCAGCTGTTTCCCCGAACTTCCGCTTTGGTATTGGGCAACAGGACAATGCACTGCTGTGGCGGTTGGATCTAAGCCGGAAATTAACATTTAACTCAGAGATTTGATGGATTAACTACTGTATGCTTCGTTGGTAGAAATTAAACGAGTCCCAGATTTTATGTTTGATGGCTCAAGAGCACGTTCTCAAACTCTCCAGTCCTCTGGCCCCCTCTTTTGCCGCATTGAGGGTGGAAAAAGAAAAAAAGAAGAAAAGGAGGCGGCTGTTAGCTGTGCTATTGGCTGCATGGTTTGATCATCAATACAGTTACAACCTTGATACTTGTTCCCCACACAAAATGGGAAAAAAATTAGTACCAACTACCGAGTGCAGCAGCGGGAAGGATGACGAGGTAAACACTGCTAGTTAGTAGTATTATCATCCACAACCCCAAAGCGAAGCTGATGACAATTTCTGGCCAAACTCAGTAATTTGATGATGCACATGCGTTGGTCCCAAATACGCTTCCCGAGAACCCCATCAAAGTGCTCTACTATGTTTTTTGGAATGTTTCTCTTCCAGGGCTTGAGACGTATTAGCAAGGTATGGGTTGGTGGTAGGCAACATTGGAGAAATCCCAGGTCGTCTGAGGTGAGGAGGAGCCTTTTGGTACCGAGTGTTCGGCTGGGGATTGGCAGGATAAACTGTGAGGTACCAGCACAACGGAATAAATAATAATACGACGGTTAAACTAGCTACAACTCGAGTCGTACTGCTACCAGTACTACTAGCTCACTTGGTACGAAGAACAGGTGCACCAGTGGGTACTTCGTTGTTCCAAGGGAACTGACTCAACTGAGAGGAGGCTGTACCGAACTTACCATACAGCCCCAACGATGTCTTACCCCTTTAGCTCGTTGGATAATGCTGGTTGGCTGACAGAGAACGGGGAGATTCAGGAGAATTAATATTAATCTACGGGGTACGACTGAGGAACCGATCTTATGATAATAATAATAATAATATCATTATCCTTATCCCATTATTATTACTATTATTATTATTATGATCATGATGATTCAGGTTGGAGCAGAAACACTCCTGATCAAAAGATTTGCTCCATCTGTTTTCTTGCTGGACTTTTCCATCCCATAAAAATAGTACTTTACTAACCCCCAAAAATAATAATTTGGTAGAGAGCATTGAATTCGTCCTTAGTATGACTTGCAGATGCATTCATAGTCATCGTTTCTGAGCACCAAGGAATATTTTTCATTATTGATGATTATTAGGAATTTGCATCCTCCTCGAATACGCTAATTGATATTCCTTCCCCTCGTGGGTTTCCAATCTGCACCCAGAAAACTCTCCCTCCCTCCTTTTTGCTGATATTTGTTTTTCCCCCTTAAATATTCTGTAGGTCCTAAAAGTAAAAAATAAAAAAGAATCGTGGTTTAAGGTGCAGAAAAAGAAAAATAAAGGAAAAGAACGAAAATAAGAATCAGAACGACCACTGTTGGGAGGGGATGTACCTGGCGTTCCTTCTCGCGTTCCTTGGAAAATCCCGCCCGTCTGTCTCCGCCTGTCAGTTGGCCTCCCCTTAGTGAGAATAGCAGCATCCCATCATTCCAATCCTCCTCACTCCCATTACCTCGCTATTCCTTTCTTTCTCTCACTCTCAGCCCCTCTTCACCTTCTTCCTTTTCTTCTCTTTTCTTTAACCTCCCCTCTTCACCTCCACTATACGGGTCCGGTGAAACGGCACGTCTTCTGCTTCGTTCAGAGGATTAGGTGTCTTTCCAGGGACCTCGTTTCCGTTTCCTTTTATTTCTCTCTCCTTCTTGTTCTATTTTTGCTGGTCCTCTGTTAGTTGTCATCTTGGTCCTCAGTCTTTTCTCTATTCTCTTTTCTCCTTTTGCACATGGCTCGACCGCTCTAGACAGCATCTGCCACCCTTAACCCTTGTGTTCCTTACATCGTCTTTCGTCGCCAGCTCCTCCCTCTTCGCTCCTCGTTCGATTTAAGTCTTTCGTTTCTTTCTTTTTCGACAGCATTCGTTTTTGCATCTACCAAAGCGTTTCTTTGAATTGTTGTACCAGTATAATCTGCTTCGGCTATTTATTAGACCAGGTTCGACTACCCAGATCCGCACCCCCCTCACTCCTGAAGAAGAGAAGAATATCCTTTGCATGAATCGACACTCATTTGTCAAGGCCTTGTCCAATCTTCGAACTCGGCTGCTTTGGTTGTACAATACTGACTGACAAATACGTGGTACAGAATTTCCCCTGTCTCCCCCCTACGATTTCTCTCACTCGAGTTACTTTTGACTTTATACTTGACTCGTCTGGCTCACCTGTCGTATTTGGGGCGCATTCTTAGACGACGTCGTTAGCTACGCGTCCGACCCCCTTTTTACCGATAAGCGGAGGAGAGCAATATGGCTGCGTTGGTACAGACAATTCCTCAGCAAAGTGGCACTGTTCCTGTGCTTCAAACTCGTCCGGCTTCTTCATCGGGCGCATTCACATCTTCTCAGTCTCTCCAGCAGCAGAACTCGCGGAATTCGACCATGTCCTGGAACACATACAATACCACGGGAACCTCGGGCAGTTATAGGGCCGGCCACCAAGTTGTTGCTCCCTACGCCTTCACCAGCACTCCCAGCCTCTCCAATTCAAGCAATATGCAAAACCGACAGTCATGGTCTCCCCATTTGAGGGCCGAAAATCGAGCTTCTTCTGCCCCTTCGGCACCCCAGGTCGCTGCAACTTCTTCCCACGTTGGAGTAAACTCGCGTTTCGTTAATAACCCTGCAGCTGGTTCTGTATCCACTTCATCGTCCAACTCTTCTCTTCAGTCCTATATCTCTAAAGACGACTCTGCGATTCCGTCTCGACAACACCGTAGCGACCCTCCCCTCCGTCCTCTATCTACTGTCAATTTGCCTTCGCCGACCCCACCCTTCATGAATATTTCTTCCCCAACCGTGTCTCGCCCGTCGCCTGATCGATATCGCCGTGGCAACCGCCGGGCCGATGGTGCGACTAGTACCCAGGCTCCTGTTAATGGAGTGGAAACAAGCAGCAATGGACCATCCAGCACCAAGAGTCCTGCCCAGGATAATATTCGCACCATGGGCCATACACGGGCTCCGAGTGCCGACGATGTATCGCGCACAGAGAGGCCGCAGCCTGAACTGGCCAAGAGGTATAGGCGAAGGAGCTGGGGGGGAAATATCGATAACACCGGACTTATTAATCTACAACTTCACCTGCCTTCGTCATCTCCAATTCCATCTACGGGTGGGCACGACTATTTTGACCAGAACAGACCAAGATCGGCCCAATCCCATCGAGATGTATCAGGAAGCATACACTCCGCAAGGTCATCTAGTTCATCTGTAAGGATATCAGGTGGTGACATATCTTGTTCTTTGTTATTAACATTACTTAGGTGCGTGACGGACAACCTGAATCTGCTTCTGTTGGGAAGCCTCCTGTTAAGTCGGATGATACAAAAAGAACTACCAAACCATCACCTCTGTCCCAACCTGTCACCGCGGATTCATCCTCATCCGAGCCCCCTACCCAGTCGAATCAACGGGAAAAGCCCCCACCTGAAAGTTTGGCTTCTCAACGTCTCGCCGAGATCAATCGAAACGATGTGCACCGTCCAGGGAAATCACGATTGAGACGGGCTTTCTCTTTTGGAAGCGCCTCTGAATTGCTAAAGGCATCTTCACAGGGTAACATACATAGGAAGGAGGGAGTTGCTATTGAGAAAGCTCGTAGGGAGTTCCTCCAAGAAGAATTGGGTCCCGAACAAGCCGCCATAGCAGAACAGCAGGAGGCTGGCGGGTTGGGTGAGAGTATTTACTCACACCACCAGGGTCGTTTTTTCAATACCTCAACCGACAACTTGTCAGTCTCCTCCACCGCCTCATCCGCTTCGATAATGCTCAGAAAGATGGGAAAGGGAATGAAACGATCGACAAGGTCCCTTGTTGGTCTCTTTCGACCCAAGTCGGTCGTGAGCTCGTCGACTGATCCCATGACGGTTGAGCCGATGGCACCTCAGGTATCTGTGGTGAACATCGAAGCGGAGAGAAAGAGCGTGGTGATGAGTGCAGAGGCACAGGATCTTTCTCAGGGCAATGCTGGGTTACCGAAGGTCGAGTCCGATGTTCCTCAAGCTTCAAGTCACGAAGATGACGTAGTTGAGGCAAATCAATCGCGTAAAAGCATTGTTGGAGGAGATAGAGAGCGGGCAGAGGTTCTTGCAGCAGTCAGAAAGGGCATACTGAAAAGTACGTCATATGTTTCTTTTTTTTTTCTCAATGAAGTTAGTTACTAACCAGCCCCTTGTCCCAGGAACCAACTCTGACCTGGGACCCTTGACCAAAAACGCCGGCAATGTAAGAACAGAGAATAGCACAGACTCACCCCACTCTAGTGCCCCTAGTACCCCTGAAGACCAGACGCGCTCCGTCAACCGGCGAACCGACTCGGTTAAAATTGCCGGTGAGGATGATTTCATACCAGAAGGCCGATTTAACGGGGGAGATGCGAAGAACATGGGACCGAAAAGTCTTGTATTCAGCCCTCGTATTCAGTTCCACGATACATGGCCCAGTGGCGAATATGATCGACGAGGAGATATCGCGACCTGCAACCGGCTCACCCCTCTGCTTGCTCAGCAGATTAAAGAGGAGCTGAACAATTTCAAGATGGTTAGTTTTCATAAACTCCCTGGAAGTTAATTCTTGAGAATGGGCAACTGACTCGTTTTTAGGAGATGGAAGTTCACGAGACCTCGAAAATTTATACTCATTTCCTCTGAAGGCAGCATTTCACATGGCGTTTTCCCCGTTTCTTGTGTCATTTCTCTCTGGACGGCTATTGGATCCGTCGACGGAGTGGTATCCAAATTTGGTGTCTTGTAGACCTTTTATTCTCCTAGAGCAACAATATGGTTGCGCGATCAGCATCAGCTCGGTATATTGGCCGCGCTGGTTATTTTCGTGCCAACCGTCTTGCCAAAAAATTTGCGGATCAACATTTCTTGCGTCTTTTATCTCTCATACATGTGTTCTGGTGTTACGGCGATAACAATTTCTTAGGATTTGGGATTAGGGAGGGTGTTTTTATCTATGCACTCATATTTACACGGATTCAACGGAGTACAGAAGATGAAAAAGAGCTGCCCGATGTTGGAGACGCCCTCGCCTTTGACTTCTTCAATCATTTGGCTTCGATCTACCTTGCGCTCAGGATTTTGGTCTCCGATATATTGTGCTTTATTCTGTCCTGGGCCCAGTTATGTTTATGGATTTTCTTTTACCTGGTTCCCTTTCAACCGTTCCGTGGCCAACACTGCATTTCATACTTTCTGTCTTTAATTTCGTCTTTCAAGCGAGGAATTTGGGGCAGTGCTGTTGATCATTACCATCTCATAGTATTATAGTTTCTCTTCTTTCTAATCCCTCGCGGTGCTTCTCATTGTGTGTTCGTGTTCTGGAAATCGATGCACTGGCATGTCTCATTGAGTCTTATCAGCCATCATTGACTGGTTTAATCGCAGCAAATACAATTTTTTTTTCTTCTCCCTTCTTTAGTTTCCTTAATTCCCTATTTGCTCTGCGGCCTTTTGATGCGTGTCTCCGCTATTCCTTCCGTATATCGTATACGCTCTCTTTTACATAGGGGGAATATTTTTGGTTGGATGAGTTGCAGATTGATCTTCATTCCATGACTTGTTCTCTCGCATTTTTTTCCCGTTCTTGCTTTTAGCTTTAAGATTATAAATCCGTTCTATGCACAAAATAAAAGAAAAAAAATGCACGGGGAAAATAGCTCGGTGAAAACTCTATATTACGATCTTAGGCTTTCAGTTCTCTTCTCTCCCCTTAACGTAAACACAACCCCGTTCATTCTTTTGACAGGGCATCGGCTGGATTGGGTTCCCCTCGTCTTTTCGCCCTTTCATACTGGTATATCTACATAATGTAATGTGTTATATTATTTCTGGAAAGGACGTTATTTGTCCAACATGGCATTTGTCTTTGTTCCAAAATCATTCTAGATATGAGCACATTTCCAGTTCCCCTACCAACAGCTCCCAAACTACCTCATTCATTGTCCGTCGCGTCAACGCGCCTGACAACACAGGCCTTCATTGGTCTCTTTGAATAATGTGGATTTTCGCGATCAGTTCGACATCCAAGTCATTCGGCGTCTCTAATTGGTTAGTGATCTCATGCTTCTGATCTGAACCTCGACCGACACAGGCCTAGGTGAATAACATGATCTAGAACCCGACACCTAGTTCTGCCATGATTCCAGTGCGGAGATTATTATGCAGATGAGCCCGTAGGGCTCAACCAGTGTGACGTAAGGTGATCTTCTGGAAGCATTCTTTATGCAACAGTGCCTAGTGACTTTGCAAAGGTATGGTCATGCTCATTAACTTGGAATCAGATGAAAATTACCTGATGGGATCACAAAGTCAAGGACTTTTAAGTAAACAACAATATATCCAGAGACTTCGGAAGATTGAAACAATTTTTCGTTTCTGCTCAACTTCGGACGTTGATATAGTGGGTGTATGTCTCCACCTTTTGGAGAAAACTCACGGAGGAGCTCCGAGTCTTCACTTCCACAATCCCCGAGAATTCGGTGCATACCGTACGTTTTTTTTCTATATAGGGTTAGGTTTTCCCCAGCTTCCCATGCCCGCTGGGGTAACGCTGTGTTCTAGAAGGAGATGTGTGTTTACCCCGACTCCCCAACCCATATTCCTGGGGCGATATCCACAAACGGTAGGACTCACTCCATACGGATGAAATCGGAGGCTTAGGAAATTCAATCTCCCATAATAGAGAATTGTTTTAGTGGTACTAGTATAGGGATAGTTGCTCCCTTGTGTGTCATGACTGTTTTGTGTGGCCAACCTGACCGGGGGGGGAAGCGAGAGCGCTTCTATCGTCAGCCGACTGTTTGCTGGATGGGTTGGAGATGAAATCTAGTTTTCAGCTAGGATGAGCCGGTCAGTTGTTATCAACTCAATTCATAGAGCTCTTTATGTCCTTTAATCTTTGAAATGGTTGTTGAAGGTAGGAAATTGCGGGTTCGGATATATGTAAACGGTCTTCTATGTTGATGTGTGTTGTTGGGCCATGGGGCGGATGAGGTATGAGAATTGGAGGAATTGAGGCGGCAGGTATATTGAATTCTGGAGTAAATCATAGCTTGCGTTAAGTTAAAAAAAAAAAAGGATTTTATAGAGTGAAGGATCTAATTCTTCAGTTTCTTCGAGCCTTTAAGGAAGAGAGTGATGGGGTTGCGACTTGGCTGAGGAAGGATAAAAGATTTTCGATGAGCTCATCGATAGAAAGCTCTCCTTCCCATTGTGGACCAATTTAATTTGGAGTTATTTCTGTCTAACACGTCAGCCTGTTGTATCTTTATCCGATATAAATAATTAATAGAATCTCACCTCGAAACAGGAGGCAGTGGTCCATATACTAACTCAGGGAAATATGGGTGTGTACAATCATGTTTTACCTCACTAGTTGATCATCGGGAAATTTTTAAAGCATTGATGCCATTACATGAAACAATATCCCTATAAGATAATAATAATCCTCGGAATGGAGTTTTTGCTCTTTCTGTATTTTTTTATCCTTTTCGTCAAGCCAAAATAGACGAGAAAAAGAATCATATGTTCCTGCCGAGACACTAACATCGGCTACCAAGCCCACCATCAAAAGTATCAACACGCTTTTCAATTCTTTCCCGATGGTGGTCGGCAAGTGGATACGGCTGATGACCGGAGGAGAATATGATCTGATGCTGCGAAATTGAAGAAGAGTGCTCAAGTAACTAGTATACTGGGATGAATGGTGACTATCCGGGGGGGAGATTACCCCCACCGCTAGGTAAGGTAGCACTGGAGGAGTGATTGTTCCCCACACTTTGAACATAGAAGAATCCGTGGTTGACTCGTTTGTTTGTCTTTCGGTTCAGGAGCAGGGCCAAGATTCAGGAAGGATCTTCGGTCTTCAGTCAGGCCAGAGTGCTCGGCCCGGATGAGTCTTGGCTAGGCGAAGATTTAAGTCTTGGGAGGCTTGTTTACAGGTTTCAGAAAACCGAGGCAAGATAAAAAAAATTTCCTCCTAAAAGTTAATAGATAGAAGTATAAAAAGCTGAGTGCATTTTCCGACAATTGAAGCAGAGGGGCGAGAGCTCCCTTCACCCGAAGACGAGGACAAAAAAATAATATCGATGAGGGGAAAAATTGTCGTGGGTCACGACCTCATCACGGGATCCCCGTTCAACCAAAAACATGAGAGAGACTTTTGCAGTTTTCTGTCGTCTTCGATGAAGCAAACAACCCCCACGCGTGTTTTTCCCTCTCCGTCTCCATCCCCTTCTTGACCTTGTTTGGTACCCCCACGCAATTATTCGCTCTCCTCCCGACCCTCTCCCCACAGTCAACCTCGCCGAATCCGCGTCCGTCCTCCGTCTCTTGATCCTGATTGCTCGGGGCCTTCTCCAGCACTCCATCTTTTTGCCATCCTCCCCCGGCCTGGGTCCCCGCTCCCGACTCCCTGATTGGCGGGGCTCTCCCCATCTCACCAATCTCGGGAGGAAAAAATCAGTACCAAATATCCCGGTCCATTTACCATACTAGTCCAACGGACCACCTCCGACCTGTCGAGGATGCGGTTCACACGCTGGGGAACACTGACGGTGGGTGTCCCGCGGGTCACCAATGCTCGTTCCTTGTTTCCCACAAAAAGGTCCCTGAGCTCCCATCTCGTGGGCTATGGGTAAAACGATCTTCTCTTTTCCTCCTTTTTCTCTTTCTACCCTCTTCCTCCCTTCATCCTCGACTTTCTCCTGCTTTCTCTGTATTCTTCTTCCTTCTCACTATTATCCTTCCCTGTTCCTCTCCTCATCAGGTCCATAGAACTATGTCTCCCCGGAATTCCCACGACGACCCGGAGGGTGACACCATCAAGAGTCACGTCGACAATGTCGAGATCGTTCCGGGTGCGGTTGCCAATTCAAACAAACCTAACCCTAGGAAGGAGGCTCCTGCCTACGTGGCGGGCCTTTCTCCTGAAGAACGTGAGGCTGCCGAGAAGGCTCTCGTCCGGAAGATTGACATCCGTCTTCTACCTATGGTTATCATCATGTACATTATGAACTATCTTGATCGCAACAACATTGTGAGTAATATACGGTTAATATCTGCTCAGGGATTACCGGGGCTTCCTCGTACTAACTTTCTCACCAGGCCGCAGCTCGACTCGCTGGTCTTGAGACAGACCTTGGATTGGAGAAAATGCAGTATCAAACCTGCGTGAGCATTTTGTTTGTTGGATACCTCCTCATGCAAAGTAAGCAACTCCCGTATTATGCGTGGAGATAGAGCTCTGACCACCGTAGTTCCCTCCAACTTGCTCCTGAACAAATTTGGAAAGCCTGCCATCTACCTGCCCGCGGCCATGATGCTTTGGGGCGTTATTTCCACTTGCACAGCCGCCGCTCAGAACTATGCAGGCCTGGTTGTCATTCGGTTCTTCCTCGGTTTCGTTGAGGCTGCGTACTTCGTTTGTACCCCCCACATGTTCCCACATATTCCCGAAATAATAAGCTCGCCTAACGTGTGTATAGCCTGGATGTCTTTACTTCCTGAGTGCATGGTACACTAGAAAGGAGCTTGGGTTCCGAACCGCCGCGCTCTACTCTGGATCTTTGCTCTCCGGGGCCTTTTCTGGTCTAATTGCTGCCGGAATTACTGGCAACATGGACTACAAAATGGGCCTTCGAGCTTGGTAGGCATCCCTCTTGACCACAAACGAAACACAGCGAGGCCCACATCGGCTAATTTTTCTACTTATTCTTAGGCGATGGCTGTTCATCATCGAGGGCGCTATCACCATTGTGATTGCCGCTATCGCTATATTCGTCCTTCCCAACTTTCCCCGAACCACTAGTTGGCTCTCCGAGGAGGAAAAGGAGTTGGCTGCATGGCGACTCGAAGAGGATATTGGTGAAGATGACTGGGTTGATAGTGAACAGCAATCCTTCCTACATGGTGTAAAGTTGGCCTTTACAGATATTAAGACCTGGATTCTTGTAAGCCACTTCCCTCTTCCCATTCTAAAATCCTTTCCTCAAAATTTCCTGACATTGCGCTAAATCTGACTGTAACCTAGATGCTGCTCATTCTGTGCATTGTCTCCTCCGCTTCCGTGACAAATTTCTTCCCAACTGTCGTGGAGACCCTCAACTATGGCAAAATCGAGACTCTTCTCCTCACTGCTCCTCCATACGTCTTGACCGTGATCTGTGCCTTTGCGAACGCCTGGCACGCAGACCGTACGGGCGAGCGTTACTTCCACATTACCCTCCCCCTTTATGTGGCAGTGGCCGCCTTCATCATCGCCGCAACAACTACCTCTACCGCTCCCCGCTACGTTTCTATGATGCTTATGGTTCCTGGGTTGTATACGGGCTACGTGGTTGCTCTGGGTTGGATCTCAAACACCCTCCCACGACCCGCGTCTAAGCGTGCAGCTGCTTTAGCTGGTATTAACTGCGTTAGTAACGCAAGCAGTATCTACGCCAGTTACATGTATCCGGACAGTGATAAACCAAGGTTTAGTAAGTTTAAGTCTCATCCCACCCGCCCTCGGAAACCAAAATAGAATCATTCACATTACTTACGTCTACATAGTCACCGCCATGTCCGTCAACTGCGTCACAGCTTTCGTGGCAATCATCGCCGCTACCGTCCTGCGGTTCCTTCTCGTCCGCCTCAATAAGAAGCTTGACCTTGGCCAAGGCGTGAGCGGCGCAGCCTCCGCAGGCGGTGGTATCCCTGGAGAGGCTAGCTCGAGAGGTTTCCGTTTCTTGGTCTAACTTAGTCCCATCTGACGCACTGTTTTTTGTTATGTTTTGATTTACCTTAAATTCAAGGCCGTAATATGCGTGATATGATATGAGCACATGATACAAGACCACACGATGAGGGTGGCAAAGTTAGGGCACGACATCTTTTTCCATTTTCCTCAATATCTAGAGATGGAATATTTTGGATATATTTATATAGAACAAATCAATGAACTAGAAGCCCGCTCAACGATGAACCAAGGGGTCTCTTTTCGCATAGCATAAGCGTCTCGTTAAGATATCGTCTAATATGCTTTTAGACTTAAATCAAGCGAATTTAAGCCGTTCCTCAGTCCACGCAGGTCGCAATTCCTCATCACCCAATGACGACGCCACATCCAGGGAACTGTCTGTTACGTAATTCACCTTCCAGCTCAGGTTCAGGGTTGCCCCTGCTTCGGTCTGTGCCCACACCGCCAACCCGATGGTATTCTCTCCACTGTAATCTAGAATCCCGGGCGGAACGGGGTAAACAATCTGATTTCCGACATGGGGGTTATATCTCCCGTACTGATACCCATTGACGAAGAGCTGGGCACGGAAACCATCCGTTCTATCAGCTGGGATATTGAAGACAAACGAGATCGACACATCAACTCCATCGGGGATATCAAGAGGCGGGATGACGGTGCGGAAGAAACGGACCGTGGCACCGGTGAATGAGAGCGAGGTGGATTCGGTCCAGGCGCTATCGTCGAAGCCGGGAAGATGCCAACCCACCCGCTCGGCGTGGAGGCCATCTTCATTGTAGACTCCGCGGACGGGATCGAGGTCGGACTCGCCGCCCGCGGTGCCGGCAACGCGCCAGTGGCTGAATTCGGGGGCTGGGGAGGACTTGTCAGCGGAGAGGAGTCGGGCTTCGAGGATACCGCGTGGGTTCAGGACGCCGGATGTTTGATCGTGGCCCGTGTCGTCGTGGAGGATGAGAAGTACGTTGGGTTTCGTGGCACTGAGCGTTCCATTGGGGAAGGTGAGGGTTTGGTTGGCTTGGTTGATGGATGCGTCGCCCAGATGAGAGCCAAGAAGGCGGCCGTTAAGCCAAGCAGACCAACCACTGGTGAGAATTACTCTTGTTAGTATTGTGGATAGGTGGGGTTAGGTTTTGGGTAATTTCTACTTACAATGCATCACCTCCCTGAATATTCAGATGGACGCCTGCTGCAGAGCCGTTGAAATAGCCGCGCCAGAGGCGGACACCGTTGTGGAAACCTAGAGTTTGAAAAGGATCAGATTATAGGCGGCAACGCTAACAGGGCATGTTTCATACCGTATTCATTTGCGTAGAGAACAGGCAGAGTGGCCGGTGGGTTGGGGTTGAGCGTTGTCATGTGGTTGGCCGCTAGATATCAAGTTAGGAATCTCTTCTTGCGCATACCATCCCGAAAGCTGTTGTTGAATGAGTACTTACCAACCCACGCCGGGCCAGAGTCATCGTAGCCTGGGAAGCGCTCTGGCAGGCTGTCACTGGTCTTCCAGGGTCCGATTGCGGGTAACTCAACAGACGGGGGTCCTGTAAGCTGAGCTTTGAAGCTGCCATATTTTGTCTTGGAAAGTTCCACCCTTTTGCCGTTCCATGTAGCCTTCTTGATTCTTTTAGATGCGAAAATCTCTACTGTCGTTTCACCAATAGAGTCTCCTCTTATTGCTAGCGTGGAACCGTGCTGTTTGGCAGAGCGGACAAGATGAGGACCAAGGACGAGGACTGTTCGTCGTTCATATTTAGTAAGCGAAGTAAGTTTTTAACAAGAAGAGCATGTTATGGGAAGGAATTTTGGTAATGCTTACCACTCTCCGTCTCGGGGACCAGGGGGTCTTCGGTCAGTGCAGGGGCCCAGAACTTATATGCTGTTGTTCGATCGACCAAAATTACTCTAGCTCCGGTATTCAATTCTAAGACGCTCATGCCTTCCGACTGCTTGAAAGAAACAGTCAATCCTCCTTTACTAGGGTGGAGCTTCACAGGTGCGCATTTCGGGCAGGCCGTGGCAGTTGCCGATTTTGCATCCTTGATTGAGAACTCGCCGGATTCACCTGTGGGAACCCACAGGACGATAGTTGGCTTTTTATCGAAAACTGAATATGTGAGGACCTCTGCAGTGGAGTAAAGGAGTGTTTCAGAGCCGAAGGAGAAGTCAGTCACGAGTATCTTGGATTGGTGGCCGTTAAGTCTGATCGAGCCTCCGTGCCTTGGGATTGAGAAAGCGCCTGCGGATGTATCCACGTTAAGTTTGAAATTTTCGTTAGTTCCAACACTCGTATCCTGGTGGATTGTAACGTAAAATGCAGCATTTGTATCGGGATTTCGGAGTTCAGTAGCAGCGATGGCCGTATTATCCGTATACTGGGTCCCGTTTCCGACACGATCTGTTACTGTCAAGTCCTTTGCGCACCGTGTAAACAGTGCCAGGAGCTTGGTTTCGTGGTATTTGGAGCCGATCGACCGATCCTCAGAGATGGGGGCAGAGTAGTCATAACTGGTTGCTGTCACGGGTGCAGCGATACCTCCCCAATTTGTCCCACCATACAGCATATACAAACTCATAGCTGTGACTCGCTGGGCAATATTCCACCGATAGAACAGGTTGGCAAAGTCTGCACCGGTGTCCTCGGTGCAGCCTCCTTCAGGGCCATCCCACGGGTTGTAAGACCCACCCTGGAACTCAGGCATGAAGAATGGCATCGTTGGCTGTACTTCCTGGAAATAATCATAATACTGCATTACCTTGTAGGGAACGTACTCTCCATTTGTTCCCGTACACACACTGACATCACAGCTCCAACACTATGGCCGGTTAGACAAATCAAATATCAGAATCTCAATCACTTACGGAAGGGTATGAATCCACTCCAACCACATCGAGATTTCCTCCGGCATCTGACCAATCGCTTCCCCAAGATTTCGTATGCATATTAGGGTCGTTTCCGGTCAAAGGTACGGTGATCCCATTATCTCGGGCACTGGCCTCCAGCAACTCCATGTAAGCTACCGCAGTTTGATTCGGGACTCTCTCGCTCGGATCCCCAATCCATTGCTGTCCGTACTCATTTTCAATCTGATAGCAGAACGCATTGCCGCCGTCTGTTATCTGATGCTTGCTTGTTATCTGGGACATTTTGGCAAAGTACGGAGTCCACGCTGCAGTATATCGCTCATCATCATTTCGGAGGGTGCCATAATCCCCAGTAGTAAGCCAGAGAGGGAAACCACCAGCACTAGCTTCCGCATTAACGTAGGGACCAGGGCGCACTATAATGTACATGCCAAGCTCTTTCGCCAGCTCATAGATCGGGGTAATATCGCGAGCACCAGTGGCAAAGTCGACGGTGTGGTTGTTGGGAGCATGGTATGCCCAGCTGGAATAGAACGCGCAACCTGTAAACCCGATTGCTTTGATCTTTTCCAGAACGTCCCTCCACAGACCGGGGACAGGAATACGCCAATAATGAAACTCCCCAGAGAATAGGAAAAACCGTTGGCCATGGGCATAGAAACTATAATGGTCCCATTGCACGGCTTTGCTTAGCCCATTATCATGAAGGGGCCATTCGGAGGGGGGCTGGGACTGAGCGGCCGTCAGGGTGTGTAAACCTGATAAAACGGAAAGAAGTAATTGAACGAGGCGCGCCATGATCGAGCCTTGGCAAAAGAAATAAGGACGAGGTGACCGCAGAATGCATGGTTGACACGGCAGGCCGGAACGATTGATTTATACTCGGGCCTCCCCTGAGGGACTGGCTAACTACTTCCATACGGTATTATCATCATCTCCAAGATGCGGTTTAACAATTAAACATGGGGAAACTGTGAGCAGAGGCGGGCAATAATCGCTGGCATTTCTTTCCCGCTCAAGCTGCTGTTCGAAGTGGATTCGATTTTAAGATGTGGAGACGATTGAGGATTTTCCTCCATTCACCAGGCGAATCGGGGTGTTTTTTCCCGTCGGCCGATTTGGCGACAGGGGGGTTCAACCGGCCATCTCTGAAACTGGGAGAATGCCGGATGGGATGTGAGGGGCCGGGAGGGGTTATAGATGAAAGGAGAAAAGACGAAGCTTAGACATCAGAGCAACAGACGCCAATCAAAAAACAGCTATATACCATCACATGACTTGTAGCAGCGAGTTGGCTACGCAGGGAGATTCATAAAAATAATTCTCATGTGCTTTCATTAACTCACTTTGCCTTTTGTACCTGTAGCAATTATCGATCGGTATGATGATTGCTTTTTCTCTAATTCCATCCCAGGAGCCTTGACGCCAGGACCCAGATCCAGCTGGAAGACTTCCACACAATTTATGTACATAGCAAGAAACCGGGCCGAAAGAGAAAAGAGAGAAAAAAAAAGGAAGAAAAAAAGGCACCAAATCATACAAAGCGGCCGGAAACTTGATAAATGGGGAGACAATAAAAGAGACAAAAGTACCTATTATGCCAGGGTAATACCTGCTCATGGACGGCCCTGGAAATGGGATGACTTGACGGGCCGGGGAGAACCCAAGCAAGCCCTTGCAGGGCACTCCCAACGCGGTCCTTCACCCGAAACTCTGGGGAGCTTTGGGTTCAGAATACTGCAGGGATGGCTATAATTGGGAGTTGAGCCATGAATGTTTTTTCTTTCTTTCTTTTTTTAGTTGACCAGGAACATATCCGCAAATGCCAGACTTAACGCGGATTCCAAGGCCCTATTAATATGGATATAATTATAACTTGATGGGCAAAAAGGCACCATGAAGCAAATTTGGTTTAGGCTGTTCCTCCGAGAACACCAAATGGGTTTGTGGACGCAACATCAGCGGTATTGGTATTCGACTGCATGTCTTCCTTGGTGGCCTTCTTCGCGCCTTTCTTTGTTGGCACTGTTGAAAATCCGTTTTCAGAATCGTTGCCAATCTGGTTTGTGCGAGCCTTCTGCTTTGCGGCAGTAGCACGAGTTCGGATAGGTGAATTTTCAACAGCTGTCTGCTGGGTCTTGCCAATGGCGCGGGCGGGCTGAGCTTTGCTGACAGCCTCGTCTTCTGTGGTTTCGCTCGCCTCCCCGTTCATCTCCACAGATTTCTGAATCTCACGGCTCAATCCCTTCAGAGCATCCAGGCCAGCCTTTTCAGCAGCCTGCATGTGATTGGGCTGGGAGACGGGCTTGCGGTACAGATAGGAGCGCACGAAAAAACGGGCGAAGAGATAGGTCAAGGGCAGAAGGTACGCGACGTTGAGCCAAATAGCAAATCCCTGGCCAGTGGTATCCATGCAAGTAACCATAGGGCCAACTTGGGGCTGCTCCGCAGAAGTCTGAACTACATTTCTGACTCCACCCTCTTCGCCAAATGCAAGCTGCTTAAGCCAGGGAACCAATCCCATTCCCGCGGTGGCTGCAATCGCCCCAGGAGCGATAGCGGAGGCCGCGCTGCCCGAGCTAAGGGGAAGAGTGTAGCTGACAAAAAGGTACGAAGCCGCCATTGAGGATCCAATGACAAATTGGGTGATTTGCATGGTAGTCAGAGATCGCTTGATAACAGAGGGAACACGGATGCGGAGAGCGGTCAACGTATAGTATGTATACTACAATACAAGTCAGTAAGAAAGCGAAAGCTTGGATGAATAGATATTCCACATACCATCAGAGCGTGAATTGCGGAGTTGACTAGCGTGAAAATCCAAATTGGAGGTGCGACATAACGGATACCAGCCCACATACACATCATGGCCCCAGCGTGGTGGTAAGTCTGCAAGGTAGAGCTCTTCTTGCCCTTGGCCAAGATAATGGCTGTGTCCAACACCTCGTAGAATTTGGAAAGGTAGAAGATCCAACCCAAATAAGCCAGGCCCTGATTCCAGAGACGACCAAAATCGGCAGGATCAGGCATGCCTCCCTCAGCCAGTGTGAAATCCGGATTCTGCATTGTCCACTGGTTTACCGAAGGGTCGTAGACGGTAGCGTTCCCCCACCCCCGGGGGCCATTGCATTTACACAGAACATCAGCGACTCCGACGAGACCGGTGTTGTCGTTCCAGGCAGGCCAGATATTGCGGAAAGCGCGAACCATGCCGGCGAAAGTCCAAGCGGAATAGATAGCGAGAAAAACATTGTGGAGGATAACGAAGAGCTTGAAGGCTTTGGTCTGGCTGAACGCGTAGGGCTTGTATCCGCGGCTTTTGTTCACGCGGTTGAGAAGGACGACAGTCAAAGCATAGACGCTGGCAATCGTTATAGGGACCCGCACATCGAGGAGTTGGTTGTACAGATCTGGAGGAATGTTGAATGGCTGGTACCAGGCCGGTTGGGCGAGTAGGGGTGCAGTCACGGTCGTCGGAAGCTCTTCTGGGGGAAATTGAAGTAAAGAAGCAGGAGGCAGGCCAATCCGAATCACAGCTGGACCTGACCCAGTATTAAGGGCAAAGTCGACCATGGTGATTTGCAGAATGGCAAGATAGCTGAGTTCAATAGTTCAAGCTAGAAGGAGAAAAAAAAAAAAAAGAACAAATGCCAATTGGCCAAGAATGTTGGAAAATTTTTAGGACTTTGATCTTTTCCCTCAGAGTGGAATCTTGGCAGCAAAGAGTATACCGCTCTATTCAGCAGATGAGAAACTTGTCGAAAAGGAATCAGCTGGGTTCAGACAAACTTCTTATTATTTTTCAAACAAACCCACGACAAGACGAGGAGCCGATGAACCTTACAGATGAATGTGAAGCTAACTTGGAATCAATTTTCTCATTAAACGATCATCGAGAACTCAAGTTCGCGATCCTATGGGAAGCCGTTTATCGTCCAGAGTGGAGCCGCAATGCATTTTGTTGGGAATCAGTTACATTATCCAGACCTCGGCCCCAACAACTGCGCAAAATGGCTCTGGTCGCGCGCGCCGCTCGTGAAAAAAAAAAAAAAAGACAAGAAAATGAAGGCAAAAAAGGAAAATAGAAAAGCGGTTCAAGGGTCAATTCACCTATCACAGCAAAATGACAGGTTCGGGGTAACGGATCATTTGGTGTTGGGACAGCCTTGCTAAACTCCCATAGCTCCTTCATCCTTTAGAACATCCGACTCCCGTCCTATATCCTCTGGTAGAAAGGAGCAACCACTGAGCCTCGCCTTCCTTATCCCCTTGGATTGCGAAATTGAACCGTCATTATCTCCCTCTTCATTCCCACGCGATGTAGTTCCATTTTGGTTTTGGCGCATTCACTTTGGAAATTCACAAGGCGGAATCCTCTCCCTGGCTTTTTGCGTGGGGAAACCAAGCAGGTTGAACGCCACGGGAACCACATTTCAACCAGTCAAAGGCAGGATATAGATCGGCTCCTTACTCCGTGCATTATCTTCTTTTGGCAGTATTATTATATCATCTGTAAGATTGTAACCCGGCAGAGCGTGCCAAAGACAACATTGGTTTCTGAGGAATGTTGAGGCGCCAATGAATTGAAGGAGGGTTGTATCTGGCCTGCATCATGTTCCCTCAGTTCTTCTTTCTGACTATAATTGGCACTTCCTCGTCGGCCCAATCGAAATTCATCTCACCATGTCGTAAATTCGGAGTCGGAGAATCAGGAAAGGTAAATGATCCTTGGAGCCAAAATATTTGTTGCGGGCGGTGGAAATGGCATCCGACATAAAAGTTTAATAAATACTTCTCGATCGTTGAAAGCTAATTTAATAAATGTGGATTCTGGCAGAGATATTGGGTATGGCTAGCCTTGCGACCGGGGTGGGGAGAATATATACCTGCACCGAGGCTGGGTCTTCGAGGGTAACCGCAAAGTACGATTTTAGGTAGACTACAAACAGGACACATGTACTCTTTGAGGCTCTAGTCCAAACAAATCCACCGATCATAATAGAAGCCTTATCCTAAACTGAAGAAGAAAGTCAATACTAATAACCCTTAATCCGTCCTTCGGTCGGGCATTCAAATAGATTAGTCGTCTGTTTGAATCTCGAATGCAGAAACGCCCCTCTTGTGGCCCCCAGGCTTGGCACGCGCACCATCTGGGTGACGTGCTCGCTCCAGCGAGTGGCAGTCGTTAGATTACACACAAGGCTGCTTCGATCGACGACTTTATATTGCTTTTTCTCGAGAAGCCCCATGGGCTTGAAGCCAGATGCAAAGCTTTGCATGATTTCCTGCAGAAAACGCAGCATAGCCTGTGTCGTCTCCGCTAGTCCGCATCACCAACGGCTTTCTAATTTCTACTGTCTGCATCATATCCCATATTTGGATCCGATTTCCATCACCCCATCCCATGTCCGGTGTAAGATCTCCTTTGACTAAGATTGGGAATTTCCGGCTATCTCCGGACCTGATTTGTACGGCCGAATGACCAGGCGAGCCGGCATCCTGCTACGACCGTACCATCCTCCACGTTCAATATCCGCCCCCTCATCTCCCCTCATCCCCCCTGTTTCAGCCCCAGCTTTAGGAACATGACACCAAACATGCAGCACTGGAGAGCTCTGATGGTCAGGGGAAGGAGGAGGAGCAGGGGAGAAATGTATTATTAGCAGTAGTAGTCAAGGACGGCCCCCACTCGACAAAGGGATTTATATAGAGGTATGGAAAGAACTCATCAACTTCATTTTCTCCCCATCCTCATAATTTCATCTGTACAGGAGCTTGAAAGCGTCATAGTTCACAATGGGCTCCCGTTCCCATTTCTGCCATTTCCTCACTGCAGGTCTTGCGGTGGTGTCGACAGTCTTTGCCGCGCCGCACCCAATTACCCGTGCTTCCTTCACACATCCAGGAGTCTTTATTGACTCAACACAGCTAGATTTCGTCAAGTCCCAGGTAGCCGCTGGGGCCGAGCCGTGGGCCCCGGCCTACGATGAGATGATGAATCACGAGTTCGCATCACGAACTTCACCTACTCCCCACACCACCGTCGAGTGTGGACCAACCTCCACCCCGGATATCGGCTGCCACGATGAACGAGAGGATGCTCTCACCGCGTACCTGAATGCCATTGCCTGGGTCGTAACAGGGACCCAGTCGTATGCAGACCGGGCCATTGAGTTTATGAATGCCTGGGCGTCAACCCTCCAGGGCCACTCCAACTCCAATGCCCCCTTGCAAGCCGGGTGGTCGGCTGCCTCCTGGGCCCGCGCGGCCGAAATCATCCGGTATACCGATGCCGGATGGAGCGAGTCTGATATTGGCGCTTTTGAAGCTCTGCTCCGTGACGTTTACCTGCCGGAACTTATTGTGGGATCGTCAAGTAATGGCAATTGGGAGCTAGGTATGGCCCCCCCTTAACCCCCGCAATGGATACGCCCAGGTTATTAACGGTGGATCTTCCCAAATAGTAATGATGGAAGCGGCCATTGGGATCTCTGTCTTCATCAACGACCAAAATTCCTACGATACCGCAATGGAGAAATTCCTCGAGCGAGTTCCCGCCTACATCTATCTCACCTCGTGAGTCCAGTCGACCTGCCCTTTTTACCCCCTTGAGTATACTTAACTATGAGACCGATGGAACTAATCTCAGCCCCCTACCTAGCGACGGTAACCTCCCCAAAACTGCCCCAATCGACAATCTTGGCAGCGACGACGCGATTATCAGCAAGTGGTACGACCAGAGCTACTTGCCAGAAAACGGTATCGCCCAAGAAACATGTCGCGACTTTACCCACACTGGTTACGGGCTCGCCTCTATCGGCCATGTTGCCGAGACCTCCCGAATCCAGGGCCGCGATTTGTTCCAGGAGGACACGGGAACTCGACTCCGATATGGCCTTGGGTTCCACACCCGATATGAGAACGGGGAGGATATCCCTGACTGGCTCTGTGGCGGTAGTCTAAACCTTGGATTGGGCCCAGGTATGAAATCCTTTTCTTTCCCCCTCATTTGCATTCAACCTCGAACCGAGGAAATGTGGCTAAAGCGAATAAAAATTTGTTTTAGTGACCGAGGTTGGGTTCAACTCTTTGTCCGTCCGACTGGGTAATGCGATGACAAATACCGAAGCGTACACTCTTGGTCAACGCCCGGCAGGGACAGATTACCTGTTCGTTGGATGGGAAACCCTGACAAATGCTATCAAGAGCGCGTAATTTAGGCGGGTGACCACTATCATGTATTTTAGATCTGGCGTTGGCGAGGGGAAAGAACGTGTTTTTACATTTCAGAAATCAAATCCTAGGAGGCGGAAATCTAGGCATAAATATGAACTGTCCTTCGCCGAACAAGCTGTATATATAGCAGAATACGTAAGACTTAGTGGATGACTGGCGATACACAGATAAAGAAGGGGTAAAAAAATCTAAACATTTCCGTAACCTACGCAACCACAAGAGTGACTATCTGCTATTAATACTGGCTCCCGCTCAACGGGGTTTGGTGCTTAGCGGGAGAGGAGGCGGTCCTAGGGAAGGTGTGTTTGCGCTCACAGGCGAAGAACGAATCCCCGCTCTTTTTGGGGGTGGGGGTGGTGGAGGTGCCTTTCTTCTGGCAACTGACTCTATATCGGTGCCAGAGTTCGAACGGCTAACACTCGGGTGTGGGGGAACTGGCGGTGCGGGAGTCGTGCTGGTTGGGGTGCTCTCAGAGGCAACGCTGGCTCGCTGGCTCATTCCATATTTCTGATTCAGCCCGCTGAGAGTCTGTTTGCCAGACTCGATTTTGTCACTATGTTTTTCGCGGAAGCTGCTGATCGCAGACCTAGCACTTGCGGCGTTGGATGCAGAGATGGACGGTTGGTCGTTAAATTTATTTCCCCGGACCGGCGGGGAGGAAATTGGGGATGGAGAGGATGAGGAGTTCGTTCGCATCTGGGAGAAACGTGCTTGCAGCTCGTTGACAGGGGCTTGGCCAATCGTGCCTGATGCCACAGGTGGCGAGATAGTCCTAGGAGAAGATCCGGCCCCGTCTCTTGTCCATTGGTTGCCATTATTATTGATTCCAAGCGCGGGCACGGACACACCGGCCTGCGAGAGCCGAGAGGTAGCGGCCTGGTTCAAAAGCCCGTTTGCAGGTTGTTTTGTGGGCGGACTCGGGGAATATGCAGGCGGGGGTGTAGGCGGGTGTGAAGACGGAGTTGAATTGACTCGGGGTGGTATGCGCGGCGGAATACTCGGCTTTGGCTTGGAGCTTGCGGAGGCCACAGAAGTGGCAGAGTCTGCCGGGGAGGCCATGCGCCGTACGGGAGGGGGAGGGAGAGCACTCGCATCGAAACCCGTTCTGTTGGCGCGGAAAGGTAGCGGGGGCACCGCGGGTTTCTGAGCCTCTGCTTCCTGAACCATCTTTTCCTCTTCCTCTTGTTGTTGCTGGAGAGTATTCTGGTATTGGATCTGTTCCCGAGATAAAGGCGCTCCTATTCCGGTCGTATCTGGGCTCGTCTCGTTAGGAAGAGCAGTTGGGCCGTGGAACTTGATATGCTTTGGCGGCGGACCAAAGGAAGCAGGGTCCTTCAACGACGAAAGCGGTTGGGAGACATGATTTTCTCTATCGTCATCCTGGCCCTTTCCCTTTCCCATCCATCCCGCCTATGATTTGTGAAGTACTATGTCAGCGCATCAGTGGGAACTATATCAGTGTTGAGCGACTCAACTTACCACTTGATTGACGCCTTTGAAATCGTTTCGCCAGCTCTCCTTCTTTCCATCCCGACTCTTAGGATGCCAGCCATCTTTCATAACACCCCTGAATCCACTCATAGTCGCTGCAATGCGGATGGGATAAGTATTCTAGAATCGGGGTTGGGTGGTGACGAGAGCAAATGTTGGTTGCCCAGAAGATGTCATTCGCCCCCGCAAGGATTACGCTGTACTTAAAATGGCTTAGCTCAATATGATGATCTCCAGGATGGTCACGTGTATGTTTCCTTTTTTGGAACATTGTCTCCGAATCTCCATCCTCTCGACCTCTTTCCTAGACTAAAGTACTTTTCGATTCGCAAAATGGTTCTCTGAGTTCTAACAACTAATGCTGGAAAATGCCTATTTTGAAATGAGTGAAATATTAAGCGAGATTTGCTCATTATCATTAGCTAACTAAACACATCCTCTCTCTGCCTTTCCACCAAGCCGGAACCTCATCGTGTTGGTGAGGTTTTGGTGCCACATACAAGAGAATTGCAGACTTCTCCGTCATGGGACTTTTGGACTTCTGGAAACTTTGGGTGTTATTTTGGGTCTCATAATCCGTAGATCACCAGCGGCTCCTCTCTATACCGGGGAGAACCTTTGGACCGCCCCAACATTCTGCAAGCTGTGCACATTTAAAGGCTTCGCAATAAACAGCCTTGGCTTAACTCCTACTCTTGGGCAATTGAGTACTCCTAGGTGGTGGCTGCAGGGAGAACCCTTACTTCATGAGATACTGACTAAGTATAGTGCCCGTTATGTGTGGTTTTGTGATTCTGATATGAGTGTAAACTTCCATGAAAATTCTGAACACCACATAGGAGTACTTCCGAGGCCGTTTCTTTCCCAGATGGCCTGAGTCTATTTGAATTATACCGTTTCCATTATTTGTAGATAGTCATAGTCATGACATCTCTTGAGGCTGTACCATGATGAACGTATTATCATCAGAGAATTTATCCATAGCACGAGGGCTTATCCCTATAATGGGCAATGCCAGGAGTCAGCCGCCCACGGTAATCCTCGAACCCTACGCTCACTATTGGGTTAATAAGACCCAGCAAGTTCTTATTTTAGTGGTGGCGGTGTACTGGTCGATGTGTTTCCAAACTGGGAATCTAATCTAGACGGGCAAGAGAATTGTGGTGAGGTGTTCGCTAGTGAGATTCATATCAATAATCAAGGTCTTAGTAATGGAGGGGGGGGGGGGCACATCCGGTACTTTAGATGTATGTAAGCTTCATTTTCATGCGTTATCAGTAAGGATCCAGTTTGGGTAACTGTATGAAGAGAGAAACAAATTGTCCCTTTTGCTGCCCTGGGATTCTTTCCTTCGGCGTCTTGATGCAATGGGACCGAACCTCTCAATAAGAGACGATACGATAATTTTGGAGGCTTGCGCTGGATCCTGGGGCTGCGCCCTCAGCTGCGACAGACCACTACTGTATTTGGCTGGACGTCACGCGTTTGACGTAGGTTGGTCACTCTTAGTTATTTCTTGGAGATGTCGACTATGTGGAAGGCACTTACTCGGTAATATGGATAGTGAAGCTACGTGATGCCAAAGCTAATTCTGGAAAAGACCCTTTCCCCAGTTTTCCTGACCAAGCCTTCATGCGATATGACGTGGCTCTGTCTGGTGTTTCAGGGCGGATTTGCTGCCTGTGGCCTTCCAAGTACTGGTTCAAGGGATATCCTAGAAACGGGATAACTAATGTGAAATAAACCTTCAAGTGATCTTTGATTTTGTATCCATAGCATGAATTTGTACGTAGTCCACCATAGAGGCCATAAATAGAAGCCGAAGACCTCACATGGTGTTCTGTGTGTGTTTTCCTGGCCCTTTCAACTGCACCCCTAGCTTTCTAAATAGCGAACTTAGGAGCCAGCATCGGGCTCAAAGCATATTGAACAGCCTGCATAAATTGCTCTCCGAGAGTAGGTTTTGAAAAGGGCTCTCTTGGACCATGAGGGAAGAGTTGAAAGACTAAATTCAAAACCCCAGTGAGACTAGTGACGAAGAAATCCTGATTAATTCCGAATCAGGCGAAAATTCGCACCTCACAATGAAGTCCTCTCTCGGGAACCTGAAGCTTGACCGGGGATCTGCTTAACGGGTTACGTTTAACGCCTATAGGTACAACCGTAAGTCAGGCCTCCCATTCTTTATCCATGTGAATTCTTAGCAGTCACATCCCCCAGATCCTCATCCAGGGTTGCCCCTTCTTGCAAGGGGCCTGTTCTGCATCTTGAGGCTATGTAAACTTCTGAAACGTTGACTTCTCACAGAGAAGAAAAGAGGACCAATCAATTAACTAAATTTAGAATGGAACAAGTGAAGTTAATGAGAGGAGAAAAATCCCTTTTAATGGAGTATGTACGCCAAGAACTACGAGGAAGTACTCGTAGTTAACAAACGAAAGGAGACATGAAAATCCCGCTAGCTTGCATTTTCTGCTGACAGAACAAATGGCGATTTCACTCTTTCGCCGAGCTTTGGCGGGCCCCGTGACGGAAAAGTTCGAGAAAATGATGCGTGTTCGAAATACGAGTCAGGAGGCTTCGGGAATTCGGGAGGCGGACTCGGATCCTTTGTTAGTACTCCGTATACGGGCAAAGAGGCCACTCGAACTGTGTGCCGCTTGCACAGATTGGTGAGGCTGACTGGCCCGAGCGAGGCTAGGCTGAAGGATGAAGTTGATGGGAAGAGAGAAGGATTCATTCACCTCGAGCCATGTTGCGATGAGGTGTCATGATATGCTACTTATATTAAATTGAGGCAGTTATCCAACCAGCATTTCCATTCAACCAGAGGATGGAAGGGAGAGAAAGAGTGGTGCACAATAAAATCATGCCAAGAAACCGGAGGCTATTCGTAACAACTGGAGCTTTAAATAGAACTAAGCTTTTTCTGGGGAAATTGAAGACGAGGAAGGGTGCAACCTCACAGCAAAACCCCAACTTCCAGAGAGATCAATTCTTCGCTCGTTCCTCTTCATCAGCTTCTCAATCATCTTTAATTTTCTAGATCAGAAAGGGTATTTAAACGATCTGTTTACTCTTGGCCCCCAACTGCTGAGAGGGCCACGCAACTCGGCAAGGCTCTGGGATGGAATATTCAGCCCATCCAATACTAAAAGTCGCATAATACGAAAATCCCCTCCACCAGAAATCCACCATCACCCGTGTCGATCAGTGGTGCTGGCACAGCCTCGATGGATTTCTTTTCTCCCCAAACAAAAAAAGGGAAAAGGTAAAGGAAAAGGAAACACCCGCATGAGCAGTTGGTGAAAGGGACATGATCTGTTTCATCTTTGGAGAAGGCGCCTACTGATACAACCAACATGAATCGAAAGGACAGAATTGAATGAAAGAAACTCACAAAGAAAAAAGGAATGTGATAAAAAAAAGTAAAGAAAATGTCCCCGTGTAGCCTTGTTTCTCGTTCGTCACCCTTCAAGCCGCATCATCAACCCCCCCGCTCCCCCTCTGATGGCGACCTTCGTGTCCAGCCGCGGGGAGCTGATTGGCAGTTGCTTTCCTTTTAAGGTATTTTTGATTAACCCACTCTGGTAATTCCAAGTCTATACTTGGGCTCGCTGCGCCATGTCAGCTTTCACTTTTTCTTTGCACCACCCACCATTAACTCTCTTCCAGAAAGGCGCTATCGGATGAGTTTGGCCTGATTTGCTCCCTTTTTTTTTTTTTCTTTCCTTTCCTTTTCCCCTCTTCGCTGACTCTTTTTCGCCTCCCTCGTGTTATTCTCTATTCCCCACTTTGGCTCGTTTTTGCCTCTGGCACGGCCTTGGGTACAAGGTTGCATCTGATAGAGCCCGAATACGAGGAAAAATCATCGAGTAACATCAATCGACATTGGTTATTAATCCCCAAGTCATCAGGGACTCAGGCATTCTGGTCAACCTGGTGGGGACCGCAAGAAGGGAAGCAGAAACTCAGTCACGCACCTCGACTCCTCTTCTTCTCTTCCCTTTTTCTCCCTCTCTCGTGCGCGCGTGTACTCTCTGTCGTTCCAAATCCAGCTTTTACACGGCGAAGGAGGGCATAGCGCTGTACTTCGCCATGATATTAGGATCATTATTTCCCGGTATTGGCACAATAAAACCGATAAAATCCGCCATGGAGGAGAGAAACCCCGAGAGCGATTGGTTTCCACGGCCCGGATTCATGCCACAGGAAACCGACCCAGAAAGTTCCAGCGAAGTTAACACTCGTCAAGAAAACGACCATTCCACCATGAGCGGGACGACGACCACGGATTACGCACTCCCAAAACACACAACAACTGTTTTGCTAGCATCCGGGACAGAAACTACCGCCACAGAGCAAGAAATTGGGATGGATGCGGGAGGAGAAGTAAATACCGGAGGTGGTGGAAGTGGTGGAGGCGGACTCAGCCAGGGTACCAAGATAGCCATCGCCGTCCCGATAGCCGTGGTGGGTGCCGCAATTATCGCAATAATCCTATTCTTTCTCATCCGACGTCGAAGGAGACGCATTTCCAAACCCGAAATCAGCACCCCACGGGTGGACATGGCACAGTTCTCGCATACGTCACAGCAACGATTACAAGACAACCACTATAACCACCCCGATCCAGAGTTTGTCGCCGACACCACCTCCGGCACTACAAGAAATTTGATCCCTGCTCCTCCCATCGTCACCCCCGCACCCCCTATCCCTACCGCTACCTCTCCAATCGCACGCCGCCCTGTACCGCAGAGTGGTAGCGATACACGTCCGCTTTCCGGGCAGGCTGGGCCTACCACCGTGGCGGGCACGGGGAGAGGCATCGAGAGGAACTCACAAACATTGGAATGGAGAACTTCAGAGGAGCAAAGGCAAAGGCCACGATCACCATTCGATCATCCACTTGATGATGATGCCATGTCTGATGTTTCGGGTATTAGCGTGAGGCACACTGGGAATAATACCCGGGGGATTGATGACGATATGTCTTCCGTTTCGTCGTTTGGGGAGGATGATGACCGTCCACCTGCCGCTCGTAATTCATAAAGAGAGGAAGGGGGGGACTGAAGCCTGGTTAGCTTTGGAAATGACGACGTTAATGTACCTATCCGTATACACTATATAACTCCATCATAACTGAATGGAAGGAGATATGGAAGGAGGGGATATATGTGATAACTGTAGGCCAGGCCTAGTTTGGCTAGCATATATCTCGATTATATTATTCAAATCCAGTATCCCATGTACAAAACTTTTCTTTTTAACTTCTCAGATATATACAGCTCTTGACGATAGCTTTTTTTTTTTTTACCGTCCATTTCCAAAGTCAGGTTGATACGCCCTCACTTTTCCTTTCATCAACTCTCTCAGGGCCATGGTGGCGTACTGGCTTGAGCCAAGCTGGAATTTGAGAACAACGGCAATCTTATCACTAGGCTCGCTAGGTTTCGTGGCAGCTGCCCCGTCCCTGTTGTTGAGCGCTTCCAAGTCCGTCTGCACGAATTGCTCGTCATCCTTCGAGTAAGCCTTCACCGTGGCGGAGAAGTGTGGCCCCATTCGGCTAAGCAGCTTGCGATAACTTCCACTGAGACTGGCGTCTTTCCATTTCCGACGCATGTTAAATGGGTCCAAGCCACCACCCCGGGGGCTGGCCATAAACCGCTTATAGAACTCGGTCATTTCATTGGGGGGGTAAAGGACGTCGAAGCCAGGAAGGGGCAGCACAATGTCGAAAATGGTGTATTTTCCACTAGCGGCCTCTTCGGCGGTTAGTGCTCGCGCGCGCGTAAATGCGTCCTCCGCAACGGAAGCGCTATCCCCTGCCTGCGGGACCACGATGACTTCGCCATCCGCATCGACGTCACCGGCGGCTACAGAATTGTTTCCATCTCCTTCCTTGTCGCGGTGCTCGTGGATTAGCACTAGATCACCTTCCACCACTCGATCTCCGTAGAGCCGCCAACGCTCCCCTGCAGCCATATTCCACACCAGTGACTGGTAAGCGTGGACGTACATTAGCCGGAGGTTTCGGGGGATCGTCTGTAGTGCACCAAGATAGTCATTCTTGCCACGCCCGAGGTGTCGAATTATGCCGGTCTCGGCGGAGAATTTGCGGGGCATCTTGTCAAGGGCTTCGCTGACTCGACTAGTGGTCTGGAAGATATTAATAGCTTCCGCACGCGCTTTATCCTCGGAGCTGATGTTAGTAGTTGAAGCCTCGCCCTCTTGTGCGGCAGCAAGAACATGGGGACTGAAAGTGAGAATCGCTTCGCAGGCGCCCTTGAAATCATCCTGGAGGATTTTCAAGCCTACCATATCGGTTCGGGTTGAGAATGTCCCGAAGCGTTGGAGACCGTAGTAATTGAAATATCCCCGCTCGTGTAGGCTCTTGAGCGACGACTCCACGAGCTTTGTCGCCTTCACAACAGTCGTTTCCTGATCCTTCGGATCAACAACACCCGGAATATCGCAGTCGCGGAGGGTGACAACGAATTCATTGCCACACAGGTCTCCGAGCTCGAGACCATGCGGGCGATACTCGAAATCTCCAAGCACCGCATTACGTAGCGTTTGACTGATTTTCGCAAGGCGATCGGCGTGCACCTTATGCGCACAAGCTCGTTGCACCGTGACTCCGCGTCGATCCTTGGTACCAGCGAACTGGAAAACCTTGGGGTTCATCTTCAACTGGCGCGCAATAAAGGAAATAACCTCCATGGTGTCTTTGTTCTCCTTGTAGATCGTAAAGTGAAGATACGGCCCACCCAACTCATCCCAATTGAATCGCAGGCGGTCACGTCCACCAGCACCAGGTCCTCCACCACTCCCCTGCGCTTTGCGACTGTTGCGATTCGCAGCAACCGACACCACCATCAACCCATCGCCATCCGTCGAAGATTCCATCTGCGAGTTGAAAATGCGACGGACTGCCTGGTGGATTTTGATACGTTCGTCCCGGTCGTTAACGACAACGGTCGGAACTTTACCAAGGTCGCTTGGCTTAGCCCTTGGGTTTCGCGCAGCGCGTTCGTGTAGTGAGATTATTTGCCGGACAGCATCTTCACCAAGGAAGGACCCTAGAAGACCCTTGTCCTCCTCCGAGACCTCGATTTTCACCGTAGATTCGGCCTCTTTTTGCTCCTGCGGCTTCTCCTCCGTCGAGTTGTCTACCGATTTATTGGTTGATTCATTCTTATCGGTTTGCGTGGCCGTATTGGGTGTAGCCACGTTCTGTAGGTGCAGGACTTTTCCTGACGGGAGAATCTCATTGACAAGAAAATCGGTATATCTAGAAACCAAGAACCACCATGAGTAAATATAACCCTACACCACGATCCCCCGTGAAGGGAAAAAAATGGAGGGGAAAATTTACCGTTTCTTGAGTATTCCAGAAAAGCCCTCATTGTTTGGGCTGACGAACTCGGTGATCCCTACCTCGATTTCCTTCGAAGCTTGGTCATCCTGCGGGGGAACAACGCGAGATGGTGGGAGCACAGCATCCTCCGTATTAGCGGCTTCCTCCGTCTTAAGTCGCTTTCGCGGTGACTCGATGAGATCAGCGATATCCATTGTGGTAAAGCTGTACGGGTGTTGACAGCGTCGATGCTGGAGCTCAGAATCGGACCTTGAAGGAAAATCTCCGAAAGCGTCCTGATTAGGGTTAGCCCTAGATCCGCATTGGGAACTATAGAGACGCCTCGTGGTCATTATCTTCTGTTGCCTGAATAAGAAAATGGAACTGCAGTACAATAATTAATTATATTATTTACTTAGGATTACTGCCACTGCCCATTAGCTAGTGAATGCCTGACATGGGATATCCCTCATGGGTCAAAATATTGATATCTGTCCCCACCAGTGATCAATGGATAAGAGGCGACATGAATGCATTGGCATTAACAAACACCTGAAAAGTGGATAAGGAACATCAGCTAACTAGGGCATAGGTATATATATATGTCTTGTTCTATAAAGCAAAGCACCGTTTGTGGTAAGCCAGGAACAAAGGCCAAGGCCTCAGTTCAAAGCGGCTTGGCATAAACATAAGGGACTATAAAGGAACAATGCCAATAGAGAAAGCTAAATAAGTCCAAATCTATAAGAATAAGTAAAAAAGGGGTCCTTGTTGTTGCGGTATTCTAATAAAGCGGTCGGTCCATGGAGAGTGTATGGTAGGGTTTAGTTTGGTTCCTAGGGCCTGACTTCGCAAACCGGGGAATTGTCCATCTCTTTACACTTCATCAACTTTGCTCTAATACACATGCAGGATAAAGAGATATCTCCATAAGACTACACAGTGGGTCTATAATGACTATATTAGTCCTTTATATAGTTCTTGTCACTATTTAGTTTTATCAGCTGCAAACCCAGGCACACAAAGGATTTTAACAAAGACACTACAGTTCAACGAAACTCTGAAAGCAATTGGAACGATCTTAGAAAGTTCTCTTTCCTCATTTTTACTAAAGACAATGTGATTCATTTTCTTTCAATTTCATTCTTTGCCCTCGCCCGGCTTTACAACTGCCAGTTTGAAAGGAGCAGATAGCAAGACATTCCAAAAACGTGATTCATAGGATCCTCAGACCCGCGAATATAAATACCTCCTCTTCCATCTGCATTTGAATATGCTTCCCTCCATCCTCATCACAACTCTCAACCGCACCCCGCCCAAATAGTACTTTTACTAACATTATGGCCGAGTGGGCACGCAAGAAGAACCTCCGGGAGGCCGGCCTAACCCTCGATGACCTTGACCCCAAAAAGGCCTCAGACCGGGTCAGCATCATCCTAGACCTTCCCCAAGTTGAGAAGCCCACTCTGTCTCTCATAGTCTCGTCAGCCCTGGCCGAGGTCCGAAACCGCAAGTGCTTCGGGCAATTCCGCAACCCTGGGCTTAACCAGCCCCCGATGCTCGGCCATGTAAGGCTGGTGCTTTCCATCGAGATAGAAGCTGATATCGTCTTTCACGTTTTCCAAGCAGCCGAGCGCTCTCTGATGAGGCTCCTTGGTAAGATTGAGCGTTATGAGGTGGAAGATAAGTTTGAGGGCTCGATCACGGACGAGGATATGAGCCTGGGGGTGATTAGTGGGGGTCAGTGAGTATCTCTGCCTTTTCTCAGCTTTTTGTTGAATTGCTGAAAAGCTAAGGGATGTGGTGGTTCCCTTTTGGAGGTGTGAGTGTGGATTTGTCTACAGGTAAGGCCATAATGTTGGAAGTAGAGTGGAAATGATAGGGACGAGCATCGAACGGAACCCAGACAAAACGACAAAAAAAGAATGGAAAAAGCAGTGGGGGGAAGGGAAGAAGGAAAAAGGGAAAAAGGAGAAAAAGACGAAAACGAAAAAAAAGGCACGGGCGATCGAGCAAATATGATGGAAAGTATTACCTCAGTTTAGCTTAGGACAAGTTGTTGAAATAGGAATTTGTTGGTGGAATTCGGTGTCTTCCAAATCTATAAATTTAATCTTGTAGGAAGAGCTGCAGATATCTTGCGTTATCAATATTGATTCGGGAAAGTAAGCTGTTGTGGGCACGACTAGTATGTTGAATACACCAAGGATGATGGTGAATCATCAGTCTAATATTCTACCGTTGAGTCTAAGGTCCATCTATACCGTAGGTCTATGCATGTTAAAGTACATTATGCGTTTCTCATAATCATGAAATTCGTAATACCAACCCAAAAAATCAGAAAAAGGAAGAAAAAGGAAGAAAAAGGAAGAAAAAGGAAGGAAAAGAGAATAACGGGGGGCCTTCCATCAGCGCGTGCACAACAACGTTCTTCGTTTAGGAATGAATCCGGAGGCTTTCTATCCGAACAGCATGGCGTTGATATAGCGAGAAGCCCTCAGATATGTTGAATCTTGCAACACATGTTCAGTGCATTTCAACGCATTCCCCCATCCGGTTACGGAGGGTGAGAAGACTCACTGGTTGAGTGCCATGGCCTTCCCACGCTGTTTTGATGGCTTGGACCATACTCCACACATCTCTTCGGGCCTCTTCCCGCTCTTTTCCGGATTTAAGAAGAGACTCGTATGGTGTATGAGTGTGTCTGATATGGGCCTCCACAGCTAAGGCGGCCTTTCGTTCGTCCGTTGTCATCGAGGTCCGTCCTACACGGCCAGATCCCTTGAGAAATGCGTGGTTTAGGATAGTGTCTAGGGACTCCGCTGGCATCAATGGAAATTGTTTGCGAAGGAGCTGTCGTGACCGAGCAAGATCTTTCTCATCACGGAGCTCGACGGCTCTCGCGCGGGTCTCGGCCGTCTCAGCTGCGGATTGACAGACTTCAAAGTAGATGTCGAAAGGGACACGAATCCCCAGAGGCCTTTTGCCTGTATTATCCTTCAAAGGGTTAGAGACTCAAGGGAAAATATTGATCAAGGGGTTATTCTCACATAAACTTTATAGACGAGGCGGTGGGACTCTTTTGTCTTACTTCGACAGTTGCGGGTAACGTAGACATCTCCCCTAGGAACAAACACATAGTTTTCTGGTAATGGCATTTGCTCGAGGCAGTTCTGCTCATATATGCGGGTCAGTCAAATATATTTTTTCAAGTGGCGCGAGGGGGGGCTTGTAGGTTAAGCAAGGGCGTGGCCAAAGAGGCAGAGGCAACCAACCCCACAGGCGTACCTTTTCGAACGGCTCCGTAGAAGGCAGATTCATGACAGTTTTCGAATATTTCCAAACCCGTGGGCTTACTTTACGCTCGATAGGTTTAGCTTTGGTCTTGGTTTTGTTGATTCCAGCAGCAGGGACCAGTCTGTGGCCTCCGCGTTGTGCTCCCCCTTTGCCAGTGTTGTAAGTCTTGCGAGATTGGTTGAGAATAGACCGGGGCGACCTAGGAGAAGATCTTTTGGTAATGCGGTTCTTCCTCCCGCGCGTCGAGGGCTTGGGAGTTCTTCTCCGGGAGGGTCGAGGTGTGGTGGGCGTCATTATGTCCGCTCGAGATGATCGCAAAATGAAGATAATTAGGAGGAGACCACGTACATCAATTGAGTCTCCAAGATAATGTAAAGTGAAAGACGAAATATTAGCATTTATTGGATTGCTTGAAATGGGCAACAGTAAGAACTGTATGTACATCTGAACCTAGCAGCAGGTAGCAGAGTGGTAGACAGCACCAAGAGACGTGGATTTACACCGAGACCCAGTGACCGACATTCAAGCACAGAGAGGTAAATAAATGATTGCAAGCGTTAGCCATCATCGTCACAGGTGGGGTATTGAGGGAGGCGCCAATCTCATAGTGAAAGAAGGAGAGTATCTCTTGGAGCGTCCTTTGTTAACGTTCCATTTTAGACACAAAGAAGAGGCTCAACATCACCATAAACCAACCTGCAGAACAAAGAATCAGCTCAGTTGCGTGTCTGCCCAAGAAAATCTGCTTTGATTACGTATGAGGACGAGTGAATGGGCGGGGTTGTGGCTGGCCCGTGGCGCAGGAGTCAACCCCGAATCCCCACCCACCACAAACTCCGGCCCAGGTACAAGGAACATGATGAATTAGTAGTGGTGACCAAACTTCGCTGATAGGCTCTGTTCTGTTTCCAAGTTAGTTTTATCAAATTAGGTAGCGTCAAAGGGAACACCAGGCCCTCTCCTAAGAGCTCTTGAGATGTTCCAGAATGTGTCTGGACGACAGAAGAAGGACAAAAGAAAAGGGATACTAAAGAACTATTCTAAGCTTAATTATCTTTCCATAACTAAGATATACACGTAGTACTTAACTGTTCCAGCTTGGGCTTACTATTATTTTTTGGCTCCTTTGAGATTATATGTTGTTTCAAACTAAATAACTGAGAGGGGTTCACACCAGGCTATTTTCTTCCGGTTATCATCAAAATCCTGACACACCCTCATCCTGAATTGCACCAAAGCAAGGGCACTTTTCTCCTCCTCCTCCTCCTCCTCCTCCTCCATTTGCTAAAAGGCCATCGCCAAACCAATATGGAGATAGAGCGTCAAGTTCTAAGCCCAACTGAATCGTATATGTTACTTGCTGGTACTTGTCGATGCGGCCATTCCGACCGGTGTCCAGTGACCCGATGCTTGGCCATTTTGATGCCCTGAGACTCATCGCGAGATGGCCACAATTTATGAGCCATCCTCTGCTGAGGAAAGAAACCGAGGATGATTCTCACATCCCCGGAGCTGGCGCGCGCAATAAGGCGGGCGTCGCTGAGAAATACTGAATTCACGTCCAGTAAGTTTGAAAGGGCACCAATATCGGGCTTATTCTCAACTCCGTTCAGTATCAAGCCAACGAACAAACTTTCGGCATTGAGGGAATCTTAATCAAAAAGAGTACCTAGGTACCTTGATTCCAGTCTTAATCAAAGGATCTACTGCTCCAGCTCGAAATGACAGGTCTTGCTCCTCAAGCTACTGAGATTCTTGTGCTTGAAGAGGCTAAATAGGAAGGGGATCTCTCAGGGGGTTTGCATCTGAAGCAACAAAGTAGTTACTTGTGATTTTCGGGTCAAGGCCACAAGCACAACCACACGCACACTGTCTAAACTATAATGGGAAATGAGGGGTGTGTCCTGGCCTGAATCAATGAAGGGTGATTGATGGAGAAGAAGCAACAAGTGCTGAGTAGTTGGCCGCTAGTCCAGATAGTCTAGTACTATGGAGCGCCAAGGAGGGTTGTCCAGATCATATCCCAAGATTAAATTTGTTCGGCAGATTGCGACAGTAATCAGCCTGGATAAGATGAAAAAAAAATCGACCATGGTCCTCTTGCTTGTTTCTTTCACGAGAATCTCGATAAGTAGAAGAGTGAAGAAAGAAAGAAGGAGAGAAAATAAGGGAAAGGAATTTCTTTTAGAAACGGTTTCTAGAGAAACGTCCCAGTTGTTTGCATGTATGCATAGCACATGCATACGTTTTCTGTCAATATCCCGGCAGCGATTAAATAGTCTGTGACCAAAAAGTTCCAGGAGTTGCATATCTGGTCTAACTCTCTCCTGGTTGGGTCAGGAGTTGGTCAGGAGAGAGGGTAGTATTCGGCAATAGTTACACGAGATGAATGTCGTCATCAGATCCATTGGAGGAGTGGGAGGGCCAAGTGCACATTTTCAGGAAGTGGCGGGCGTGGGATGGGAAGTCGTTGGGGACTTTGGGAAGACCTGAGGCTGAGGCTGGAGCTGAAAGAGGATCCAAACTAAGGACTAGCACTGCGGAACAGAGTCAGTCGACAAGTCGAGGATGGAGAGCGAGAAACCAGAGGGCGTCCGAGGGTCGTTAGCCTTGGGTTGGTTGCAAGGCTCCGGCTTCCCAATGAGGCCTGGATCGCCGCCCTTCGTAAGGGAGTCTTAATCAATTCAAACCTTAAGCCACGAAGGGATCAAACATCTTGAAGGGTTTGTCGATGTCTCTCCGATCCTGCCTCTTGTCATGTTCGTCTCCGTAGTTTGTCCCTGGGGTGACTGGCAATCTGGATCAATTCGGCTCTTCCTGATGGCCCCTTTTATCGACCAGAAGGGAAACACGGCTGCAGGCAGGAAGCCCAGAGGCTGGTGTCAGCACCAGCAACCAACCGATCGTGCTGGTGATGGTGATGGAGACAGACGATCCACGGAAGAGGACCGCTGTTCCTTGTTCTTGGAACCAATGATGCTTCCAGGGGCTAGTGATAGTCCTGATATATGCGTCGGCATTATTACCACCTTCTCCTAGACGAGATCAGTCAATTTCGGCTTTCTATTCGACCTCTCCTCTGATTCCTTCGACAGGGTCCTTTTATTAAATTGCTATCTTATTTAGTTATTAGATTACGATAATTTTCCATTGAGGGTCGCACATGTCCACCATCCATCTTCTCAGCCATGTACATTTAACCTGATTCCTCTGGGCCGTGGATGAAGATGACATTGGGGAACGGTAGTCCTTCAGTTCGCTCTTTAATTATCCCCAGCTGGTGGACGAAGTCGAGTCAATTGGCTCCCGCGCATTAGATAGAATCCCGTAGTGATTCCAAATTTCCCCAAGTCCAAGGAGACCTGCAGCGAACTCTCCATTCAAGATTAGGCACCATGTCTTCTCCACCTCCAGGCAACCTTAGGGAAGTGGAGGACGATCGGGCTGAGGACTCTGATATAGAAAGGCTAGATCACTTGAGCAATTTTTTAACAACCGATTGCTCGACAATTTTTCTTTCTTTTTTAGTTCCTACCAATTCCGGATCCAAGTGTCCAGGACCGCCTTCATCGGTGTAAGTTTTTATTTCCTCCTTCATAAAAGAGGCTCCATTCAGTGGATCTGCGGAAGTAAAGGGAAAAAAAACCTGTCAAATTATTACCAAATTACAAACAGAGAAAAACGAAAACATAAAAATTTCCCTTTGGAATATTTCTCGACCTCTACCTCAAACTGGCTTTTTCTTCTCCTCCCCTCTTCTCTCCTTCCTTGTCTTCGCTTGTCCTCTTTTATCTTCGTCTCTCAGTAAAGGAAAGGATTTAACCAAGGAACCGGAAAACAGGTGGCACTAAACGCATTCCTCCGCTGGTCCTCCCTTTGTCTAGGAGAGCTCTCGAACCTTTCGTTCATTGTTCCTGGAACCTTCCTACCACCCTCGATCCCTCGGCCCTCCCTCCCAACTCCTGGACATTCAACTCTTCAACTTTACGACGATAGGACTATGTACTAGAGTTATTTTTCTCGGGTGTTGAATCGATTTTTTCTTCCAGGGATTTCAATTTGACTGTCAGCTCACTAGCTTGACTTCAATGACCCTGTGGAGGCCCATACATTCGTCGGCTCATCGATCCATACTGAACCGCCCCTCTTACATTCCTTACAGCTCCGGGGTATCTGGACATCCTCCCACCAGAGGGTTGCCTGGCAGCTTAAGTTGAATGGTTGCTAGGATCACACCATTGCTGACATGAGTTGGGATCACCCTGTCCACAGGTATGTTCGTTGGATTTCCTACACATACCGGCCCTCTACCTCCGTCGGCACCGGCGGGGTCATTGCCAACGTTGCTTGTTCTCCTGACTTCAAACTCCGCCTCGCCTTGAACTTTGCTTTACTTCCTAGTTCTTGGGTGATTCAATGCTTGTCTTATTTTTAAGATATTGAATCTTCTTCCGGGACCTAAAAAAAGAAATTTACATTTTGTGTGGCTGGCATTTCTGCTACAGCTCTCGGAGACATCCAGCTCCGCCCCCAAGCGATTGTGTGCAAGATGATACTGACAGAACCTTCCTTGGTGTTCAGCTTCAGCTACCCAAACGGTGAACCTCAAACCCCAACGAGGACTCCTCCCACAACCTTCTTCGGCGATTCCGCTTTCCAAACACCGAAACTTGAGTCGAGCTTTTTTGATCCACGGGTTACTTGGGATACCTCCGATCCGTATGCGTCTAGCCCTGAATTTCTCCGAACCCCTCAGAAATTTGGCCACCCGCGGCCGTCGGACGCAATCTCCGACCAGCCATCCCGTCAAGACATTGCAGCTCCGCAAAGTGCCAGGGCGTTAGGACAGCAGACGGAGACTATCAAGCGACGTCGCTCGTCAAAGCTTCATGGAGCCGGAGAAGATGGCTCTCGCACTGTGGAGTCAGCCAAGTCCGCTGCCTCGATGCAGACACCCCCTCCCAGCAGTGCCTCGAGGACAAAGGTGACGGGGTTTGAGAACCTGGGTAGTGTAGGCCGCCGGCCATCGGCTTCTAGTGTGGTTGGAGGTCATCTAGAAACACCAAGCAGGTTAATGGGGACTTCTCCTCGATTATTTGGAGATCTTCGGTCATCCCCAGATCCGTTTCAGCTTGCCTCGATCGATCCATCAGCATCTCCCTTCTTCCCTCAACAAAGATTGTTCTGGGACCATGGGCCCGATCCCCACGGAGGATTGTTGGGAAACAGTGGCAATCTGCTTGATTCTTCCAACACCGGTGCCTTTGATGTCAACTCGAATCCTATCCAGGATTCCCATATCCCGCAACTGCCACCGATTGACGGGAGCTTAGAGCTCCCCGAGTTCAATAGCAACATCTACCTCTCCGCGGCCCCCACTGATGCTGCTCTTTTCCCAGCCCCTTTCTCTACGTCCCCACGTCTTCCCGTAGCTAAGGCAGATGATCCAGCTATGTTCTTAAGCTCCCCTGCACGTCGATTTGGGGGGCCTCAACCAACACCTGAGAAACGGTTATTCTCTAGACAAACCCGCCAGCCCTATCATCATCAAACAGAAGAATTTAAGCGGGAGGAGCTTCGCCGTGCCCAGGGACCAAACCATCACCTTTCAGAGTATGAAGATGACGAGGATGACGACTATACTCCTAGGCAAACCAGGCCCATGCTGACTCGCAGTCAAACTCATACTGCCCTCACCGCATCTGTCCAGCGCCCTGGCTCAGTTGGTACCACGACATCCTCAACTGGAATTCGGAAGAGCCCATCTAAAGGCCGATCCTCCCCTATTAAATCACTTCGTTCCCAGCTACCCAGGTCAAACTCGGTGGCCAGTGGGCTCCCCCGGCGTTCCCAGTCCGTAGTCCTAAAAATCGGGAAGGACGGCAGGGCCAAAGCGGAGATGCAATCTGTTGCTGAGCTATCTACAGGTTTGACAGATCCCGTCGTTGGGATGGAACTGGATGGCTCCGCAACAGAAAGCGAGTGTGACTCGGCTGAGTACTCAGAGTACCCAGCAGTTAGTCGCAACCCTTCCTTTGCTTTCTCCGAGGCTGGTAGACCAATGATTGCACGCAGTGACTCTGGCTCCCGACCACCATCTAAAGGCTCTTACACCTCAACTACAGCTTCATCCCAATCAGGAAGAGCGTCTCCCTGGGCTAGCGCCTCTCGCGCTAGTGCTAGAAGAGCCCCGTTGAAGTCTACGGTTGATGAGTGGAGGAGGACCCCCAAAAGACAGTCGACCGTTCTTCACTCTGATCTGTCCTATCACAGCGTCAGTTCTATCCCGGGCAGTCTTGCGGGGCTCGAGGACACTGGGGACGCCCAGCACGCGCTCCGAAAAGTGCTGCAAGAAAAAAGGCGAATCCCGCGATCTCAGACCGTTATTGGTTTTGGCTCACGCGGCAGCCGCTCCTCCCAATCGTTCGCTCAACTTCGTTCATCCCCTCCGCGCTTTGGAGCAGAGCTGGACCTCGATTCCCATGAACCAAATACCTCACCCACAACTATAACAGACCCAGATCTCGCAACCCCAAGCACCGACCGCTATAGTAACCCAAGTAATGGTACCAGATGTGTCTGCAATTCCATGGATAACGGTGGCCACCTGATGATTCAATGGTAAGTTGAACTTGGAAATAAACTTCTGGGAATGACACTCACTGGAGAAACAGTGAATCTTGCAGCCACTGGCTACATACCAAATGTGTTGGTCTAGAGCGATCAAATCTACCATCCGTCTACGTTTGTGTCTTCTGTGCTCAGACACCCACTCGCAGAAATCGAATCCGCGTTCCAGTCAGTAATGCTGGACATGCACCACCCTCACCTCTCGCTCATAAATCGTATCGATTCCGATGAACATTATGACCCCGGATTCTAATATGACCGATGATTCAGTTCATCACTACTTGTACTATTCTCCTGGATAGAGTTTACGTTCCGACTCACGTCGAATTATTTCTTCACGGTCTCGGCTCCTCGCCTTCTGAGGAAGGCGACAGCTTCCTGTCTTTCTTTCTGGCTTCGATGTTTGGGATCTCCTTTGTTCAACTGTGCAACCACCCTGTTAGACATACCCCCATATTTTCTTTGACACATTATACTTTTTTCTCAACCGGCCTGTTGTGATAGTTATGTTTACCTCATCACAACTGTGACTACTGTCCGCCATTAACTATCTCCTAATTGTTTTAGTAATCGTCAAGCCAAGAGGCTCCAAACGATACCCATCTACATACTCCTGTATCTAGCAATTGTCCTTGAGACAAGAATGATGATATCTACCTTACATTACTAGATCCAAGTAAATGTCCGGTACCTGGATCCAAACCTATTTTACTGCACCTCATACTTTGTAACGTATCTCACATCCGCGCAGAAGTGGAATCGGATCTAGAGTAGAATCTGACACATCACGTTGGTGGGGGTGATAAACTATTGTGGTTCCTAGCTTCGGCAGCAATAAATGCTATTTGATTGGTCACGGAGTTCCCTCGTGGCACGTGTATTCTAAAGGGTTTCCTCGATCTTCACTCATCAGTGGAGAATGTGACCTCCCTTTGTCCTCATGGGGAGAGGCCATGGAACTCTCCAAGGCGCGAATTATCAGGAAACCGGACTCTGTACGGAGTACTTCCTTAATATTCTCCTATTCAACTCTTTTTTTCTCTCCTTTTTTTTTCTTTCCCCTTTTCCACATTTGACTCCATCGACAACAACCTATCACTTTTCCTAGGTCGGACAGATACAAGACCCGGTAAAAGGCAGTGGGTATCAGGCAACAACAACCTTGAAATACCAGGCAACCAACCCTAATGAATCCCTCCGTCTCCCATCTAACTTCATGCTACATCTGAATCCTCCTCGTATACGGAGTCTAAATCCCTACATCCTTCATTTCGGTTCGGCATTCTCTTTCTTCTCGCCTCCATACGCTGGTCTTCCGAATCCCCCCCATTATACGGAGTACCCTTTTCTCAGACCAATCCACCACCCCTCTGATGAGTCATCGTAGAGCATAAACGGGTTAGTGAGCCAACTACCGTTACGTACACACGATAAAAAATATATATATATATAGATACTACGTAGACCCCGCCTTTCCGCAATGAAGATGGAATATTTGGTACGGAATTGCCGCCGAGGATAACATTTGCTCGATTCGACATTAGGTTTGAGAGGAAAAAAGAATAGAAAATAAAGAAAGAGAGAGAGCGAGCGAGCGAGAGAGGGGAAAATGGGTCCTCCACCGTTTCAGACAGGTCGGCTGGATTTCCAACTTATGGTGCTTGACGATGCAGAAGGGATGCATGGCCTACGTGGGGAGCAGAAGGTTATGAAATGGAGGTATGTTTCATTTATTTATTTATTTCTTTAGTTGGGTCTCTATATATCTGGCTATTTCAGGAGAGGTGGCCCTTGAGTGATATATTTCACATAATGCATGCTCTATTGGTATGACGGGGAAACACGCAAAAGGAATTTATTGGGGAGATGGAAAGGAGAATGGCTAATTTGGCGCCTAAAGCTCCCAGAAGTTTGCTGATCCAGATATCCCCGCCACAAAAGCCTGGGTTGAAAAAGTCCTCTCCATGGAGAATGCACATTTATTTACGGTTCGGGAGCGAGGCCCGGAGGCAGATGCCATGACTGACCTAGAGAGAATCGTTGGGTCTCTTGGCGTGCGCGAACTCGAGTCCTCAGTCACCGAGGGGAAGGGGAAGAGGTGGGAGATTGGGTACATGTTTGTGCCACGGGTCTGGGGGCGGGGATATGCGACTGAGGCAGTGCGGGGGCTGGTGGAAGAGTGGTTTCGGGGCCCATTGGGAGAGTATTTGGGTGCCGAGGTGACGGGGAAGGGGCTGTATGCTGTTGCAGATATGACAAATGCGCCTAGCCTGAGGATTTTGGACAAGTGTGGGTTTGTATTCGTTGCAGAGGGGGTGGATAGTACGGATGGTGTCCTGTTGGGTGAGTATATGACCAAAGGGCGTTGAGCATTATGTATTCGTGCATGTTACTGGATAGATTAGGTAGCTGGCGCGACATATGAGTAGTGCATAGATGTTGGCATATTTGCGTAATAATAAGCTGAATGCGGTTACAAAGTGCGGATAATTTATATAAACTCGTTGATGCTAAGTCAAATGTGTTGAGATGTTGTGTGCAAATATATATACATCATGAAAGAGAAAAATAGGCACACTTGTCGTGTCCTTTACAAGACACCCAAGGCGTGGGACTGGTCGTCAACTAGATGGATGTGGCGCTTTGAAGCGCTCACTACCAGGAGACCTGGGATTTGGCCAGAGATGAAAACTATGCAAAATATACCGCAAAAATATAAAGCCTGTATCATATCACCAGCGCCCATAAAGATGTGAAATAATAGTGTGGAGGCAAAAAGGAAGACGATATCCGAGGCAAGACGCAATCACATCAACGATGCTGAAAAATAGATATCGAGAAAAACGCAGAAGCACAAACATTCCCACAAGTTGATAAAATCCGGACCAACCCAGTGCGATAAAATCAAATAGGATAAAGGAATATGTCCTCTCCTCCCCATGATAAAAACGAACTTGAACCGATTCGCTTTGCTTTTTGGCCTGCCGCCTCTCTTCATCAAAATGCCCGAGGAATGGAGAAGGATCACACAAAGCTTATGCAGCCTAATCGTTTTGTGACCGTTTCACCTCGCAGTCAACTTTGTTATCATTGAGCCATTCCGCAGCTTCCGTTAAATGCAGTTATCGTTAGCAGCTGGAGGCACAAAGTTGACTCGCTGACTTATATTATCCAAAATAATAGACCATCCGTCGTAACTGTAAATGTACCCATACACAATAAGGCGCGGGTAGCCGGTGGGCAACCGACCTGATATCCAAATGGAGAAAAATAATATAAAGAACAAAACACCATGAACGAGTAAAGCCTGTAAAGGCCGGTATCATATTATTCCGTCGAGATTGATAATGCGCTTCTCGAAGAGCTCAGCGGCGCTGGCCGTTGCGCTGCAACTGCTCCCCGATGCGCAGGGCTTCTGTGCCATCATCCATAATAGACTCTTTGAACCACGCATGCTTGAGGGCTTCCTTGGCTGTGATGCGGTTTTTGGGGTCGTACACGAAGATACGTTGAAGTAGATCGAGGAAAAGCCGGTAGAACTTGGTACTCGTCGGCATGAATTCCTGCGATTGGTGGGTTAATATTAAATGGGAAGCAGGACGTTATGAAAGGGATAGACATACTGTTAATTGCTTCATCGCCCTCACGTATTTTCGCGAGGCTCGCGTAGTTTCATCGTTAGGGTAGTCAAGCTTGTTCCTTACGAAATACCTGCTAAAATTAATATGAATTCACAGCGCTGAAAGGATCGTCAAGACATACTTGGCTGCCTGGTTCTGGTTCCCACTTCGGCCGCCTTGCATCACTTGTCGCACCAACTTTGTATCGATCCGGTCCCCGATAACGGCCTCCATCATGGCAAGGTGCTCTAAGTTGTCATGTGTTTGAAAAAGGGCATCCCCAGTAAAGAACTCGACGAGGATGCAGCCAATACTCCAGATATCACATGGGAAACTCCAGCCAAGGTTCAAGATAATCTCCGGAGCCCTATAATGTCTTGTGGACACAACGGAAGAGTGGTACTCATCGTCAAAAGTGGCGGATCCAAAGTCGATGAGACGAATTTCGCTGTCAAGTAGTACACGTCTTTGACGCGCATTCCGAGAGATTGCATGGGAAGAGGAGGGAATCGTACGGTTGTAGGTGAATGTTTGGTATGCATTTTTAACAAGAAGGATATTTTCGGGTTTCAAGTCGGTATGGATGAGGTTGAGGTCGTGCAAGACTACCCCGGGTAAGCACTTGCACTCGGATGAGGTGGAGCAAGAGGATGAGGTAGGATATACTCACAGGCTACACTGGTGAATAATTGTCGAGCAAAGTTCTGAATCTGGCTGCTAGGGAACGGCACGAAACCGTTTCCCTTGAGAAAATCAAAGACACTTTGCCCTAATAAATCCGTGACAATGCAGATGTGATTCCGGAAATCAAAGCAATCCCTGAGATGAATACATTTATTTCGATTATGCTTATCATTAGAGGCCAAAGTAGAGAGAACCCGTAGTTCAATCCTGGACGCGTCACGGTATTTTTGGATGGAGCGGATGATTTTAACAGCACACCGAGTCTTGCGATGCTTGTCGTAAGCTTCAACGACCTTACCGAAAGTTCCTTGACCGAGAAGCTTGATGATGGAGTCTTTCATAATGTCAGCTCAATGAATCAATAAAATCCTGGATGTAGATTCCGGGACTTCTTGGGATGGGTGTCTTTTGCTTACATCGGTCGGTTAATGGCGTATTAGGAGTTACAATATAGTGACCGTCATCATCATCATACTTTTCACCCCTATTCACGTACTGCAAGATATTAGGGCTGTAATGTTTAAAGTACGGGGAGGTTGATTAACGGCAGTAATGCACTTACACGAATCACTGGAACAGGTACGTCCTTTGCTTTGATCGGGGGTTTTGGCGGAGGTATGTAACTCAGGAAAGCATCGCCTGCATTCTCGAGTTCTCGTCGCTTTTGTTCGTCACGGACAGACTTTCGAGTCGTAACTCGCTTTCGTTTCTGGCCGACATTGGCATCCTCATAATAGATGCCATTGCTCGCTCCAGAACTGCCTTGAGAAAGGGATGTGGGTGCTGTGGTATGTAGAGAGGTCGTCCGATCGGTCGAAATAGAGCCAGCAGATGAATCTTCACCGTACTGCTGAGGGTTGATAGAGTAAGACGGACGATCATAGTACCCCAGGTCATAAGCGGTCTCAATCCCAGTGCGCCGTCTCTTGCCCGCGGGTTGGGGCACGTTGCCGTTGGGTGCGGCGACAGTGGACGCAGTCGCAAAACTATGGGGGGCGGCAGCGGGCTGCTCTGGAGGAGGCGTATCATCGATGACTATGACTTCCTTTGGTATCCCATTCTTATAGAATTCGCCCCAATCCGGCTTTTTCCGCCTCCCTTTCTGCCCAGGAGTGCTGGTACTCGCATTCTTTTGGGCCGGTGGCATTGGTGCTGTTGGTGTAGATGCAGCGGGTATTATCTTTGGGGATTGAGTGAAGGGAAGGGTAGCGGTCGAGGAGGTGACGGAGTAAGGGTAGGCGGAGGTGGCTAGGCGAGAGGCTGTAGCAGCGGACGTGGTCGGATATGAGGTGTTCGGCTGGTAGGGTTGGTGATGAGGGTATCCGTAATGCTGATGGTGCGAAGGATGTGTCGCGGTAGCTGTGGAAGGAGTGGACATGATGAACGGAGGAATCCAGCCGGTCGTACGAGCGGCGGATACTGGAAATGCGAAAGGGCACCGGCGATTAGTGGAGGAGAGGGAGGAGGAGGTTCAGCGTCGCTGGTCGGATCGTAGTCAACCGTCCTCTAATCTACTTGGGGAACAGGGGACTCGAGGCACCAGGCCGGAAACCCGGGAATCTCGCGTGGATCCCAGGGTATGCGAGGATGGAATTCTAATCGACAATAAACAGAAAGAAGAGCCGTGAGGTTTATGAAGGCTGAGAGGAGAGAAGAGAAATGAAGGGGACAGAGGAAGAAAAGGTAAGAGGCGTGGGGATTGAAGGCGAGGCGGTCGGTCGGGGCAAAGAGAGAGTGCAGTACGTATGGTACGGGGGGAATGTCTCATTGGAAGTCCTTTTTTTTTTTTTTTTCAAAGGGAAAAAAAGGAAAGACTTTTGATCTTTTGGAACATGATCTTCCGGAGAATTATATCTTGCAAATAATAAGGAGGGATCGAAAGGAAACAATAAAGAAAATCGATTGAAAGGATTGTATTTTGGACAGGAAATTGAAAATAAATCAACACACTAGCAGTTGCTGGGAAATACCAAATGAATGAACAACGAGAGGTCTGACTGGATTCAAAACGCTGATGGCGCCTCGCCGCACGAGCACAAGGGTTGTTGGTTCGGCTACGACTACTACAACACACTCCGGGGTCACCCTTTTTTCCATGTTATTATCTTATTTCCTGCGTGTCACTGCCTGGAAACGGTGAGGATCATTTGGGGGGAGGATTTATCCAGGTTGGAATGCCAGAATAATTCCTTTAAACTCGACACTTTATATTCACTTTTCGTTCCCTGGCTTCATCCTCCTTGTCATTTGTGGTAGTAGATCATCCGGTTAATAATAATAATAATCATCATCATAACAACAACACTAGAAAAAATTATTAATCCCCGCTACTATTTAAAATTCAAGGATAAAAGAGTGTTCGTTGCCATATTATTCTTCACGAATATTGAGTGAAGAGGGGACCCTATGGTAATAATTCCAACGTTCGGAAACAATTTTTCGTTGGGTGACAGACTTGCAAGGCTCATCTGCTAAATCTCAGCCCCCAGAGGCAAACGTAGTAATGCTACGGAGGAACAATAAATCTAGGCTCTCAAATGACGCCAACATACTCAGCCAGATGGCTGACGGGTAAAGGAGCCTTCTCTACCATCGCCCTCGTCTCTGCCCAGATGCGGAGTAACCAACCACTATTCAGGTTCAAGATAAGTCATCGACGTAGACCAGAGGCTCGAGTGTGAATTGCGGACATGTGTGTGGCTCCTGATCGTTCCGAATCGGTGAGGGAAGAATGGCCTATCATTTTTTTTGAAGGGGACTCCTTCCCCTTCGTGGCTGGTGGTGGCAACAACAACTCCGATGACAGGAAACCACCGTTAACGAGTTACTACCGAGTAGGTTTGTACAATTGTAGCACCTACGCTGAGGGTGCATTCCGTTCTCCGAAGTGGCTGCATGTCATGCGTTTCCCATCTGGACCGCCGCTGTGTCGAAACCGTGTTTTGATTTGCAGGAAGTTCATCGTGAGGGAGGTTTAATATTATTAGTCCGCCTTCCGAGGCGATGGCGCTGATGCGGAGGATGATTGGATTGAAACGGTGGAAACCCCTCCGCTTTTATGGCTTCAGTGGGCCCTTTGGTTCACTACTCTCTGACATCATCTCCGGAGTGGATTTTGTCTCCAGTTGGTAAAATGTCCACTCTCCAAGAGAAAGAGTTGCGCATTTTGTGTCATTTCTATTTCGCTTCGAAATTGGACTCCATAAAGGTTGCTAAGGGAACGCAATACGAGACTGCTCATTGTGCCTTGTAGCGTTGGTGGACATGTAGCGACATGACTGCGCGTCTGGTCTGTTTTGTCTGTCGTAATTGTGATTGTACCTCCGAGCCCTAACCCTGTCGGGAAATACCAACGTCATGAATGCTTTGGCAATGCCTGAGGCGTTGACACCAAATTCCTCCACCCTCAATTTGATACCACTTTGTTGGCAGTAGTTATTTTTTCTGGTTTTCACCCCCTGTACACTTTATTGGTACATCCAGGTTTAATGTTTTTCTCGATAGCTACTATTTTATATACTTCTCTGATCGCCTTAAGAGCCGGGGGTTGGGGTTAGGTGTGATTGACTGTGTCCTTGACATTCCTTCTCGACTTCTCTACCTCCTCGCTTGTCGCTTTAAACTCTAAACCTATCTAGATATGACAACTGATTGAGGCCGACAGGTCCGCATCGTGCTTTGAATTGGGAAATTTTAAATCTTCGAGAACGTATCGGACACCAAATTCTGTCCTTTAGCATTATTCTATCTTGGTTTCAGTCGTGGAGCGAGATTATGCTTGAACAGTATAAAGGTGAAGGGAAAAAATTTCACTTTCTCTCATTTTACCTTGCCTCACGTAATGGGTATAAGCAAGGCGGTAATACGTGGGAGCTCGGCTGTATCCCCGGAAATAATTAAATGAAATAAGGGTGGTAAATATGGGCGGAAAACGGAACAGCCTAGGAACAGCCTAGGAACAGCCTAGAATAATGCAGTGGTCCCAAATCGCCTTGCGTTGACAACAATAAAAATATGCTCGCAGGGAAAGAAAAATAGAAACACAAGGACGAGAGAAACCCGAACGGGTATACCACAACTCCAGAAAACTACGGTCCTGCACAATGATCGTGCGGAGCTCGAAAAGATGCAGCGTCGAGACCAATTGGTGAACAGGGTTAAATTAAATGAAATGGCCAATGCGGGTAGCAGAGTTTATCAGTCAGTTCGATCTTCCTTCAAGTCCTTCGAATATGCTTTTTGTATGTGCCTGGAACCCCTTCCATCAAGCTCAAGCATGAACAGAATATCCCGGACTTGTATCCCTGAACCTTTCTCCTTGTCTTCCCTCCAAACGCCTAGGCGCTTGGAGGGCACAGTGGTGGACTCTCCTGGTCGTGCTGCTTTTTCCGTCGTGACAGTTGGAGTGGTCGGATTGACCCGTGTCGGGGTGGAAAAGCCACTTCCAGCAGCGGGACCACGATTCAACCATGAGTATGATTTTTTGGTTCCAAACATGCGACCGGAGAGCATGCTATTAGTAGCCATTCGGGCAGTTTCCACAGATTGTTGATGTTGCTGCTGTTCGTTTGCTTTTGCATCGATCAGCTTTTTCGCTTCCTTCTTGGATAATCCTTTCTTATCAAGACTTGGGGCTCTATCTGCAATAGGTGTCGAAGCACCCGAGCCGGGTATGTCCATAGAGTCCGACCGGGTTGCTCCACCTTCTCCGAGAATTGCACTCGCACTGCGTTTCGCTCGCTTTGCGGCCCGACTCTCTTCGCTCGAACCGTCTTGTTCCACAAGCAAGCGATACCTCTCTGGAAGAGACTTGGCTGTTGGTTGCTGTGTGTCTGAGTGTGGCCCTGTACTTTTGTTAAAAGCTTTCATAGCTGCGAGGAGAAGTAGGATACGTACGTTTCAATGACGGGGTTTGAGGAGGCTCGGCGGTTCCGTTTACTTCATTGGTCGACAATGCCAAGTCCTTCCATTCTACAGGTACTACCCCGTGTGAGTGTGCACGCCGGCTTTTTGCTAGTGTTGAAGAATAGTCGATCACCGTTCGTAGTCGCTCTTCGCACGATATTGACATTAGATTCAGAATGTCCACTAAAGGAGCCCCTTCCTGGTTTAAAATAGTCTGGCCGGTACGAACAATTGACGAGCCATCCGGTCCAGTAACTTCGATTGGCTGTGGGCGACCAGGCACTGGATGAAATAAACCCTCTGCGGGAATTCGAACCCCAAGCTCAAACCCACGCCTCTGGAGTCTTTGTTCCAAAACCTTGGTCAACAAAAAAGGTTCCTGTAAGTGGTATTGTGCACGCCTGGCCGCTTCTGAATTCTCTCGGGTTGGCTCGTTCGGGTCTTTGAAAGGCACCGCGGGCTGACTAGATGGTTCGGAATAGAATGATTCTTGAGTTGCAGGTGGCTTATATTGAGAGTGATCGCCGTAGCTAGGTGTTGTGGGAACCGACCCGGTCGTAGAAGCTTGTGAGGTAAAAGATGTGTTTAGGGGTGGTAAAATGGGGGGTTGTTGCTGTTGCTGTTGCTGAGAAGGTGGCTGCTGAGGCCGTGGCTGTTGAGGTACCGGAGCCGAATAACTGCTCGTCAAAAAAGCCTCTTCCTCTCTCACATCGATACCGGATGAGGCGAGAACATCGGTTAATTCAGCAGCGTCTGTAGCCTTTTCAACTGGTCGAGATGGTGGACCCATGGTGCCCGGAGGTGGGGGAGGCGGTGCTGGAGACATCCCATTTACATTCGTTCCGTTGGTAGAAATAGGTTGGCTCTGCGGTAGTTGTAAGGTTCCAAAGCTGGGGGATGCATATGGTGACTGAGAAGATTGAGGAAGAGGAGAGAGACGCTGTCGTTTGGGAGGTGGAGGGACGCCACCATTCACAGGCGACGGAGCGGGTGAAGGAGATGAGCCCGGAGGCGAAAACGACTGGGCGAATTGCTGAGGTTGCGTTTGCGCCATGGTAGCTACGAATCCCTAGCGTGAGTGAATTAATGAAAGATATGCGATGAGGATCTTGTGAGTTTGGTCCAGCTATTATTGAAGGCAGCAGTGAAGCTTCGCGCGTGAGCCAAAAAAGTGAGCGGAGTGTTTGAACCGCCGCCGCCGCCACCTGTAACCATCTCAAGACATCGGATCCGGCATGGAGTCGTGGTAAACTATCGTAAGTAACGCTGTGATGAAGACAAAGCGTATGCGCGGCAAATAAACTGGTGTTGGTCGAGATGCTTCGCGCACGGAAAGGGAGCTCTGGCTTGACGAGGTTTTGCTCCAACGAAGAACGCATGGCGTCGGAATATCACGTGATAGATATTATGTAATATATTCTTGTTTTCCTGCTGGAATAAGCCTCTAGTCCTTTCACCATCTGCGACTGAGTCGGCAGAGGTAAAAGCTCTTTCAACAGTCACTGCTGCCGGTCATCGCATTGAAACTCCCTACAGGCGGATTACCCTGGGATATTCGGGCAACGCGAGTTCCTTTCAGCTCGTTTGTCCTTATCATGGCCCTTGGATTGTAACCTCCGCCCACTGGTAGAAACGCGTGTCTCTTCAAAGCGCAACATCTTTAGTTGCCATTTATTTTCTGGGCCTTCTCCTTTCGATTTTCTTTCCTAAACTGCCTGTTTTTGTCGGTTTGTCTACTCGGGAGATCTTGAATGATATTCTCTAGACCTACGCGCCTTGCGACTCACGACCCATCATGGCGACAAAGCGAAAAGCTTCGGCGATGAACACTAGCGTCGACGATGGGCCTGTTGACCCATCCGATGAGCTGGCTTTTTATTGCCTAGGTGGTGGCAATGAGGTCGGACGATCTTGCCACATAATTCAGTATAAAGGCAAGACAGTCATGGTGTGTACTTTTCGCGCCCTGCAATCTCCGTCGCTCCAGGCTAACCTAAGCCACCCTCACAGCTTGATGCTGGTATGCACCCTGCAAAGGAAGGGTTTTCTGCTCTGCCATTTTTCGATGAGTTTGACTTGAGTACGGTGGACATACTTTTAATAAGCCAGTACGTGGGATACCTCTTTTCTTCACACCCACAGTCTTCGTTTTCCTGCCGCGCCGTATCCAAGCTGCCAACGGCTGTATTGAGAGACTTGGAGCAATGGCGTGCAAAAAGCACTAGGTTTCATCAAAGGAGTGGCTTTCTTGTTGGATCAGTCCCTAGCTCTTCGTATATATACATGAAACGCAATACAGTCCATACAAGTCATCCTTCTTGTGCCATCCCTTCAATTATTTGTATGCGTGTATAAAATTACATTATGGACTCATTTCATTTTGTTCATGGCTTAATGATCAAGGGAGTGGCTGATCGATTTTCGTTTTGGTCTATAGCTTCCACGTCGACCACTCCTCTGCCCTACCTTACGTCCTCAGCAAAACCAATTTCAAGGGTCGCGTGTTCATGACACATGCCACCAAGGCCATCTACAAATGGCTGATCCAGGATAATGTGAGAGTCAATAATACAGCTTCGTCATCGGACCAGCGCACCACTTTATATACCGAACACGATCACTTGTCCACCCTTCCTTTCATCGAAACTATTGACTTTAATACAACTCACACGATCAACAGCATTCGCATTACACCTTTTCCAGCTGGCCACGTACTAGGAGCTGCTATGTTCTTGGTTTCGATAGCTGGGCTGAATATCCTTTTCACTGGGGACTATTCTCGTGAAGAGGATCGGCATCTCATTCCTGCTGAGGTGCCGAGAGGTGTAAAAATTGACGTTCTTATCACAGAATCAACATTTGGGATATCATCCAACCCACCCCGCCTAGAGCGCGAGGCTGCCCTGATGAAATCTATAACAGGAGTTTTAAACCGAGGTGGGAGAGTTTTGATGCCTGTGTTTGCCCTCGGTCGCGCACAAGAACTCTTACTCATTCTTGATGAATACTGGGAAACCCATCCGGAACTGCAAAAAATCCCCATCTACTACATTGGAAACACGGCTCGGAGGTGTATGGTAGTATATCAAACTTATATTGGAGCAATGAATGATAACATCAAACGACTGTTCCGCCAGCGGATGGCGGAAGCAGAGGCTAGCGGTGATAAGAGCATCAGTGCAGGACCATGGGATTTCAGGTTTGTTCGAAGTTTACGGAGTCTCGAGCGATTCGATGATGTTGGGGGATGTGTCATGCTAGCTTCTCCAGGTATGCTACAGACAGGAACAAGTCGGGAATTGCTGGAGCGATGGGCTCCAAATGAACGCAACGGCGTTGTCATGACGGGCTATAGTGTGGAGGGCACAATGGCCAAACAGTTACTCAATGAGCCCGAGCAAATTCCCGCCGTGATGTCGAGAGCTACAACCACAATGGGCAGGGGCCGCACAACTGGCAATGACGAAGAGCAGAAAATTATGATTCCCAGACGATGTACTGTGGATGAGATAAGTTTTGCAGCTCATGTGGATGGTGTGGAAAACCGAAATTTTATCGAAGAGGTATCTGCACCGGTTGTGGTATGTTTTTGATTGATCCTCACTTCCTGCTTGCTTTTCAGTTTTCCTAACATTCCACCAGATCCTTGTTCACGGTGAAAAGCATCAAATGATGCGACTCAAATCGAAACTTCTCAGTCTTAACGTAGACAAGACTGTCAAGGTCAAGGTCTATACCCCAGCAAATTGTGAAGAGGTTCGAATTCCGTTTAAAAAGGATAAAATTGCCAAAGTTGTGGGTAAATTGGCCCAAACAATTTTGCCATCGGAACAAGATGATGGTCCCTTCATGGCTGGAGTCCTGGTTCAAAACGGCTTTAATTTATCCTTAATGGCACCCGATGACCTTCGAGAGTATGCTGGGCTCACTACAACAACAATAACATGTAAGCAACATATTACATTAAGCTCAGCAAGCATGGAGTTGATTAAGTGGGCTCTTGAAAGTACCTTTGGTGCTATCGAAGAGATTGGTACCAGCCATGATTCCAAGGTCAAGGAGGAGGGGGGCGAAGATGATTTGATCCCCGAGACCAACGGTGAGAAGCTCAAAGAGGAGGCCGCCGACGAGGAAATTCCACTCGAGGACTCTCAGGCATACCTTGTAATGGGCTGCGTGCTTATCCGCTACCACCCTCGCACCCGTGAGGTAGAACTTCAATGGGAGGGAAATATGATGAATGATGGTGTTGCCGATGCAGTCATGGCTGTTCTTCTTACTGTTGAAAGTAGCCCTGCCTCTGTGAAACGTATGGTGATCCTTCTCACCCGTATAAACCCATGAATTTAATGACCCTACTGACGAAAAAAACCTACAGAGTCTGCTAAGATGAAGCATCATCACTACCACCATCATGGTGATAGTTTGGAATTGCCAAATCCACACGCACAGCAAGGAGCTGAAGAGAGATTCGCTCGCCTCATCATGATGCTGGAGGCCCAATTTGGGTCTGACATCGCCCCCATTGAACGGCCACGATTGCCATCCAAGAGCCTTACCAACGGCGCTACAAAAGCGGAGACAGAATCCGGAGAGCAGGCCCCTGAAGAGGAGGGCGAAACCACGCTGGACGACGCAGTAACCGCAAAGTTAGAGATGGCAGAACTGGCTCGTCTCCAAGGCTTGGGAATCCCTGTCCCTGGAATCGAAATTAAAGTTGATAAGCATATTGCACGCGTCTGGTTAGAAGATCTCGATGTCGAGTGTGCTAACGCTGTGTTGAGGGATCGTATACGAGTAGTGATTGAAAGGGCAATCGAAACGGTTGCGAGCATGTGGTCCGCAGGGCCTTCATCCAATGCTGCTACAAATGGCGGAGTCACCTCCGCAGGCCTTGAGTTGGAAGCAAAGGCTTAGTAATGTAGTTGTTCTTCTATACAATGTAAGCCTGGGGATATTTCGGCATACCTGATGTGGCCCATTTTTCGAAGGGTGAATGAAATCCATTTGAGATAGCAGAATGAACATTGAAGTAAATTTGGTGCAACCGTGACATTGTAACAAAATAATTATTCTTGATACCATATAATTTAGGGAATAAAAATTGTTGATATATGTATATAAAACAAAGGAAAACAGCGGGCATCATAGGTTTTTCATTCAGGGCTTAATTAAATCACACCACAAACCCTTAGGCAGTTGTAACCTGGGTAAAAACGGCATCCATAACCTGTTCGGTTTTTTCAACGATGATGTCAATCTCCTCCTTCGTCACAATATAGGGAGGAGCCAGAATGACATGGTCCCCTCGTGTCCCTTCAACAGTCCCTGTTGCAGCATATAGCGATATACCATACTCTGACAAGATACCAGTCTCCTGGAGACGATACGCAACCGCGGCCTCGGGACTGAAAGGCTCCTTGGTAGCTTTGTTCTTCACAAATTCAATCTTATGCCATAATTAGGGTTAGTCATGAAAAAAAAAAAAATAAAAGAGAGAAGAAAGAGAGGAGGGAGATAAATGGTGGAACTTACACCCCAGAACAACCCTTTTCCTCGAATATCACCCACATGAGGATGTGATTCGAAACGGGCCTTCAGCTGGCTTTCCAGATACACACCCATCTTCTGCACATTCTCTAACAAATTTTGCTCCTTGATGACTTTCTGGACGGCCAACGCGGCGGCACAGGAAACAGGGTGGCCTTGATATGTTTGGCCGTGGCGGAATACTCCCGTGCCCTTGTCTAGAGTCTGGACCACATGTTCACTGATTAATAGAGCGGAGACAGGAGCATAGCCGCCTCCAAGACCCTTTCCAATGGTCTGCAGGTCGGGAACCACGCCTTCTTGTTCCCAAGCATGCAAAGTGCCTGTGCGCCCCATGCCACTCATCACTTCGTCGAAGATAAGCAGAGCGCCGTATTTTTGACATAGGGCCTTGATGGTGGTGAAGTAGCCGGGAACTGCAGGCACACAGCCTAGGGCCTACGGGGGCCAAGTATTAGTTAGGGAAGACGAAACGGAAGATAGGGGCTATAATTATCTTTTAGGGTGATAGGGGACCGTACAGCTCCAACAACTGGTTCAGCAAGGAACGCGCAGACAGTATCGGGTCCAACACGCTGGAATTCTGCGTCCAGTTCTGCGGCAAGCCGGGCGACGTAGTTAGTATCTGACTCACCATCGTTTTTGCCACGGTAAGCATAGCAAGGAGAGACGTGAGATGTGTTTTCAGAGAGGATAGACTCGAATGGTTGACGTCGGAGCACATGGCCACCTGCTGAAAGGGCGCCCAAGGTAGTGCCATGATACGACGGTAGCCGGGAGATAAATCTCGTTCGCTGAGGTTGTGGCTCGGGCAGCTCAAGGAAGTATTGGCGAGAAAGTTTCAAGGCGGCCTCAACGGCTTCAGAACCTAATTTTTGAGAAAGGAAAAAATATTACTATGGCCTTCTCCTCAAGGGAACTGTTGTAGGACAGGTTATACCAGAGCCAGAAATGTAAGCTTTTGACAGCTTCCCACCCGTCGAGTCGCAGAGGAAGCGGGCAAGCTCCTCCGCTACCTCGGTCCCAAAATATGCCGTGCTGCAGTACGATAGCTTGTTTATTTGATCGATGACAGCTTGGCTGACCTGTTCATGACCATGGCCCAGGCACGACACGGCAGCGCCGCCAGTGGAGTCAAGAAACTTACTACCATCATCTAAAAAAAGGTAGCAGCCTTTACCTCCGATAGCGTTCTTAGGGATAGATCGAGTGTCGCGATGGAGAACAGCGCTGGGGAGGGGAGGTTCTATATCGCCTCAGCCTGCATCAGCAGATGAAATTTTCTGTCTGGTGAACATCGTAATAATACCTAGTTGGGTCATAGCTCGACGGAAGATAAAGCAATACTTGGCGAGGATGGGCCGCTCTGAAAGAAATCCGAGGTTATACAAGATTCCCCAAACATGCGCTACTATGCTGAGTGTGGCCTCGAGTTCGTTGTCTTGCACTGCGGGGATTAGGGTATCGGTAAGTTGGTAAACCCTTCTATATCAGGGTTTGGTGTTGGGCAAAGCGCGATACAAGGTCGCTGTCTTTCGCCGTACCTTAAGTATCGTGAGACCAAGGCCTGTGGGTCCGCGGATCCGTGGTCACTTAAGCCAGTGGTTGGTTGCTCTCACCGAAGGACTGTTACTACCCTGGACCACAGTTGGAGTAAGAAAAGTTATCATTGGAGGTTGGTGAGGTTGGAAGGCATGCAAGATATCAGATCTGGTACCGACTGGAGAGGCGGGCTTGAACTGAAAGTTTGAATACTCATTTGTTTCAGGCCTTCTGTGAACTCTTCTTTATCAATTTTCGGAACATATGAAATGGACTGTTGCTATTAAGCTGTATATCCTTTCGATGTGGACGTTAGAGTGCGGGATAGATAAGACAGACTACAGCCAAGTCTTATCGATACTGGGCCCAGGAGGTTAGGTTTCTTTGGTTGGAGCTTTCGCATCATGCATCTCGCCCCACTTTCTCCTCACTTCATCAAGTCACTATAGGAGAGAGCCACGAGAGATGGAGGGATTGACTCATACCTCCGAGGTGTTTCTTTCTTTCTGCCCTATCCCCCGGATATTTAATCCACTTAACTTTCTTCCGATCCAGGATCAGCGCTTTCTCATAGAGTGGGTCCTATTCTCCAGACGAGGAAACGGGTAGATCTACTAGTAGTTTCAAATCTGTTTTCTAGAGCCCTAAAGAGGCGCTTCGGAGTACTTCAAAACTTGCTTGGTTAATCAAGCTTAGCATAATTCTGAATACTAAGGTTACAAAGGCTGGACACATCAGCGAGCAGTAGTTCAACTAAAAATTTCACACCTTTAGACGCTGCAAAGCTGGGAGCAGATAGCCGAGGTAATAATGTTCTAAACTTAGGAGAAGCTGCATTAATGCTGGATTTCATTTCCTTTGGCCTTTCCAGTAATCCGGAGCCTTCATATTTTATAAACAGATTGGGAATCAGACGTATGGAAGGATTGATAATATGCTCAGATATCGTTTCTCTGGCTGTAATACGCTGCCTAGGCTTGCGTATTTTCGACCTGGCCCTCAAGTCAAAGAGCAGACATTTCAAGTTGATATGTGCATATGAGCAAGGCGAAGCATTACTACACGATGCCCCACCCATTTAAGAGCCTCCCTTACCCTACAGTAGGTAACTTACCTACCACCTACTACTACTTAGGTACCTAGTTAGTATCACTAGGTCAGGCACCGAACTGTTAGTGTCATATTGCCTCTTTAGATCGACATAAAATCCATTCTGTATGCCCCCTTTGGCCGAATAGGCATACTGTAGAATCAATTTGACAAATCAAGTAACTTTATAACATTTCTCTACCTGGTAAAGATCTGCTTAAAACTATGTAGGCGGAGGAAAAAGACAAAGGGCCAGGCAGATTGTGCCAACCAGATTTTGTGCTTGTTTTCTAGCTCGCTTGGTAAGGGCCTTTAAACAAAAACTGACAGGGTTGAATCAAAATCAATGCGTTGATGTTGAAGCCCCCTGTATATTATTGAGAAAGGTGAAAAGTCAGCACACGCTCTCTTTTTTTTTTTACTGAACTAAATGTCTCTTTTTTTTTTTTTTTGGTATAGTAGTGACGTGACGTAAGGTCCTTTAGGGGTGCAGAAGGAGGGGTAAGATAATTGTGGGCGTCTACCTTTGCATGACTGGACAGATTGTCAAAATTCTTTGAATAATATGACATGTTTGGGAGAAAAGCATTGTGGAGACGGGAGTTGTGATTTGGACATCCTGTACTTGTTCCTGACAGGACTTCGTATAAAAATGGTGAGGATTTGGGAGACTTCGTTGTCTCCTAATCTTAAATAGGAAACCAACCATGCCGAATTAGGCTTCTCGGCCGGTAAGGCACGGGCGCTCATTGGCACCCCAGATTCATACCAGGCTCAGTCTCCCCTATCCTATACCAAGACGGGATAAGCCTGCTTCGAATTGATCTCGTCATCGCGGATCCCATATTGCTCATCAGCAACAATCAAGCTCTCCTCCTAATATGACTTATCAGTTGGCTCCAGGGTTGGGGAATTACCTTCTGCCATGCAAGATCGGCTGCAACTAAAATCATTCGTGATCCAGAACCCCACGGTAACAACTCCCGCGATTTGCGGCCGCTATTGTGTGAAACGCAGCCACGATGATGTGCTTGATGTCGTTTTTGACATGCGGAAGTCCAAACGGCCCAAGTAGTGGCCATAAATACCTGCAGTTGACTCCATGTGCGCGGGAATTTGGTGCTGAAGTTGACTAGGTCGTTGATTGTTCTTTTCCGCCTACAGCCAGCACACCTATTGAGACCATGGCCGACCTTAAGGACAGCAAGGAGCTAGAGCCCGCTTCTACCCCCGAACTCCTTGAGAAATCTCCTACAGCAAGCAGCATTGCAGATGAGCATGCTGGAATCAATGAGAAAGCGCTTCTGCGAAAGCTAGATATGCGACTTTTGCCCCCATTGACAATCCTCTACCTCCTGTCGTTCCTAGATCGCAGTAACGGTACTTTATATTCACTTTCCAACTAGAAAACAATTCATGCTAATCCGATGTCTTGGTAGTTGGCAATGCGCGTCTTGAGGGCCTGACTGATGATATTAATATGAGTATGAATGATGCCCCCCCGTTCTCATGGGTTCATGTTAACATATAGCCCTACTTTCTTAGCTGGCAACCAGTACTTAACCGGTTTAACACTGTACTTCGTTGGTGGGCTTCATCTTTCTCGATGCTTTTCGGTGTTCGTTAACTAAAAATCTTAGGTTATGTTGTTTTCGAGGTCCCATGTAACATTGTCTTGAAGAAGACAACCCCCCGCATCTGGCTGCCAACACTTACCTTGATTTGGGGTATTGTTGCAACTCTCCTTGGCGTTGTACAAAACTATGCCGGGTTTCTCACCTCCAGAACAGGTATGCCAGATGCTTTATATTATTCTTCCGAGTATAAAATACTAACTGCTTTGGGTGTTTCCCTGTCTTACCGGATCAGCCGATCCGGTAAGGACTGGGATCCGTCCGATCCTATAGCTCTTGGTATTGCTGAGAGTGGATTATTCCCCGGAGTTGTATTTTATTTATCTATGTGGTATAAGCGAAATGAACAGCACTACCGAGTGGCACTCTTTTTCAGTGCTGCCTCGCTCGCTGGTGCTTTTGGTGGCATTCTTGCTTGGGTTTGGTTCCCCGCCCATAATGGGACAATGGCGCAGCAGTCTGACCATCTTCTAGGGTATTGCTCACATGCGAGGAGTTGGTGGTTATAGTGGCTGGAGATGGATTTTTATTCTGGTGTGTAATAACCTAAAAGCGATCTTTGACAGACCCCTCGTTGACTAGTTCTTTCAGGAAGGGTTACTGACGATTGTGATGTCTTTTGTTGCTTATTTTTGGGTGTACAACTACCCTTCAACAGCTGAATTCCTGTCGGAAAAAGAGCGAAGTTTCATAGAATTCCGTCTGAAGACTGACAATGATGCAATGCTTGAGGAGAAATTCACATGGTCTGCCGTACTGGACGCAATCAAGGATGCTAAGGTTTGGCTCTACGGACTTGGGTTTCATACCATGTCTCTGCCGTTATATACCCTCTCTCTTTTCTTGGTAAGATTATCCCATTGTCTCCGTGACTTCTGAGCCTCTGTCTGACAAACGAAGCCCACAATTATTAAGGAACTTGGTTACTCTGCGGCACAAGCCCAACTACTAACGGTCCCTCCTTATGCTGTGGGATTCGTTATGACCATTAGCGTGGCGATCTTTTCGGAGCGTACCCGGCGTCGGGCACCCTTTATCATGGGATCATCTGCCCTCGCCTGTATTGGTTACATTATTCTCCTCACTGCCCGTCGGCCCGGCGTGTCGTACGTAGGAACATTTTTTTGTACCGCGGGTATCTACCCTGCGGTAGCCATAGTTCTCTCTTGGCCTGCAAACAATGTTTCTGGGCAGACAAAGCGATGCATTGCCAATGCTATGCAGATCTCGATCGGTAACCTTGGAGCTGTTCTTGGGACACAGCTCTATCGGACGGAGACAAGTCCACGGTATTTCCTCGGCCACGGCTTCGCATTAGGGTATCTTGTGGCGAATATTATCGTGGTATTCATTTTGTGGCAAGTTCTGAAGCGAGAAAATACTAGAAAGGCCGACATAAGAGAGAGGGAAGGCCTCCGGCCCTTGGGGGGTGATCTTGATGATTTCGATGGTGATTTTCAGGGGGATAAGGATCCTCGGTGGATCTTCCAAACTTGAACGACTCGCAATATTGATAACGACTTGATACCTACGAAATGAATATGCAATAACTATGCAATGAAGATATACTACTCTGGAGAATTTTATAATTTTGGATATGTGATCGATTACCCCACTCTCCACTTAGGTGCCTATATTTGCATAAGCGTAAACGACAACCAGTAGCTACCTTAGTTCGTTACCTAGGTCGTACCTTCTGAGGTGGGTCTGAGATAAGTAATTCGGAAACTCAACAACCAAAGTCGCGGGTATAGGTTTCCGCCAATACTCTTTCGAGCCACGTTTTGTAATAGGCTTTCTTTCAAGAACTACACAGTGTTGGGCAATGCTTAGTTAGAATTTCCAACCCCACCTGAAGTTGGTTGGTTGTTATCAAAATTCCCCATCACCACCACTCAGAACAAGAGTCGTTCAGGCAGCCATACCAAAAGAGGAAAGGCCTAGTTGGTGGAGGTCCTCGTTTAAGAAGAAATACCGCGCAGCACTCGTCTCACAACTTCATACAACGACAGCCTGGCAACTTAACGAGAAAATGACTCCATCAATCCACAATACAGAGGTTCCAATGTTGCAAAATGCGGAATTTAACTATGTTCGAACCCACCAGTATACACCAGGAACTGGCAGAGTTCAACAAATAGGCTATCCAGACCCAAGATATGATAATTTCAATAATAGCAAGCCGGAGCCCGTCGGACCAAATTCGCATCGTTTCAAAGAAGGGGAATTCGTGAGGCCCGGGTTCTTTCAGAATGTTGATTTAGACCTTTTTGCCTTGCCGACATCAGAGAATGAATGGAAATACAACATGCGCAGAGAAGCCCAGCGCATTTTACCATTCCTCGCACTGGGCCCCTGGAGCTGCTTGGGTGACAGGACCTGGCTCAGGGAGGAGGGATTCACCCTACTCCTAGCCATTCGAGATAGACGGTTGGCGCAAGCCCGACTCGTTTCGGGCCAGAGGGCTGCTGCGGAGCTTGGTATCGAAACCGACTCTGTAGATATCACAAACAACCAAGAACTTATCTCTATGCTGCCATACACTATTCGACGTATCAATGACCATCTATCCTCTTCAACACCAAGCTCAACACCGAAGAAGGTTTTCTTGTTCTGCGAAACAGGGAATGGGCTCTCAGCTTTGGTCGCTGTGTCGTATTTGATGGTTATGTTTAACCTAGAGTTGGGGCACGCTCTACATGTGATACACACACAACGATTTTGTATCGATATGGATGATCTTTTAAAACCAGTCCTGGTCTCATTCGAATCCATCCTCGTGGCTAAACGAGATGTTGAAAGCGCAAAGCATATTCCTATACCCAACTCAAGTCTGACCGCTCCGACAATGGTAATATCTAAGAAAAGAAGCTTTGCAGATCATCATGAGAGTGAAACTACTGAGAGCGATGGGATGGATTTTGAGGATTCTTCACCTAACAGGAAGCCATTGGCACCATTTCAAGATCGTTGGGGATAGTGTGCATCTGGCCCGTTCTGTCAAGGGGGGTGTATTCCTTGGAAAATTATGGAAGTCTTTTGCACCGACCCCCTGGGTTGTTATTTATACCTCACAGGTGGAGTGCGGGGGACAAGGGCCTGTAACAACTCCTGGGATTTATGAGTGTTATGACTATGCACTTTTTAAGTAACCGCGTTGTGTTAGACTTTATTAATACCTGTCGGTGTCTTCTGTCTTGCTTTTTACATGAGGAGATTATGTGGGTCATGTAGGTAGGCTCCAACTGCTATCTCCTCTTTCTAAACAAGGAAAGAGTCTTTCACCTCCAGGCTCAGCTCCCATATACCACCAGCTGAGTCCGAATCATTCACTCAAACCACACTCTTTACCATTATTCACAGCAAAACACTTAACCCACTTTCAGATTTTAACGCTCATTTATCCCCCTCCTAGTACTACGGGCCCTCATATTTTTATGGCCACCTTAATATTCTAACATATAATTCCCAGCCGCCATGAGGCTACGGGACAGCGTTCGCGTACCACAACGACCCGACTCGGACCTGTTCTATACCCCTTCAACCCAGCGAGTATCACGGCTAAACAGAAACCCCAAACCTCCATCGTATATCGACTACGACCCGGACTTACGCCCTGCGGCATTTCCTACCTTGGAGAATCCACCTACGCATGAGCTGAGCGACCAGAACCAGTTGGGGGAAGACAACAATCAAATTCCGAGAGGACCCAAGCGCACGCGATCGGGACGTATCAAAGGAGAATGCTACCCCAAGACTGGGAACCACGAAAACGCGGGAGTGGATTTAGAGGATCTACCAGATCATTTGATCGACAGCCTTGTTGCGAGCAATGGAAGTTCAAACCCGATTTATGTCAAAAATATGGCGAGAATGGCCGTGGCAGGTCAAGACACATCCTCTCCGGATGTAGCTATGGAGGATAGTGACCCGGAAGAAGCCATAGCAAGGAATTTGGAGAAATTGGAAGGAGAGGTAAGCTCGAGGATTCAGTTCCCTGTCATCTCCTAGTGCCTCCCAGTATCTAAAGGTTTACTTGCTTTAAGCTAGCTACAAGGATCCACAATCTGGCTTGGAAAGATCTCTCCAAGCGGATGCAGGTAGAGATATTTGACAATCTTCTTCAAAATTACAGTTGGTACAGTACGTGCCACATGCTGGGATTAGTTGCACAAGAACGCAAAACGATTCGGGAACTCTTGCAAAATCGAACAGGCCAGATCAACCTTGAAAATTCGCAGCTAACAACTATGAGAGCAAAGCAACTACGAGAGCTGATGAGGGTAGATAACAGTTCTCGCAAACGTACCGGAATCCCACCTCAGCTTGTTTGTCGCAAGATTTCCCGTCAGTCAATATGCGTGCTCAGAGATTCAACATTTCCGGACTACCTTTTATGTGAGGCTAAAGAGCTTGCAAATGCGAGAAGATTCTTGCACAAGCGGGGCATTGACAGTAAATTCGCTGGCGAATGGAGCAACGTTGTGATGCGAGCAGAAAACTCAGAACCCCAAACTTTTGAACGCGAAGGAGGTTTGGATGATACTCTAGACGCGACGACTGCTATTCCGGCCTCTAATTATGCTCATAGCTCTACTTCTATTGGCGGCTTGGATCAATTTCATGTATCAGTTTCCATGAATAATGGGGGCTCAAATGAATCGGCCATCATAAAACCGGATGCAGCAATAGATGGCGGGAATCCAGACGCCCCTCAACAACTGCTAATTCGCCGTTACAATGAATCAAGAGAGTATAACTTAATGGTCCGGTTAGAAATAGCTGCGCAGAGAGCGGTGGAGAATCAAGCTGGAGATGCTAAAAAGTCATATATCCAACCTCGAAAGTTATGGTTGGAGAAACCTTCGCTAGACACCATACTTTTGGGAACATCTTCATCCTCCCCGGATCGGCTCAAAAAAGCCCAAAGCTTAAACTCTGTTTCGGGTCCACAACTACCGGTCACCAGGCGTTGTTTAACCCCAGCTTTTCGAAAGAGTATGAACAAAGATCGTTTCTACGCCCCCGTCCCTCCTAGCCGGGAACTGCAAATCGTATTCTCTATGACTAAACACCAAGAACGGATGGAGAAGGTTGGAGAGAATACACGGAAGACAAGAAGACATTCGGGTCACCAGGAGGAGGAGGAGGAGAGCGATGTATTTTCCGAGCCTGACAGAATGACAATACCGGTCTGCAGCTCGCCACCCACTACTCCGGGTCATATTTTATCTCCTGCCAATATTGAAAATGACATATTTGCATTTTCGGATCAACAAACCGCAAAACCATTTTCCGAACGCGAAACACCCTTCGTAGCCGACTCCCCTCTTGAACGGTGGATTTCACGAATTGCTTCACCTCGCTCGGATAGCGATCCTGAGATCATTAGTCCGTCTATCGGAGCTGTGGCGAGTCAATCCCAGAAGAGCCATACTGAGGAAGAGGTTGAAGGAGACGAGTATATCGTGTATCCTGAGGATGATGAGATGGTTCTTCTACCCAATTGATGATTGCGTCTATTAATATGAGCTAGGGTTGCGACTGCGTTTGAAATACCTGATAGGGATGCTGACTTTGGCTTCATGGTATTGTGTTTTGACGCTTGTTTTTTGTCAACCGAGGCTTTCAACTGCAAACTTTAACTAGTTAGTTAATGCAAGAGGAGTATTATTAAGAAGATTACCTTCCGAGTGGGGTGGATTTCAAGCCCTGTTGAGTAGATTTAGAATCTCTATTGATGTTTCTGACCTCTTTAGCAAACTCAGGAACAAAAGAATTTATTCGAGAAAGAAAGAAAACACAAAAAAGAAGTGAAACGAAGCTGCCAATAGTCTATGATTATACTATTTTGGGCAGTTCCTCTGTTCTGGAGTCTCTGGACTGTCTTGCTCATTATTGGCCCAAACATGCCATTCCCAAAATCAATCTAAAATTGGACCGTGCGCTGACGCGAAAATCCGCGTCTCCCAAGGCATCAGAGTGATCAAGGCTACAATTGTCACTTGCTCTTTCTTTGAGGGACTTTGCGCCAATCTTTTCCTGATTTATTTCCCTTCGTTTCCTGAAATTGATCTCTCACGCTATAGAAAATTATAACTCTAATTTATCCCTTTTTCCCCTTCGCTATCTATCTTATGTGCTTCGTTATTGACGCGACGCGGAGTTGTGTTGCTGGAATACCCTGGTGTTCTAGGATTACCTCCCCGTAGCTAGGGACTTTAACCCGCTCATTCTCTTGAAAACCTACTCTCCGATATATACGGCATCAGAAACAGAACAGCAAATAATAATGTCTAACCCAGAGACCCCAATCACCCCTACTTTCTCCACTCGCGACAATACCTTAAGACAAGACTCAACATTACCATCCTCCCCGATGACCGATGAAGCTGATCATGACATGAAGCATGATCCCAACGAACAAGACGGCAGCCTGGAGACTGACAAGGGAGAACAATTGGGGCTTGTTGAAAATGAAAAGGAAATGGACGTTAAGGCTAAGGGACTTATGCACCTTCTGAATACGAGTGAAGTGAGTGATATCTCATTCTCTTTCCTATGCTCATTTCCATATATATGTTCACCCTATTCTTCGTGTTTGGATAACTGACGGAGGTTCTATTGTTCGTTTAGGTATTTGTTGCGATTATGGCGGAAAAGATGAAGAAACAACAAGAGGAAGCCAAACAGCAACGGCAGCAACGGCAGAAACAATCAGAGGAATCCGGGACGAAGGGAAATAGTGATCCCATAGAGCCGACTGGAAAGCGAGAGACGCGGAAGAGTGCCAGACAGGCCGCGGGAAAGGAGTTGAGCACGCAAAATGTGAAGACGGACGACCCAGCCACGAATAAGCCCAAGAAAGGAAAGGGTAAAAAGGCTGCCCCAACCACCAAGGGAAACACTATTTCGAGCTACTTTAAAAAGGCGGATGTAAATCTCGACGAGGCCAATAATACTGTCCAGGAGGCACTGGAGCATGCTGCAGACGAATATGAAGCCAATCCTACCATTCTCGGCGAGCAAGAGCTTGTCGCCACAAAGCAACCAGCACCTGTTACCGGCGGAAAAATGAGAACTTATCAGCTGGAGGGGCTGGAGTGGCTGAAATCCCTGTGGATGAACGGATTGTGCGGAATTCTGGCGGACGAGATGGGTCTCGGCAAGACGATTCAAGCCATTTCTCTGATTGCCTTCTTTAAAGAGCAGAAAATCTCAGGACCATTCTTGATCGCGGCTCCCTTGAGTACAGTGAGTAACTGGGTGGACGAGTTTGCGAGATGGACCCCCGGGATTAAGACGGTCCTATATCATGGAACCAAGGACGATCGTGCAGCAATCCGGGATGAGTTCATGAACATCAAAGATCAGAGGCAGATTGACTTTCCTGTCATCTGTACTTCCTATGAAATATGCATGAATGATAGGAAATTTCTTTCACAGTACCAATGGCGATACATTATTGTGGTATGCTTCCTCCCCTCTTATCAGGATTGAATAGGGTGCTGAAATTGTTTAGGACGAAGGACACCGCTTGAAGAACATGAATTGCCGGCTTATAAAAGAGTTGCTCTCGTACAACTCTGCCAACAGACTCCTTATAACAGGCACCCCATTGCAAAACAACATTACAGAGCTGTGGTCACTTCTGCATTTCCTACTCCCCGATATCTTCAATGATCTTGGCAGCTTCCAAAACTGGTTCGACTTTTCATCTATGCTGGATAACAGTGGCCGAACGGATGTTATTGAGCGTCGAAAACGCGCCCTTGTCTCCACGATGCACTCCATCCTAAAACCATTCCTTCTCAGGCGTGTTAAGACCGATGTCGAAACCACCCTTCCGAAGAAGCGAGAATATATTATATATGCGCCGTTGACCTCCGAACAGAAGGATCTCTACCGTGAAATCATCAACGGCACTGGTCGTCAATACCTTGAAGAGAAGGCTACGGAGAGGATCTTGGCTAAGAGTGAGAAAACATCGCGCCGCGGGAGCCTGAAGCGCAGCGCGAATAGCAGTGGGATTTCAACGCCTAACAAAAGTCTTAAGTCGAGCCGTGATTCTACTCCCGCAAGGGGAATCGGTTCTGCTCGTCGTCGCAAGGCACCACAGAGCTATAAGGATATTAGCGATCGGGAGTTCAACTCAAGGCTTCGAAAGCTAGAGCAAGGTATTGAGGATGAACTAGACATTGAAAGCATTGATGAGTCCGAAGAGGAGGAAATCGAACGAGCCAATACAATCAGACTCGCCAGTATGTATACCCACAGTTATTACCCCTCTCCCTTTTCTACGCCTCTTTACTGGTGCCCGTTTGAATGTAATATACCGGCTAAGCCTTGTTTCAGAGAAAGAAATAGCGAACAAGAAGATGCAAAATCCCGTAATGCAAGCACGACTTGCTTGCAACTCTCCCCACAACTTCTACTGGCCCTGGGCTGATGACCCCACCGTTGTTGACGAAACACTTGTTACTGCCTCGGGGAAAATGCTCCTTCTTGATTGTCTTGTACCCTGTCTTTTATCCAAGGGCCATAAGATCCTCATTTTTTCACAATTCAAAACCCAACTCGACATCCTGCAAGACTGGGCCACACAGCTCCGAAACTGGAACTGCTGTCGGATCGATGGCGCAATCAGCCAAAACGACCGCCGGGCGCAGATCAAAGCTTTTAACACCGACAAGAACTACAAAATCTTCCTCCTCAGCACACGTGCAGGCGGCCAGGGTATCAATCTTGTTGCCGCAGACACCGTCATTCTCTTCGACTCCGACTGGAATCCGCAACAGGACCTCCAGGCCCAGGACCGCGCCCACCGAATTGGTCAGACAAAGCCTGTGATTGTATACCGGCTAGCGACGAAGGGGACTGTGGAGCAGAACCTTCTCGAGAAGGCTGATTCAAAGCGCCGTCTCGAGAGATTGGTTATTCAAAGGGGCAAGTTTAAGGGCCTTCTCAACTCGGGCTCCGCCACAGGAAGCCAAAATGACGTCGATGAACTTAAGAAGGCTCTAGGTGAAGATGACTTCGAGCGGTTTGAGATCGGGGCAGACCCTTCGTCTATTCTCTCTAAAGAGGATCTTCAAATCTTAACGGATCGCAGTGAAGAGGCGTATATGAAGGCCGAAAAGGGTTTGGAGGAAAGTGGACGAGCTTTCAAGGCTGTGGATACTAAACCCGACGGGAATGGTATTATGGCCCAGCTTGCAGGGAAATAACGGGACTTTACAGACAGCATTCCTCTTTTACGGATAATGGAAGGCTGCTAGTAGTTCTACTGGCTGTTCCTGGTGCAATAGCGTTTCAGTCGTTTGTTAGGGAGAACGAGATTTTTTAACCATGGTTTTTAAGGGAGGAGTCGCGTCAGATTTTATCCAGCTCTTTGTGCAATTATTATGTACTGTACACTAGATTAGATCGTGTGCCTTCACAGGATAATCGAGGAAGGGTCAGCAACACCCACGGTGATGACACTAAACAAAAAAGAAACATTGTTTAAGCGCCTATAAACTCCTCGCCATGAAGTGGCTATAAAGCAGAGGAAACAGGAAATCGAAAAAGTGCAGGGCCGGGCACATGTCAGAGAAAGGACAGCAATACCAAAATTTTGACTTTGAGAAGATGGGAAATAGGTTCGAGGCAAAGGACGAAAGGCTGAACAGGGGCACTACCGAGATCGCCTCTCCTCCTCGACTTGTGTTCTGAGATCGGCCAGAACATCTTTCCGCTGAATGAGATGAGCCTTCAACCCTTCTACTTGTTCCGCAACGGTCCTGACATCCTCGCTGAGTCGTTCAACGTTTTGTCCATCTTTAGACCTGCCAGTACCTTCCCGCAGCTCCCGAAACTCGCGCTCCTTGTACTCCAACAGTTGGAGTGCCTCCTTCTTAATCAGAACCCAGTTCGGTCGGCCATCGTTCCTGGACTGATCCTTTCGTCCTTCCGAAGCCTTAGTAGCGGCCTGCAGCTTCGAGTTTAGTTCCGCAAATTCGCGCCTCAGTCGAACTTTTTCCCATTCCTCATCCTGGATAGTATCGCTAAAATCGGTACCCTTAGGGGTGTATGAAGCTTTACCTCCAACTCCTAGTCGACTTAGATATGTATCGCCGAATTTAGCTTTACGACCTGTCGCAGTTTCCGTATCCCCGTTCGGTCCCCATTTCTGTGCTGGACGAGCGTTATCTAACTGGTAATCGATCTTGTTGTTCTCAAATGAGGAACGTAATGAAGCTGGAATCGTACGGGGAATGCGAAACCCCTCGTGTCGGTAATTTAGAATGTGAAGAAAGGCAAGAGTGGCGTCCTTGTTGATCGCGGAGGATGCCGACGGATTAACCAAGTTCCATGCGGAGCGAACATCGGTGTCAGGGACGTCCAAAGACTCATAAAGTGGTTGTAGTGCGTCAACTAAGTAGAAGTTAAACTTGTAGGTTAGATTCCGACCTAGGGAAAGGAAACAGGGGTGTTTGGTTTTGACGTACATCCAATTTCACCACGGTGGTTCTTGTTGGCAGAATAGATCTCTTCGTACTTGGACTTGTCGGACGGGTTCATATACCAGTCGAATCCATCTTTCAACCCTAGGGTATTATCTTCGTCCTCTATCCGTTCAAACTGTTCCTGGCCGGTGCTCAAAGCCCGAGTTGCGTGGACAAGATGAGCTTTGGATTCTGGGACAAGCCAATCGGGCAAGACATTAGGGACTTGTCGCAATTCCTTTCCAGACGTTAATATTTCGAAGTGTGCTCAGCTTTGGTGGGGGGGAGTCACATTGTTTTATGGTAGGGGGAGGGCTAAGAGCGGAGAGAATAAAGGAGATGGATCATCACATACACCATTCACAAGATCAAAAACTAATCGCATTGCGACACAAAACTCTTCAAAATCCAACTCGCCATCTCCATCCACATCGGACAGGTCCCAGACCTTTTCAAGTTGGTCATCGCGAAGCCGGCTGTTCCTGAGCACGGAAGCGGCTTGGGAGTTGTTTAGATGTGTCTGGCCGCCTGCGAGCGAAGAGAAGATCTCCCAGTAACGCTCAATTTCCCACTGCTCAATTTTTTTGTTTGCCATGGTGCAAAAAAATCCCAAAGAAACAGTATACAAATGTCTGGGCAAGAGAAGGCCGAGCAATAGCTGACTTGGAGCCTCCTCCTGTCTGTGCTGATAGTGATGAAGTGAGCTCGTGTGGGTGTCCCGCAGTGGCTCCGATGGGTCACTCCGGATTAAGATAGATCCGTTCAGGTGATGTTCAGGAACCACTTGGTTCTCGGAGTTATTGGCCCAATCTTATCTCTCCATATTGCCACAAATTGTCCATGAATAGAGGACGAAGAAATTACGTAGTGAATTATTTAAAGAGTTGTGATTTCCTAACAATGCTCAATATACAACGCCACACTTCTAGCACGCCAAGTACTATACATTTCATTTCATAGTGTACAAAAGATGGATAATAACCTCCGCCATAAGGTCTCGGTATCTGCTCGCTTCATCATGCATCATGCTCTTTCTTTTTGGGTGTTGAGGTGCTTCTTTGTGCGTAGGAATTCGCGGGCTTGAGCTTCTCTTCAACTTGAAGTATAGCTCGCTCCGCTTCCAGCGCAAGTCCCGGTGCCTCGAGAATCGAAGCTAGTTTCTTCGCATCATCCATGCGTAGCAATAGTTCATCGTCACTCTTCTCCACATCCTCCACCATTTTGGACGGAGCAGTCTCCGCTTGAGTATCGGTTAGCGTACGCGCCACCCGCCCGGCATACAATTCCTCGAGCCCAGGATGCGATACTGGATGCAGAAGATTCTGCTTGACCAGAAACTCCAAGTGCTTGGATCCATTTAGAGCTATACTGCGTAAGTAAAGGAGACGGGGAGCGCATGTGGAGGCAAACTCACCTCGCCAATGCGACCAGCCCCGATAGACGAGGTAAAAGAACGGAATATTTGGAATACTATGGAAACAAGGAGGAGCGGAATGATTAGCATTGGAACCAACGACAAAGCGTCATGCAAATCAGTTGCATAAGACATACACGGGAAGAAGTGCAATAGGTGCGGTAAAGGGTGCGGCGATAAAGCTCCACCACATCCTTTGGCGATGTAGGTCCTGCCTTTCCGTCGCAATCTTGTGCAGAATAGCTTGTAGCTTTTCCTCCTTGATCGCATTGCCCGGGAATACCACATTTACCTTTTTCGTACCATGTGTTTCATCGTGTCGCTGGACAGAACTCAGAGAGGGGATGCTCTTGAGCCCCCACTCTTCGTAGGGAATCCGCTGCTGAACTCGATTACCCCATAACACAATGTGTTTTTTCCACCCCTTGTCTGCCTCTTCCCACCTGGCCCAGGTCTGAGCAGCCTTGTCAGTAACCCGGTCGAGGATAGAGCGCTCCTTGGAAACTTCCTTTCGCAGGGGCCGAGAATAAATCAAGGCTCTTCTTGTAGAAATTGGGATGACGAGAAGCCGCATTGCAGTGGCAACGTTCCCTACTATCAGTTGTATCTCTCTTTTCCTATCCTAGGATCAATATCGTTCATGGATTGTAGGCAAGCCAGGGAGCGAAAGACTATCGATCGACTAGAGAAAGGAACCGAATAAAGGGAGCCCGCAGAAGTGACATGCCTTTTTCCTTTTATTGAGGATAGATTTGGCCAGCCCGCGAAAAACTTTTGCCTCCTTTCTTGGTGCTTCCAATTTTTGTTGGGATGTGGAGTTGAATTTCTGGTTTGAATGATGGGTGAAAGGGTGCGGCTGTGCAGAGGTCGCTGGAGAGACGTCATTCCGCGCTGCTGAACGAATCACCGCCACCCGCTAATTCTTTAGAGCAAGCAGAGTGTTCGTTGAGCATACGAGGTACATTACTGTTCCCGGTTAGTTCCTTGTTTTCCCCAGCACCTAAAGGTTCCTCTTCCGTTCCCATACCTGGAAGCCGCCAGCCTTATCCCCCTTTCTGAGTATCATTATAATCGTGAATTTCAACCCCTGCTTCTTGTTTTTGTAGGTAAACCTGTCCTCCTGAAGCTTCAGGGTCGGTTTGGTTGCCAGAGCGGCCCTTTGGACTCCTTGCCCAAGCGGGACATGAGGCGATGCAGACTCGATCCTTTCGCCTCCTGACAGCCCAACCACACCTAGCCTGAATCAACTGTTGAACAGCAAGGCAATGGCCCAGGATGTGCGCGAAACGCAAATCCAGCCTCCGCACACTGGTCTATTCTCAGACGATCAATTATCGGAAAAGCCATCAGTCGCAGAATGGACGTTGGTACCTTCCAACCATCCCAATAGCGGGCAAAACAGCATCATCCCGTCCATGGAGCCTTTTCGCAATGGTATGAGAGATTTTTCGGCCAGTATTCCGCAGACGTTCGACGTCGGGCCAACTGATATTGCTGGACCCAGTCATCTACCGGACAAAACATTGCGGACCCTACCAGGTAACAATTATCTTTCGGCTGTCGCGGAAAGCGCTGGGAGCGAACGGGTTATTGATTTTATTTTTAAATGTAGCATGGATTCGGTCTGTTGAGCACAACGAAGCTGCTGCCTCATCGCGCCTCCTACCCGCCCAACCTAACGATGCCATTGTCGCTCAACATAACCATTCGCCCTACGATACGTCACGCATAGGCCTCAGTCGTCCAACCCGAGGAGAAAGCTTGGAGGAAGAGCGGGAGATGTCCCAAGGCCGTGAATCCCGCTGGAAAGATTTTTCAAAGACAGTAGCATATCCTCGAGAACCCGCAGAGGAAGAAAATCTCGTGACACCGGAATGGCTGAATGAGAACCATGGCGACTACTCACAACCCTGGCGGGGGCGCCTTATACAGGACGAGGATACAGAGGATCCGTTAAGGATGAAACGTCGCCGCGAAATGTGGCTTAAGCGCTTCCACGCTACCCTTTTAAAAAGTCCAATTGTGCCCCTGATTTTCCGGCTGACGGTTTGGTGTTTTTCCCTTACAGCCCTGGCTCTTGGAGGATCCATTCAGCAACTCTCAGAGGAGTACAATCACCCTCAAGGCCCCTCAGCGTTGATGGCAATTATTGTCGATGCGGTCGCCCTGGTCTACCTTATTTATATTACATGGGACGAGTACACTTCCAAACCGTTGGGTCTTCGTTCTCCGTCAGCCAAAGCTCGACTCATTCTCTTAGATATATTTTTCATTGTTTTCGACTCCGCCAACTTAAGTCTGGCGTTTGAGTCTCTGTCCACCGCAACGGGCGCGTGTACGCTCGCCGAAGTCAACCAGGAAATCTCACTGAGAAATGATCCCATCTGCGACCGACAAATAGCCCTAGCTTGTGTTCTCCTGATTGCTCTCTTAGCTTGGCTTACCACGTTTTCGATAAGCGTCCTTCGGTAAGATTATTGCACCCTGTCACCATGAAATCAATACTAACTGAACCCTCCCCCCCCTTCCATAGACTTGTAGAGCGGGTTACTACGAAATAGACGCAAAAAATCTATACTTCAAAATACGACAAGCAAGCCTTGTCCCACCTACTTCTATCGCCATCCTTATCTCCTTTTCTTCTTTTTTTGCTGCTGTCCGTCGGCATTATGGTTGATATGGCTGGATCCGTACACTGAATTTCTTCCTTTCTTTTCCCCTCACAACTTTTCTTCTTTTATGCAGATATCTACTTTGAAACATCCTCCCCCCAATTTCCTTCCTTCTATCCTCCACAGCCCCTTTTACTTCTAGGCATTGACCCAGGATGAGGAACCGGCTGTTGAGATGATCTGGAATCTTGGATTTTATATGAACTTGTATATATAATGATAATGTACAATAGGATAATTAAAACTTTGATAAATTTCCCGCTTTCAATCTTTTGCCCATATCGCAGGCCTGGAGAGCAGGCTCAATCTTCCCTCTATGGGGATCCAGACAGAACAAATCCATGCTCTCGATTGAGTCGACTTTGTCTTCTTTCCCTGATTCCCCGTAGCACGTGTCCCATTTCTTCTTATAGAAATAAAGACCAACCTTTTAAATAACTCTTTCTCTCAAAATCTTCCAAAAGCGTAATAACCCACCTCAGCAGGGACCGGAATCAAATCTCCCTTACTGACAATTCTTTCAAGCCGTCTAGGGTTCCGCTCTCCGCCAAAACAAAGGATCTCATGAGTACAAGAATGAAAATGGGTCCTACTGCCCATGGTATAAACCCAGAGCGGATTTACTTTGCCAACCCTCCGAAGGTGCTCGGCAAGACCATCCACTAAAGGAGAAAATACCGAAATGGTATATCATCAGGGGCATTGACTGAATGGATATGTTCGGAATTCGGCCACATTTTGGAATCCGCCGGCTTGCGACTCAGATATTTCTCCCATCATGCTCTAACAATTTGTGAGCTGTCTGATCTTCTGTGAAAGAAAGCTCCCTCTGATATAGTTAGTTAGCCAAAGGTGCACATGACGTCATTTTAATTGTTCCCCAAGAAAATCAAAAGGGGAAGTCTACATTTTTTTTTTTCTCGCATCGACGCAAGTTGATGAGTTGATGATATGAATCTTTGTGGAGGATGAGCCCAAAGCTTGTGTTTCACAACTCATCATGTTCCAAGCCAATCTTGAGCAAGAGCAAGATAATGCTTCAGGCAACAAGGTCACGTTTTGTGGCCTAGAAACGGGGCGGTAAAAAGCGCCGCGACGAGCTTCTGATTGGGGACAGGCCGAGCCAGCCCTTCGCTCCCCATTCCCAGTCAACCACCCCAACTAATAATAAGACAGGCCACCTTGTCGGCCACCTGGAAGGATTATCGTTACCTAGCAAGGACGCCACTCAGCCCCAATCTAGATCCCCCCATAAGAAAAGGCCCTTCGCCCACGTCCATCCTCCAGGTCTCTGACCGCCTGCCGGAAATATCCATTGATCCCCCCCACAGTTGTTACTCACCATCAACACCCAACGCCACGCCTTTTCTTGTGATCTGCACAGGCTCACAATCTTCTCTTCCTTCCTGTTTTGGGCTTCGCATCCGTATTGTTGTTAGGCAGCCTTTTCTGTCGATCTCTGGACTCCATCCCCCTTCCTTTCCGCTCCGAGTGCTGTCCTCTTTCTGCCCAGACGGCAAGGCTGTGCCTCAACCATCCACCGCTTAAGGTGAGAGAGCACGCCAACACGCTTCAAAGCTTCCTCACTTCAACCTCACGCCATCCAGTCAGTTTTGCATTCCTCTCGCCGTCAGATTAGCTCTGATATTTCCCTATTCTAGAGAGATCGGAGCTTTGATCTGCCCTAGAGTTCGGCCACCTCGCTAACCGCCCATCGCATCTCGTCAGAGCTGGGCTTCATTTCCCAAAGCAATATGCCTCCGCTAATCCCCCAGACCCCTCACAAGGACGACTTGGATGAAACGTAAGTATTTGGACCTGGACACCATTGCCCACCAGATCCCTCGAGAATCCACTAACTTGTAAAGATGGACGTTCCTGGAGAAAGGCATTAATAATGTGATGCTGAAATTGGAAGAAGGTGTTGATATGAAGAATGTACGGCGTCTATATTCCCTCCATTCCCCGGATATCTAGACAGTTACTAAATTTCTGCCTCCATGTTTAGTACATGGCCTTGTACACGTATGCCGAGCTTCCAAGCATCTCTGTTGTCTTGTTTTTAACTAACATTTAGAGTAAAGAGCTGTTCACAACTTTTGCACGTCACAAAAGGCAGTCAATACAGGCCAGAGCTTACAATCACATCGAGGCGGTTTGTTGGATCCCATTCAATACTCCGGTTCCCGGCTGCGTGGCAGCAATAGGGCTGACACTTTGGACAGCGCACCTACTAGGAGAGGAACTCTACAAACTGCTCGGGGAATATCTTTCGCGGCATCTCGAATCGGTGTTTACGGATTCTAAAGGTCACACCGAAGAAGCTTTACTTGCGTTCTACATTCGCGAATGGCTCCGATACACCACCGCGGCGAAGTACATTAACCATCTTTTCCGATATCTCAACCGTCACTGGGTCAAGCGAGAGATCGAAGAGGGCAAGAAAAATGTATACGACGTTTATACCCTGCATCTGGTCAAATGGAGGGATGACTTTTTCCTCAAAGTTCATCAGAAGGTCATGGATGCCGTCCTCAACCTTGTAGAGAAGCAGCGAAATGGCGAAACCATAGAGCAATCGCAGATCAAGAGTATTGTCGATTCCTTTGTTTCTCTTGGGCTCGACGAGAGCGACAGCACTAAATCCACACTCGAAGTCTACCGACAATACTTCCAAAACTCATTTATTGCTGCTACCAAAGTATACTACAAAGAGGAGTCCCGCCTTTTTGTCGCGGAGAACAGTGTTGTTGAGTATATGAAAAAGGCGGAAGCCCGTCTTGACGAAGAGAAAGCCCGTGTGGGCTTGTACCTCCACCCGGATATCTCCAAGAGCCTCACAGATACATGCTTGGATGTACTTGTTACTGCCCATTCTGGGCTCCTACGTGATGAATTTCAACCCCTGTTAGATAATGAACGTCAAGACGATTTGGCGAGGATGTATCGACTTTTATCTCGAATTAAGGATGGGCTAGACCCTCTACGAACGAAATTTGAAGCCCATGTGAGGAAAGCAGGTTTGGCTGCTGTTGAGAAAGTCGCCGCAGACGGCGAGTCATTCGAACCTAGGTTGTACGTGGACGCACTGCTTCAGGTACATACCAGGTACCACAGCCTCGTAAAGGAGGCTTTCAATGGTGAATCCGAGTTTGTGCGTTCTTTGGACAATGCCTGCCGAGAGTTTGTAAACCGCAATAAGATTTGCAAATCCGGCTCAACAAAGACACCTGAGTTACTGGCGCGATACACCGATTCACTCCTAAAGAAAGGCTCAAAGGCCGCAGAAGAGTCGGAGTTGGAGGAAATGTTGGTCCAAATTATGACCGTGTTCAAGTACATTGAAGATAAGGATGTCTTCCAAAAGTTCTACTCTAAGATGCTTGCAAAGCGTCTGGTGCACGTTAGTTCTGTATCTGACGATGCAGAAACCAGTATGATCAGCAAACTCAAGGAGGCTTGTGGCTTTGAATACACCAACAAGTTGCAACGCATGTTCCAGGATATTCAGATCTCCAAGGATCTTAATGCCAGTTATAAGGACTGGCAGGAGAAAGTCCTTGATGATGACGATCGCAAGAAGCTCGCAGATTCTCATTTCCAGATTCTGGGCACCGGATTTTGGCCTCTCAATGCACCCTCCACCGACTTCCTTGCACCACCTGAAATCGTCAAAACCGCTGAGCGGTTCCAAAGTTTCTACTTCGACAAACATAATGGCCGTAAATTAACCTGGCTTTGGCAGCTATGCAAAGGTGAAATTAAGGCCAACTACATCAAAAACACCAAAGTTCCATACACCTTCCAGGTATCTACCTTCCAGATGGGTATCCTGCTCTTATTCAATGAGAGCGATACTTTGACGTATTCCGATATTCAGAAGGCTACATCCCTGACCCCCGAAATTCTTGACCCAAATTTGAGTATATTTCTGAAGGCTAAAGTGCTTGTCATCGGTCCCGAAGGGTCTAAGCCTGGGCCCGGAACATCATTTACTCTGAACTACAACTTCAAGAACAAGAAGATCAAAGTCAATCTCAACATTCAGATCAAGTCTGAGCAAAAGGTTGAGACGGATGATACGCACAAGACCATTGAGGAAGACCGCAAGCTCCTACTTCAGGTACATACATATATCTCTCTGTTAACTATAACTTCCCAGAAATCGCTAACTTTCCTTCAGTCTGCTATTGTAAGAATTATGAAGTCCCGGAAGAAGATGAAACATGTCCAATTGGTACAAGAAGTGATTCATCAGGTCAAGTCTCGTTTCCCTCCACAGGTTCCCGATATCAAAAAGAACATCGAGGCCCTGATGGAGAAGGATTATATTGAACGTTTGGATGGAGATGAAATCGCCTACATTGCATAATCTTCATAACCTCTCTCTCTTATTCGCCCACATTCACTCCAATATGCGTTGTTTATTTTGACGAAGTGTCCAATTGAATGAAGCCTTCCGCGTCATTTGCTGCCCATTTCCCCCTTCTCCATTTTCGATCGATATTTCTACCCATAGGATTTGCGTCATTCTCAATTATCTAGACATGGAGAGCGAACCCTGATGTTGCCCCTGTAGCGCCGGTACGACGAGCATAATCCAGTTTATCATTATTTAAAAAATGTTTAAACTTTCCTTTTCATCGTATTCCCTCCCAGTTTCTCTCTAGTCTATTAGCTCACACCAAAAAGTAAATACATGGCAGGGAAATTTTACACTTTCCATAAACACAGTAACTAATTAACCACCTGGTGGTCCACGATTAGTCACCCTCTTCTCTTTTGGGCTTGACACATATGCCCTAACCAAAAGATGTGTATAACTAACCAAAGGTCAATGTCCAGAGTCAAAATTGTTGGGACGCCAATATCAAAAACTAGTATTACGATAAATAGATATCACTCGCAGAACTCACACGTTAATACGAAAATCAAAAGAAAGAGGGGGGGAAGAGATAGCAGGTAGAAATTATGTGCTATCTCTCCTGGGGTATCGAAGCCAAAAACTGCAAGGCAGACAGTGCGCGGTTGCAAGGTTTTCATTCGTGTGTATGTGTATTGTATGCTGTTGTATGCAATTTTGAACTGGCAGATGATATTATGTTTATACAGTAAGTTGTATCGTATATTCTACCCCATGGGAGGTCAAGTAGACTTGCATTGCCTCTTGCATGGGTTGGATAGGGACTTCGGGAATAAAAAGCCGGAAAGAGACTCCGGCCACGAAAGTCGCGCAGGTGAAGTCGGTTATTTTGACTCGGAGAAAATTTTTCGATGTAGGAACAGATACTTGCTACTGAGGTAATTTTTCCATAGACGTGGGTTGTATATGCTCGGAAACAATAGGCTGTGTAGGAGACAGCGCCGGCCTTGAGTTTTCGTCGGAGAGACTATCCTTCAACTCTTCGATCCTCGTTTCAGGAGGAGCTGTGTTGACTTCCGATGGATCACTATCATCGCCCAAAACTGGTGCTTCTCTGGATAGAGGGGATCTTGGATAAACGATGTCTTCACCACCGTCATCTTTACGGTGTGGGGAGCCAAAGTCACCGCTCTCTCGTCTGAGAAGTATGTTACTCCATCGTTTTCTTCTGCTACCACTACGGGAGAGATTAGTGGAGTCTTCGCTCTGTCGAGATTGTATTGACCGTCGTCGGCCTCTGTCTGCATCGTTGGTTTCCGTGATACTATTCAAGGTTGGCGTGGAAGGGGAGGCGGGGGTTGGCGAAGTCGGAGAAGGTTTTTTCTCCTGCCATTCCTTCCGCTTCTCAGTTGCCCACGAGCCCCATGAGCTGAGGTAAGCACCTGCTCGTTGGCCTACCGCACTGGCTGATGCCTGTGCCTGGCCAATGTCAACGGGAGGACCTTTGCGAGGCCCAAACCAGGAAGAACCGCTAATCGATGATGTAGATGTAGAATCTGAGGCTAAAACCGGAGGCGAGCTCTTTTCCATTGATGAGCGCTGTGGCGGCGTCCCTTTCTCTTCATTCTTCTTCCGCTGGGCTTCACGCATTGAGTCGATATCCGCCCAGAAGCTGTTGAACGCGGCGGTAACCTTCTTTTGGCCGGTTGATAAATGTCTGTTAAGTGCCTCGCGACCCTCACGTACCCTTTCGTCGAGATGAAGGTCTGCGACCTGCTGCGAAAGCCGTCTTTGAACGTCGTCAATTGTAAGACCCCCGGCGCACGGATGGCGAGGCTCCGTGATAGAGAATAGAAGTGCATCTGAAGTTAAACGTTGAAACAAGGCAAAGTTAGACGTGTTTCTCCAGGTAGCCAAAAACTCCTGGTTGAACTCTAAGGCAGGATCACCCTCGATATTGAAGGCTTCCAGTTGCGTTCGGCTCCTACGGCCCGCTTCACCTGTGTGCAAGGAGCTGAGCTCCTCGTGGTATTTCATACAGGCAAGCAAAGCCAAAAGGTATTCTTCAAATTGGAGTCGAATGAACTCCTCGGATCCCATATAACCATGCGTTTTGGGCTGTTGGGGATGTGCTTCGTCCCATGTTTCGTTGACAATCTGGGTAATTAAGTCGATCCAACGCCGATCTGCAACGGAGAGTGCTAATGCGTTCCGGAGAGAAGGCGATGTAATATTAATAGTATCTTCGTCAAGCTAGGAAAGCTATGTGGTTAGAAGGCTATGATCCATCAAAACAAGTGGCAATCTCACGTTGATTAGGATGTCACTATAACGATCTTTCTGTTGTAAAAGGAGCGAGTTTGTCGAGCCAACAACATACGATTTCGTTCCATAGTCTGCCAACAGATCCAGCTGCTGCAATGGTGTGTACGGTCCAAACATACTGCCCTGCATAACATAAATAGCGGCCCCTGGATTCTAGAAATGTTGTTGACATACCTTTCCGAAAATCTGCAATGGTAGACCCATATACGCAAGTACTGCCTGGTGTCAGAATACATGCACAATAAAGGTGGGGGTGGAAGATTATTGCCGTACAGGACCGTCTATCGCTTGTCTTGAGTGAAGTTGGTTTTTCGACAGTCTGTGCATAAGTGTCAAAGGCTGGATCGGCGCAGTCCTGAAGCCTATCCATGAGACCCGGCATAAGTGAGATGAGCGAAAATTGAATCATGCAAAGGCGTTCACATCTCGAACCGAAAAAGAGCATCTAAATACATTACAAAATCAATACAAGCTACCTAGCCATATCCTAGAAAATGGAAATACCTTCGGCTGCAAAAGCAAAGCTTTGAAAAGAACAAGCGTCTGATATTTAAACTCGTGAATCATCTCCCGCAGCGACAGGCCTATAAGCTGGTCAGCAATACACATGTAGGATTCTGTCAAGCAGGTTTCAGCCTCACCAAAGGTTTGGTCCTTTGACGCTTCATCCTTCTCAAGACTGATGACCAGGCCTTCGCGAAATTTCTAAAAAGTAATGATTTAAGCAAGGGAATTAAGTGAAGGGCATCAAATATCGTACCTTCAGGATATCAATATCGGAGAAGTTCCTGTTCTCGTCCCATTTATATCAGCCAGCACATCCTGAGCAAAATAACTCCATTGTTCAGAATTTCTGCACGATCACATTATGCTATAAAGCCGTCCAGTCCTTATTATGGTGAGATTGGTCGACCAACATACCGCTGCGCAAACCATGCCGATGTAACTACAGAGAGTTTCTCCCTCAGCTGTCCGAGATTCCGGGGATTATCAGTCACAACAACAACAGCTTTCTGCACTGTAGATCTAGTCACATCAGGCGGTCGGTAGACGAGGGATTTCGAATCAATTTGTCTGGAACAAGAGATGCCGAAGAGAGATGTCGCAGGCTCGGTATCAGTGCCCATCCGGCGAAGGGTGAAATACGAAAACTCCTCAGTGGACCTAATAAAGCCAGGATTAATCAACAATACTATTCACTAGCCACTAGAGAAGCGTAGGGAGATCATACAAATGCGCGCCATCTGAAAGAGCCATGAATGGCAGTAAGGACCAGTCATTCGCAGCGGCGGGATCGAACCCCTCTTCTCCAATGCATAATTCGATTTCAGGGCCCCTGTTCGAAACAAGGATGGAAGTGAACATGGTCAGCTCGAACGTTCATGTCCTTGACCCGTGTCAATGGTGTATGGGCCGGAGACACAACTGTAAGAATGTCCAGGAAAACAACCCGTTCTCTTCAGCCCGGTCTATTCATTGTCGCATTCCAATCCTCACACTCTATTTCCCCAATCACTCACCTAGCATGGTGAAAATCAATGACCATAACAATAGGGTCCTGGCGAATCCGAATAGGAGCCATTATGGTGCGGACAAAACAAAACACATAGACGGAGTGCAGGCGTTACACGTGATAGGCCAAATTTCTCCCTCAAGGAGGAAATCCTCCCGGATTCAAGAAGGGGGGTGGTAAAGGCAATCAAACAAAATATGCGAATCCACCTGTGTGACACGACGAGTATAATTATGCAAGACTCAGGGATTGATGCTACTGGGACAAGACAAAGCAAGTAGTGGGAGCAGATTGGCTCCCTTAGTGGGCGGTGACGGCGCTGGACTGCCTGGCCTCGTGGAAGAACCCCGCTCCCGATCTCAAGCAGATCTATTCCATATTTAGGGGAGTGAAGGCTAATTCTGAACCGACGATCTCAAATTCGATCGGATCAAGAATATATCATTTTTCCAATGGCTTGGAAAAGGTGAAAGACCGTTGTCTACTAAATCTGTCCGTAGCCAAGAATTACAGAGCAAGGAGCAAAGTGGGAAAATGACGGTTTATATTGGTTTATTTTTGGTATATCATATATGATGGCTGGCCGCAAAGGAACCATGTCGTGTTACAGAGCTTCGAACCCAATCGTCCAACTCCAGGCGGTTCTTGTATATACGCCCAGGGAAAATCCAAAGAGTTATGAAATCAGTTCTGAAGAGAGGCAAGGGGGAATTATGAGGAGGGAAACGCAAGGGGGAGAAGTAGAAAATAGACTTTCATCGACGTAACATATCACAGCTCTCATGCCTGGTCTACATATCATCAAATGGTGGGGGAAATAGTGTAATAGGGATTATGACCTCGTTATCATGCGTTCATCTCTTCCTGCGCCGTATCCGCACTATTAAGTACTAAATTCGGGTTGAAAGTTCTGTTGGCCGCCTGCGATACCTTCAACATTGCTTTGGTCAATGTTATGGAAGTCCAAAATCTCCGAATACCTAGAATTAGGGTCAGTACGCTACGAATACATGGCGATCAAAACAACAGAAGAAGAAAATACAAGGACCTACATCATAATTTTCCAGGTGTCTACAGGTAGGTCGGCGTCATTGAAGGACCAATCAAACTTCTCTTCAGCTTCAGGCTCATCGGTAGGGTCGTGGTATGGGGCGAGATATTCATGCGCAAGTGCCTCGCCAGCCCGAATTCGCTTTTTGGGGTCAAAAACAAGCATTCGTTCGAGCAGATCCACAGCTACATCACTTTAGCATTTGTTTAATTTTCGCTCGTCGAGAATGCGCCGTAACTTACCGTCTGCATCGGCATTCCTAAATTTATTGGCTAGAGGTTGGCGCTCCCTCTTAGGCAGAGACTTGACAAATCGCAATGTCTGGTTTTAGAGTGTTAGAAATGCGCTAGAAAGCTCTTCGAGGGTCTGCGAGAATACTTACATTCTCACTGCAGATAGTCTGGATCACATCGTCGGGGGGAGTACCAAGGAGCTCCGTAATGATGGAAAACTGGTTGACGTGATCCTTTCCTGGGAACAAAGGTTTTCCCTCTAGCATCTCCGCAAAGATACACGCTGCACTCCAGATATCGACCTCCACGTCGTATTTTTGCCATGTAAGCATGATTTCAGGCGCGCGGTAGTATCTGGTCGAAACATAACCAGTCATCTGGGGGTCTTGTATACGGGCGAGGCCAAAGTCGCAAATCTTCAAATCGCAGTTTTCGTTGATAAGAATGTTGCTTGGTTTGAGATCACGATGAACGACACCTGCGGAGTGGACATATTTCAATCCTCGCTGGTAGGAGTCAGCATAAAGGACGAGCATAAAGCCCCACCCCACCCCCTTCAACAGCCCGGATTCGCTACTTACCAGAATCTGATACAAGAAATACTGGATGAATTGCTTCTCCAGTGGCCTAGAAGTTAAAAGCCTGTGAAGATCTGTCCCGAGAAGTTCTGTCACAAAGTAACTATGGCGATACGTTAGAACGTGGCAGGAAACTAAAAATAACTTTTCATCTGGAATCTGCAGCATACATGTCCTCGAGAGGAGAAATAAAAATGTCGCTCAAACTAATAATCTAGTAATAGTCAGCATATCATCTTTTTCTATTATAATATAAAAGTTGTTAAAGAACAGCGAACATTTTCGTGTCGTAAGTGCTTGAGAAGCTTCAGTTCACGGTACGTTCTCTTGGAAAGTACAGGAGTACTGAAAGGCTTCATGATCTTCTTGACGGCAACCGGTTGTCCTGTCAATTGGTCCCTCGCAGAGCTGATATTCCCAGAAAGCATGTCAGTCTGGCGATCTATCCGACAAGATGGCAGAAGGTATCGCAGTTGCGGGGCTGGGGATGGAAAAGAGGGGCTCTGAACCATACCAGACAAGTCCAAAAGCACCCATTCCCACGGGCTGCAAGTCCGTATACCTGCAAATAGGTAATGACACAGTCAATAATCTCATCCAATTTGACACTAGAGGGGAAAACCGACCTGCTGGTGATCTCAAAGGTGGTGCCGAAGATCTGGGCACGCACGAATTCCGCCATTTTAAAGAGTGAACGGGGACACCAGGCTCAGGTGCAGGAGGGGCCAGGAACGATCTTTCTTTCCCTTTATTTCGTGAAGTTCTTTTGCGGTCCAACGCTCCTCGGGCGTAGGCCGAATTTGAGGCGAAAGACAGGAGGGAATGAGATGGGGGAGGGGGAGAAATCCAGCTAGGGACTGTTTTATCGGAGGTGATGAAATGACGAGGAAGCCAAAGCCGCGGTGGCGCGCCCAGCAGTGTGTGTGGGGAAAAGACTTCTCCTAGTTAGTTAAGTCGACGTTCCGAAACAATCGAAACAAAGCCGATGACGTTCGCGACAAAAACGCAAGCAATCCTAAAAGGAACGCCCAGGAGATGGCCAACACTACAAACTTGCCCACGCGGCCTATTCCACAGGCATTGGCCGGAAATTTATTCCCAAATCAGGGAAAAACCCAGGACGCTTACATAACAGGAGATGCGATTTAGTTAGCTTGTTAAATCCTGTGCTGGAGGGGCATTCTTGTCTGATAGTCCTCCGGAGACATTCTTCCAAGGCGGTGCTCCCGAACTACGACCCTTCCAGTGGACCCGGAATGATTTCATACAACGGCAGGGAATTATCACCTTGCTGCTAGTATTATTACTACCAAAATTAGAAGGGCCCAGAGCTAGCTCCCCATCAGGGCCATCTCCCCTCTCTCGCATCTGGAGGGAGTTCAAGTCACAGTTAGTCAGCTTGCACAAATTCGCCGGGTGGCAGATATCAACAGTAGCTTCTCATCAGCAAGAAAGAAAGAAGGAAATGAAAATTTTCTCTTTGAGAGGAGCATGTGAAGTTGAAAAACCAGCCTTGTGCCTCCATCGTCATCACCGCTTCCGTTATTGCGACGGGGTGCTAGATTTTCTCTCTTCAGCCTCTGCCCAAACACTTCCTATTGGACAGCCACCCCACTAACCCAAAGGATAACAGGGATCAACTGAGGACCTAGGTAGGTTCAGTGAGAGTTCCCTGAAAAGACATTGAGAAATTAATACGTGGTCATTCCCTCAATTCCCCTCGTCACTTTTGAGCGGAGGCGGTATTTATATCGAGCGTCGAGTTATTGATTTTACCCTTTCTTCGACACGGCAACTCGTACCTTACTTACCTGGGTACTACTAGTGACTCTGGGGCGTGTGGTGTGTTAAAGCGGTAGAAACCACAAATATAAATAACATATTTAAGTTTTTAACTGGGAACTGAAACCCGGGAATCCATAAAGCTCGAGACATTGCCTCAGCCTTCCGGTTAGGTGAGACTGGGAGAGCTGAGCCAAATGATCAATTGAAGGTACCGAGTCAGTACCTACCATTTAATTATCAAACAATTAGTGCTCAGAAAAATAGTCAGATTGTACTCCATATTTATGGCAAGGTAACCTTTTCTTTCACCTGATTCTCGGGGACAGAGGTAGCTACTGAGTGCCTCCCACCTGGCACTTCGTCACTGCTCAGTTCTCGAGAGTCTTGCGGGAAATTAGGTCAATCGAGGGCACAGGAGTGGTCACTGGTATTTTGGCATAGGGCTCTAGCAGTACCCAATGCATACTACTAGTACATCGCAATGATTTTTGGACTCGATCCCATAAAATATGTTGCTAAAAACATGATTAATGTTAGTCTTACTCTTCTTTATATAGCTTGGTTCTACAACTGGGCGCCGCGGCAAAAGAGTGTGCCCCGGTGTTGTTCAATGGAGATCCGTCCACCCTGCCTCACCACGGTCGATATAATTCGGAGTGCCCAAAAATAACACACCTTTCTAGACTCCTTCTCCTTGCCCCCCTCTCTTTGGCTGTTAGTTATTATTGTTTTTTTCTCTCGTAATCTTGGTATCCACATTTTATCCCGGAGCCCATGTGTAGTTTCATAAAGCTGATTTATATTCGCAGCTTAGTTTTAAAAATAACCTCGATCAGAGCCCAGAAGACATATGGTGTTGCTCCCAAATTGCAAATAGGTATCAAAAAGCCCATAATCTGTACGATCGAATCCATCTTTCAGTGTACTACATTATGAGGGGCTGAAGCAGCAATCTCAAAATAGCGATTACCATAACTAATTTAGCTTTAGTTGGGGATAAGAGCCACTATGAATCCATCTAATCTACAGAAAATCTCCTATCAAATACTAGCGATGGGCCTGGTAGGAAATGGCGTTGCCAACACTTCAGGGCTGTTGCTAAGTTACTATTTAAGATGGCGCCAAACGAATATTAAGTGACAATGAAGTAGAGAGATAACTATCCTTTATTATGAGTTTAGTATCAATGCTCAACAAACTTATTTGACCTTCCCAAAGCAGCCTCAATCTAAATCATCCCAGTCAGCTAAGCACTCTATTTAGGCGATCAATACCCAATTAAAGAGTGCCGAATGAGATACTGAAGGAATCTAATTTGGTTTTTGATGTTAATATCAAGTAAATAAAACCATATGACCTCTTTTTCATCCCAATCCTTTGTTTACTAGGGAGGGTTAATACATTGCCAGCTCTCCAGTCATTAACTATTAGTGATAGTCTCTTAGTAAGAAGTTTCTCAACAACAAATAGTTCCCTTTTTTTTTTTAACTCTTCGCTTTTATTTTCCCTCGTAAATATGTGATTAATTAGTTTAGTATATGGTGTTTGTATGGTATAATGATCAGCTCATTTTACAACCCACCAATTAGTGGTACTAGGGGAATCCAAGAGATTTTTTTGCAGATATTAAAGATAGGGGCATAAAAAACAAGCAAGATATATAATTCAAATAAAATATGCGTATGTTAATGGTTTGAGTGGTTACCCCGCAGGAAAAAAAAATAATACAGCAACTCTCGAAGAGAAGAGCATGAGGCCGTACTCCTAAATGGATTAACATGTATAAAGATATCAATTGAAGAGCCTCATTTTAAAGGCTAAGTCCAACGGGGTTTAGTTACCTGATGGGGAGAATTATAAAACCAAAATTTTCTTGTTTATCTTATAATAATTAGATTTTGAGGCCCTTTTGTTCATCCAAAAAGAAGAGCATTAAAGTATAGGTAGGTATGCAAAAATGCTAGTAAGGAAGGACAAGATGAGGACAAAAGATAAAAAGGCTATTTTCATCCTCTACCTTTTTTTTCCCATTTTTCCATCTTTTATTACTATTGTTAAGTTGAATTTTTGAATTTTTGAATTTTTTCAGGTACAGTTTTTGCGAAGGCACTGGTCAATGTTCGAAGATGATGCCGCCAAGCAAAGTCTAGTCAGGTGATGGACGTTTTTCTGCCTTGCTGGCGAAAAAAAAAACTACTCTGTCACAAAACAAAAATAGAGGATCTGATTGAATACAAATAAATACCTCGACTCAAAGTGGGAAGAACACATATTCAATTACCTGGCATGTGTTGGTACCCTCTGCCATTCACCTCTTGAAGTTTCCCGAGATATGATTATTATTCTTATTAATGATATAATTTTGATATTATTAGAATAAGTTTTAACTAAGATTCCTGTACAACGTACGTATCTCAAGTTCCTGAATAAGTGTCATTACAGAAGAAATGATGGAGTCCTCTTTGCACGGCTAGCTTTGCCGGTCCACACATTCCCACTTTCGCCCCTGCGATCGAAAGGAGTTACGTCCGGACAGTGGAGGAATCAACCTTTCGCTGCCTATCTCCACTTTCACCCATTGAAATGGCGGATATGACGAAGGACGAGTCAAAGACACCCACTGCGCGGTCACAAGTAAGAGAAGAAGTAGGATCAAAATAATATTAACCAAAGGAATGAGAGGAGAATGATAATAATAATTATTATAATGAAGAAGAGGAGTCGCACCTAATTACAAAACATTTATTATTACCAAATACCATACCTTGAACGTCCTCCTCCTACTGCTACTAATTACCTGCGATTACTTTATATACTTTCTTTTCCAAGTATTATCATAATATTATTTTATAACGGCGATTAATAGCCCGGTGATTGTCCCTTATTATTATTACATGCATATCCTCCGTGTTGTTTTGCCTCTTCACCCTCTCTTTCTACTACTGATCCTCGTTGCTTACATTATCTTACTGGAGATCCGCGCCCCCATCCACTCTCCCACATCATCCCCCGATCGACCTCTGCTACCCTTTTTAGCGTCGGCTCGTCATTCTCACACGCCTTCCTGCTCCGCAGTTGAATCCTGTCACCCCTCACCCCAATCGACTCGAGAGGCGAAATATACAACTTCGACACCTTGGTTCTGCTCTGTGATTCTCACCATCATCTCACTAGTGCCGTCACCTGCGCCACAAGTCATCATCTCCGCCGCGGGAGCTTGCAGTCGTTGCCCTGGCCTTTGTCCGAGACCAAACCTGTTCGCCGTTGCCCCGTTTCTATCGCTGCGACCAGGCTCCGGTTCTTGTCCAGGTGTTGCTAGCTCTTCCGACCCTTCTTCTCCCTTTTTATCGATCCGTTACAGCTCGATCGCACCAGTGCCAGTTATTCCGTATCCTAGCATTCTAGGTTGTAGGGGGTGTCGCCTGTTTATGAGAACACCCCCCGAGGGTTTCAGGTGCTGCTGGGTCCGAACCAGCGGATGCTGTTCCCTTCGGCAAGCAGATAGTGGTCCAGTGCCTCGCCGCCGGGGATATATACAAGAAGATGGGTTCATGCCTTAGCTCAGAGTCGGCAGGGGATGTGGAGCAAAAGAAAAGAAGCCAGGCAATCGATCGCAGATTAGAGGAGGATTCTAGACGCCTACGACGGGAATGCAAAATTCTTTTACTAGGTATGCCCTTACTACTCGAGGAGCTATATTTCGGGCGTTGGAGGTTAACGATAATCTTTCTTCTAGGCTCCGGAGAAAGCGGGAAATCGACTATCGTCAAACAGATGAAGATTATTCATCAAAATGGGTACACCGTTGAGGAGCTAATGTTATACCGGATGACAGTCTACAAAAACCTTCTCGAGTGTACCAAAGCGCTCATAGGGGCCTATCATCAATTCAACCTTGAGCCGTCAAGCCAGAAGGTCCGGGATCATATCCAATTTCTCTCAGACTTTAATATTGACCCGGATCCCAATACAACAATGGATTCCAAAGTGGGAGATGCTATAACCTACCTATGGAATGATCCATGCACCTCTACCGCACTGGAACATCAAAACCAATTCTATTTAATGGATTCGGCACCTTAGTAAGACCCATCGCTCGCTGGCACAAATATTCGTACTAATATATTCATAATTAGTTTCTTCGATGAGGCCAAGCGAATAACCGGCGCGGACTACATTCCGAATGTCAATGACGTCCTTCGCGCAAGAACAAAAACGACGGGCATCTACGAAACACGGTTCACAATGGGCCAGCTCAGCATACAGTAAAAACCCTCTTAATTACCCTAACATCAACTCCCAGTGGCTAACATATAATGTAGCATGTTTGATGTCGGTGGCCAACGTAGTGAACGAAAGAAGTGGATCCATTGTTTTGAAAACGTCACATCTATTATCTTCTGCGTGGCACTAAGCGAGTACGACCAGGTACTGTTGGAAGAGGGTAACCAGGTATGTTAAATCCACACTACTATATTCTTCTCTTCGGCGTGCTGATATGCGAACTAGAATCGAATGATGGAGAGCTTAGTCCTCTTCGATTCCGTCGTCAACTCAAGATGGTTTATGCGAACCAGTATCATCCTTTTCCTGAATAAGGTAGACCTTTTCCGGCAAAAACTTCCTCGTTCGCCGTTAAGCAACTATTTTCCGGATTATTCTGGTGGCAACGATGTGAATCGAGCGGCCAAATATCTCCTCTGGAGATTTAATCAAGTTAATAGGGCACACTTAAACCTCTATCCCCAGTAAGATATTGCTTTATCTATTAACTCATATTTTAGAGAAATGACTAACAGCACTCCGTCCAGCCTGACTCAAGCTACTGATACAACCAATATCCGGTTAGTATTTGCTGCAGTCAAAGAGACGATCCTGCAAAACGCTTTGAAAGATTCCGGTATCCTATAGAATTTGGATGCCCACCCCACAAGCTGCGCTTGCCAGCAATTCACAGCCTCTAATGCGCCATAATACTATTCTGCTTTCAGGGCTACTTTTCTAGTTGCGGCAAAGCGGCGTCATTATATGTACCCCTTCTCATTTCGGCACATATCTTTATACAACCAAACAGCTACTAAGCTATGAGCTTTCCACCCCCTTTCACCTGCCTTCCTCCTCAATTCATCAACAACTCCCGACGTTCGCTTTTTTTTTTTGCTTTCTTTTCCCCCGCTATTCCCCTTCTAAAGTTTTCAACAGGATTTTGTCTTCGGTGGAAAGCTATTGGCGTTATGGCATCTATATTTACTTCAATTGCTCAATATGTTCGGCGCTGGGTTGGATAATTTTTATTGGAGATTTGTGGCATGGTGTTTTCCAATCTACTTCCATATTATTCTTTTGTTCTTTCTGGTTCCTTTCTAGCTCGGGTGGACATGTGCTTCAAGGTGCTCTATTTGCATTATTTAACTCTTTATGATTTCCCCCCCCTTCATTTCCAATGTTTATCTGACTTGGGATTCATGGGCATATTATTTGGGCTAAAAAGTTGCCAACCTCAGCATCACCCTGCACATAATATGCGTGAGGGCTCCTTATATCCTTTGTTGTTTTCGAGACCTCTTGACTTCTCCATTGCTTTTTGTAAACTCACCTCTTCATTTTCCTTTGCCTGTGCCGTGTCGCACCTGCGCTGAAATCGCCCTGAATTATACCATACTACCTATAGTAAATGCTATACATATATTCCCTATTTTTGTAGTATCCGAGTTCGAAATATGGGCACTATACTAATTTTAAGAGCCGCATGTGGGTCAAAGCCCATATAAGCAACATTTTTTTGAGATGATGGACTTCCCTCGACTGGCTGCGGACTCTTCAACCGCAGTACTCAATTCGAAAAATTTTGTCGGGGTCGGATCGGTAATTCGCTGCGCTTTGAGGGGGAAGGCCCAGGTGAGAAAGCAAAATACAAAGAATCAGTGGTTGAAAATTTCCCGTAACTATATTCCATAACAGCACTTATATATGGGGGATGCGATTATGTTCAGTTCGTCAATTCTTTCCCAAAAACCTCATTTATGGTTTTTTTGTGCTACCAACTATCATGAATTGATGCGAGTTGGGTTTTACCCGAAACGGCCAGGCGGGGCATTTTCGTTTCCAACTTATCATCCCTCTTATAAATTAAAGTGTATTTCCCCGATGCCATACACTGAGTCCACATACTTAGGCTGTGAATAGAAAATAGGCATTAGAATTCAGCTCCCGGTCGATTCTTGCAATTGGCGTTTTTCTGCGGCGGCGCACAAGGGGTAGTTATGGAGAGACGGAATGAATGGAGAAGCAAATAAATTTAATCAAAGAACCTTCATAAAGTTCCATATTACCTTTTTGGGATATCGGGCGAATTTACAATGAGATACCAACAACCGCTTATTTTGAATCTTTCGAGGGATAGCAGCCGACTGGGAGGTGATGTCACAGGTCTCAGAGGACTTGGGCCTAAGAACGGACCAAAAAAAGAACTAAGATCTGAACGAACGGTCATGAGTTTAGTTCTTCCCCACCCAGTCTGAGGTGCTTGCGTCATAGCGGAGGTGGTGAGGTCTTCCAAGGCACCTCTGTGCGCACGGGTTTCCGTTATCTCGTTGATACTCGTGAGAGGAACCATTAATTTCTACCCGCAATCTCCCCACAAGGTAGTTCAAGGTACCACGTTCCATGGGTTGTTAGAGCACAATTCCCCTCTTCGAGGACTCCAAGACGTTTTCTCTCGACACTCAGACCTTGAGTTCCCGACTGCGGATGCCAACTTGGGTATTCCGAGCAGTCGGCTGTAAGTCAGAGGAGTCAGAAGAGCCAGGAGCTGGTCCGAGCCCTTGACCACCGAAGTAGTATCTCTTCTTCATTCGTTGCTTGCGACGGAAGATCCTCCACAGATGAGTCGATGAGGGCCTAGACATGCCACCGACATATCCTGAATGCGGAGGGAAACCAGTCTCGCAATGTAGGAATATCGAACCATGTTGTCGCTATGCACCATGTTCCCGTGTTGAATACCCCTCATGCTGTGTTTCCATGTTTTTATCCTAGTATCTCTGTCACGCGTTCCCTGGCCATGGCCGCTGCTTTTTGTCGCCTCCTCACTTTTACCTTTCCCACTCCCACCTTTCCTCCTGCTATTTCTTTGTCTTTAGTTCGGTCGGAGGAAGTCCAATACCTTCTGTAACTTCCTTTTCGGTGTCGCTAGCAACAATTCATCATAGCAATTTAATTTCATTCCCCCGTCTGCAATTTCCCTATTGTTCTATCTGTATACTTCTGAGTACTACTACCAGCCCTCGGTCAGCATCATGTCCGAAAGCCGCCACGAAAGAAAGCCCTCTGTTGGAGCTCCCATCTCGAGCCTTCAGGGTCCCATTGGTCCCGGCTTCAGTCGCCCCAAGCACAAGCGCACCTTTACGGGCTTTGGACAGGCTGAAATCAAAGGTGTCGAAGCTAGCATTCCTGAGGCACTGAGAGAGGCGTAAGTATACAGTTCTGCTATTCGAGCTCATAGATTTGGTGGTATGAGCCTTTGAGAATCTAATTCAACTAACCCGGGTTATCTTTAGATGGAGAAAACATGTAAGAGAAATCCACAATATATTGGGCTGCCAATTGCCCACCAGGCTAATAGTTCAACGCTTCATAGTCTGCCAATGGCTTTACAAACAAGGATGAATTCGAAGTACGCCTACATAGTTTGTTTTTGCGTCACGGGTCAAGTATCTTGCTCACTGGTTGAGACAGAATGAATTGGTACGCCATGTTGAAACTACACTGGCACGCTCCCTTTACAATTGTGACGAACTGTATGTCTTCCCCACCTTTACGCTCTCCTACGGACTATATCTGAGGGATATATGATAGAGCTGCATACTCTGGGACTGCTCTAGCTTTCCGAGACCGCCTGATCATTGAATGGAACAAGACTCAGCAAAGACAAACCTTCACCGATCAAAAGAGAGTATACTGTATGCAATTGTGATCATGGTTTACTTGTGTGCAATTCAAAGGCTAATAAAACTCCATAGATCTTTCGTTAGAATTTCTGATGGGCAGGGCCCTCGATAATGCAATGCTGAACGTCGGCATGAAGGATGTTGCCAGAGGTATGAACGATTCTGCCGGCCAAATCACGAATAGTAACGCTAACTAGATTATGAAGATGGTCTCCAGGAGCTTGGCTTCCGTGTCGAAGATGTAATCAGCCAGGAGCATGATGCTGCTCTTGGAAATGGTGGTCTTGGCCGTCTAGCAGCGTGTCTCCTCGACAGCCTTGCTACACTTAACTACCCGGCGTGGGGTTATGGACTGCGATACCGCTACGGAATTTTCAAACAAGAAATTGTCAACGGTTATCAGGTTGAAATTCCGGATTACTGGCTAGATTTCAACCCTTGGGAGTTCCCTCGACACGACATCACCGTCGATATACAGTTCTACGGATGGGTGAAAAAGGACACGGATGAAAACGGCAAAACTGTTCATTCGTGGCAGGATGGTGAAACTGTACAAGCAGTTGCGTACGATGTCCCAATTCCAGGATATGGCACCCGTACCACAAACAACCTTCGACTCTGGTCGAGTAAGGCAGCCAGTGGGGAATTCGACTTCCAAAAATTCAATGCTGGTGACTATGAGAGTGCGGTCGCTGACCAGCAGCGCGCCGAAACGATATCAGCCGTACTTTATCCAAACGATAACCTTGACAGAGGAAAAGAGCTCAGGTTGAAGCAGCAATACTTTTGGTGCGCTGCTTCACTTTACGACATTGTCCGGAGATTTAAGAAGACGAAGCGTGCATGGAGCGAATTTCCAGAGCAGATTGCTATTCAACTCAACGACACGCACCCAACACTTGCGGTCGTCGAGCTACAAAGAATTCTTATTGACCAAGAAGGTCTTGAGTGGGACGAGGCTTGGGGTATCGTGACCAAGACTTTTGGATATACCAACCACACGGTCCTACCGGAGGCCTTAGAGAAATGGTCTGTCCCTTTGATGCAGCACCTACTCCCCCGACACATGCAGATCATCTTCGATATTAACTTGTTCTTCTTACAAACTGTGGAAAAGAAATTCCCGAACGATCGAGAGATCCTTTCTCGCGTATCTATAATTGAGGAATCGCACCCCCAAATGGTCCGAATGGCTTATTTGGCGATCATCGGTTCACACAAAGTCAATGGTGTTGCAGAACTGCATTCCGATTTGCTGAGGACTACACTCTTCAGAGATTTTGTCAGCGTCTATGGTCCTGACAAGTTCACCAATGTGACGAACGGTGTCACCCCACGCCGCTGGCTACATCAAGCCAACCCTAGACTGTCTGACCTAATTGCCTCCAAGATTGGGGGGTTCGACTTCCTGACAGATTTGACTCTTTTGGATCGACTTGAGGCCTTTGCCGACGACAAGGACTTCCAACGTGAATGGGCCGAGATCAAGACTTCTAATAAAGTCCGTCTTGCAAAACATATCAAGGATACGACCGGGTACAGCGTAAATCCAGATGCCTTGTTTGATGTTCAGGTGAAACGTATCCACGAGTACAAACGCCAACAACTCAACATCTTCGGAGTTATTCATCGCTATCTCAAGATCAAATCCATGTCCGCCGAAGAGAAGAAGAAGGTCCAACCCCGGGTATCCATCTTTGGTGGCAAAGCAGCTCCAGGCTACTGGATGGCCAAGACCGTCATTCATCTCATCAACCAAGTCTCCTCCGTCGTCAACAAAGACCCCGATGTTGGGGACCTCCTGAAGGTCGTCTTTATCGAAGACTACAACGTCAGCAAAGCAGAGTTGATCTGCCCCGCCTCGGATATCAGTGAGCATATCTCAACTGCTGGCACAGAGGGAAGTGGAACCAGCAACATGAAGTTCGTCATGAATGGCGGGTTGATCATTGGAACTTGTGATGGTGCAAACGTAAATCAAATCCCTGCATTTCTCTAGGTATTTCCCCCCTAACTTCCCATATAGATTGAAATCACCCGCGAAATCGGAGATCAAAACATCTTCCTCTTCGGAAACCTCGCCGAGGATGTCGAAGACATCCGTCACAAGCACTACTATGAAAACTTCCAACTTGACCCACACCTCTCCAAGGTTTTCGAGGCCATCCGGAGTGGCACATTTGGCGACCCGGGTAACTTCTCCGCGCTCATCGCCTCCATCGCCGATCACGGTGACTACTACCTTGTCTCAGACGACTTCAATTCCTATATCACCACTCAGGAACTCGTAGATGAGGCTTTTAATAACCGCGAAGAGTGGCTCTCCAAATCCATTCTTAGCGTGGCACGCATGGGTTTCTTCTCGACCGACCGCGTAATTAGTGAGTATGCTGAGAGCATCTGGAATATTGAACCACTTGCTGTAAAGGACTAAATTGCCTCTAACTATCATGTGCTATTGGCCTGTATGTTTGTATGCGTTTCTCACGCAAGTTCCCCCCCCCCCCCCCCGCCTTCTCAGTCGTTGGATTCTCGGGCGAACCCCCATTTGTTCTAGCGAGGCAACCTCATGGGAAATCTGTTTATTAGTATGGTAGTTAGTCCGTATCTCACGTTATGATATGAATTGCATCAAATGAAATACTTAGTCATAAGCCGTTGTAATCATTTGAATGATTTCTTTACACTATCAACACCAATGTACAGGGTATGCATCTAGCGAAAAGATAAATAAACAAATAAAAGAAGCCCATGCATGCATACTCACGCTCAGAGATAAAAAAGTCTGTATACGAGACAAATGAATTCTAATATAGACACAAATGATACCAAGTTATGATTCCTCTATGAAGAGGTTAATTCCGCCATACGCTTCTGCAATTCCGGGACAGCACGAAGATGGAGATCGAGTTCTTCCTTTTCACTATTGTTGTGACGTAATCCCGTTAGCAACATATCACAAACACCAAAGCCCCATAATCCGGATCACTGGGGGATTGGGGGGGGGTTGAAAACATACTCTTCCAGTTTCAGCCTTCTTTCCCAATCCAACCCGGTAAAAATATAGCCTCCCTGGCCATCAAATTGGAGGATCTTTTTATGGTATTTCCATAAACTACGACGGTGCGAGACAGTCATGAGGGTGGTGCCTAGCTTTTTGGCGGTCTCGTACATTACTCGCTCAATCTCAAGCGTGACAGACGAAGTGCATTCATCCAAAATGGCGAACTTGGGCTGGTGATAGAAAAGTCGCGCCATTGCTATCCGCTGTTGGAGCCCGATCGAGAGGACGTCGCGCCACTCTTCCTCTGAGTCCCAGCCGCCGGGGCGATCCACAACAGAAGCAATCTCTACGATGGAAAGAATATCGTAGAGGTCCTCATCGGTGATGCTCTTGGCTCGCATTTCGCGAACCCCGTCGGGATAAATTACCTGCTGGCGGAGGGTACCGCGAGACAGGTATGGTCGTTGGGGAATATAAAATATGTCGTCGAAACTAGGTTTTTTGACTTTCCCGCCGTAAACAGGCCATAGGCCACCAAGAATCCTAAACAACGATGATTTCCCACAACCGTTCGGTCCCACGATGAGTAAATGGTCGCCGGGGTGGACGGTGAACGTCAGCTTCCGGACCAAAACATCCCCGTTGGGCGAAACAATAGGGACGTCCGTGAATTCGATGGACTCGCTTTCCTCTATGACTCCACGGCCAGACAAGACTGCAGCGTTCTCCTCGGTTGAAGCGGAAGATACCAACTTCTTTTCAAAGCGCCCAGCCAGCAGGTCATCCATGACCTCCAGCAGCGACGAAACACGAGCTGTGTGGCCAGCTAATTCCGATATTTCTTTATAAGAGAACATCAGGCGACCAAAAGCATCCGAGGAAGAAAGTAACATTCTCCGATTCGTAACGAAACCTGTTCCAGGATGTTAAGACAGACACCAGGGACATAGCTCAAGTTGGCGTGAGCAAAACTTACTTTCTGTTCGGTCTCCCATAGTCTGGGTAATTTGGCCAGGAACCTTAAAGAAGACTGGAATGCTGCACAGAATTAAGCCCAAGGCACCCCAGAAGTACTTAATAACAAAATCCTCCATGAATCCATGGTATAAGCGCCTGCGCAAAATACGGTTGACATGTTTGATCAGGGTAAAATATCCCTTATCTAACGTATCTTTCTCGGCCTCATGGCCGTGGTAAAGAGCTATCTCCTCGCTGTAGTCAATCAATCTTGAGTGTAAAAACCTAAACTCTCCTTCCAAGCGCGCTTCATCGGCGACATATTTGCCGAACGGCGGGGTTAAAGCCCGCATGGCATTCGCTGATAATTGAACTAACAAGCTCATGATGAAAAGACCCTCCCCACCGACACTCTTGGAAAGCGAGTAGTTGTAAATGACCATATCCAGAATCGGTTTAGCCAAGTTAGAGTACAGCTCCGCCAGGCTGTCGGAGAATCGAGAGACATCGACCGTGATCAGCTGGTCGGGATTTTTGATACGATCATCCAATGCCGAAATTGCATAGAATGTCATGTTCGTCAGGTATTTCTCGTGGATGTGATCCGTCAAACGTTTTCGGTAACTAAGTGCAAGCTTGCATTGATGGTAGGAGAGCTATTCAAGAAAGAAAGGGACAGAGGTAGAAGCATATTAGCTCGTTTAGGCTCTTCAAGAGAGGAGGAGAATCCGAGTCTACGACAGAAATTAACCTACCATAGAATTCGTGAATGTCGCAGGCACCGCTACGATCATCCACCACACCAGCCCGAGTAAAAAGTCTTTTCCTTTCCCTCGTACTAGGTTACTGACAAGTCTCCCATCGAGCTCAGCTACGTATAAACTGAGCATGGTCCGCAGAACCAAGAAAACGCTATGACTGGTGATTAACCGCAGCTCCTTGCTTTGCAAGCCGGGAATTACGATTTTCAGAAGGCGAGCCAAGTTTCGGAAGAACTCTCGATTAACCCCAACCTTCTTTCGTGGCTTGTCACCGTTGTCACCAAGGCTATTGGTTCCGGGTTTCCTCCTCAGCTCAACCTGCCGCTGTGAGGCAGCCTTTTGTTCGGAGATGGCATTATGGATGCGCTTGGCAAGAGCCGCAAAAAGAGCCAAATAAACGGTTCGGGAAATCTTTGTGCGATGACGGAGGTATAGTGATGCCAGGCTGGAGAATATTTGTCGCACGGAACGTTTTGGGGGGAGAAGCTTCGACTGAGCAGCCATGGCGGCGAAGTGAGATGGCTGCTCACAGAAAGGACAAAATAACTTTTATCCGGAGTCAACGTAGGCCAACATGACCGTCAGATGGTAGAGCGGAGGAAAGAGAGTCGTTCGACAAGTTTCGATCCCGCTGATGCAAGGTTGTCAACGTGGGGAAGGAGGGAGCAAGACGGCGAGGTGGCAGCTAAGGTGGTGTCGGAAATGGCATGTGAACGGAACCTCCCCCAGCTTTCTGGGGAATGCACTGCGAGCCGAGGATGAATTCATGACTAAGGTCGAAGTCGCCCAATCCCCCTCCAAAATAGGAATGGGGAGACAGAGCTAAATGAACCCATCCCTTCTCCAGCTTCCATTTTCATATTGGATACATATTGATTTATGTTTTCTTTGTTCTTCACTCAAGCAGTTCAACCCAAAATTACAACAAAAGCGAAGTATGGAGCAAAAAACTGAACTAATTCATGCACGGGCAGGTCATCTGACCCTACTCGGATTCCAAACTACAAACTACTCCAGACATATCGAAGGCTTGGAATCGATACTTGGAGAGAGCATAATTCTCATCGAAGGGATTTATCTGAATTCCCTAATTGTTATGAAGCCCTGGGTATAGTGCAGCAACCCTCCAATTCCTTCTCAGTGGGCAAATTCATCACCTTTGTGAGGAGCGCAAAAAGATTCCTAAAAAAAGAAAAAAAAGTTGACAACCAAGTGAAGACCCTGCCTAACACCCATAAACGATAAATTATACAACATATGTGACACAAGCCACAGCCACGGTCGAAATTATGTAAGTAGGTATGTATGTACATAACGCTTCATGTGCCCTAAAACTCAGACGAAAGGTGCCACCCAGTGGGCGGTAGAGGTTTAGCACCATCAAGCAGCATAGTGGGCAGCGTCAGCTCATATAAGGGGAGGGGAGAAGAAGAAAGCGAAGAACAAGAATTGAGTGGGAAAGCCATCTAGTCAGTGAAACCAAATATTGCGGTCGATCCATAGACCTAGGGCGCAAATGGCGGTCCCTCGCGTATACTTGTTCGGGTCCTAGAGTCGGGCATAGGGGAAGACCGTCTGCCACTGTTAATCTGCGCCGCAATTTGGCTTTGCTTGAATTTTTCAAAAGCCTCCGTATCTTGCCTCTGAATAGCCCATAACTCTTCAACAGTCGAGCCGAGCTCCTCAAATGCTTTATCTGCGCCCACACTCTCAAAGTGAGACCGGGTCTGCTCTTCATGCAAACGGTCAAGTCTATCCCTTAAAGCCGCAACATGAGAGTCATCCATAAAGTCATGTGGAGATCCCTCTTCGGGTTGATCTATAGGATTGAGGAAATCCCGTCGAATGTTTTGTCCCAGCCGGTGAACATGGCCCTCCTCCGACGTCATCGCCCGTGAATAGAGCGAAGTGATCGAGCTTGCCCGAGAGAGACGGAGGGCATACTGATCCGTTTCTTCGTCATCAATGGCATTTTCATTGTCGGCACTTGCGCCTGGATTGGCATTGTCGAAATTGGGTACGGCACCACCATCGTCACCAGAATTCTGTGAACTCGTGTCTTGGGCAGTACATACAACCTGTGGCGCGATTCGTGTCTCTGGGTACTCATCTTCAAATCGTTGGATCATCTTTGCTAGCGTCATGTCAAGAAATTGCAAACGCCCTGAGAATGTGAAGATCTGGTTAGGATTATCTATGTAAGTAATATAAAAGTGAAGGAACGTACTGTAGTTTGAATCATTTCCAGCTCGGTCCTCACGTACAAGAGCAGACTGAATCCTAGTTCGTATATTGCGAGCTGACTCAAGGAGATTCTTGGACATATCACGTGGCCGTTTGGAAACGTATGATCTTGACTTCCGATGCCTTGGGGTTGTGGCACCGCTAGGAGGTCCAGAAGTCTCCCCTGGCATATGATTGTCAAGATTACCGAGACACACCCCTAAAGCCTTAACAACACCCGTCCCTCCGATAACATAATCCTCATCCGGAGCAGGCTCGTCTTCTTCCTCAAGTCCCTCATCCCCAAAACCATTTCCAACAATGTGCTGCAAAATGTCTGGTATAGGAACATCCGCCCTTGGAAGCGAGGACTCTGTCGATTCGGATAGTTCTGCTTCAATGGCGCCCCTTTCTAGATTTTGAAGGCAGTATGCTACGATCTGGGACGCCAGGGCTTTGACAACCTCGTTATTTTCCGCACTTGGGTCTTCAATATCCACAGCTATAATTGTCCGAGATACACGCACTGCTGCCATAAGAGACGCATAGACAGCGCACGCTTCTTCCTGGGTCTCCGGATCTCTTGCAGAAGCTAAAGCGGTAATCGAAGGGTTCTCAAGGATATTAAGGTGACATAAACTTGGGCATTCTGGGAGGATTTCCGCAAGAGCAATCGCATGATCAGGGGAAAGGTTGACATCAGCCAAATGGATGCGTTTCAGGAAAGGCATCTTAGGAAGGAAGCGTCGAAATATGGCTAACGCATCAGGCTGGGCCGAAAACAGTTTCGGATTATGAGAAACGTCAATGAAACGGAGGTTTGGTAGACGAATTAACCCTTGAAGTAAAGGGTAAATAGAAGGAGGCGTGAGAGAGCAATCTGCCAGGCTCAGTGCATAGAGGGGAAGGTCCGGCTCGATAGCAGACGTAATTAAGTCCAAATTGTCACTGATTGGGTTTCCGCCCAGGTCAAGGCCTTCGCATTTTCCAGATTCGAGATAATTAACAACGTGCTCCAGGCCATCTCTAGTCAATTCATTGTTGGCGAACCCTAGTCTCCTCAAGCCAACCTTTGTGGCTGCAATGCAGATCTTTTTCACCTCGTCCGTTGTAGGACGGCATTCACTAAGTAACAATTCTTCGAGGTGGTTCCCACCAAAGCGCTGGGCTAGTGAATTTGCGAAAACGGTCGTCACATCAAGAGCAGAAGGGGTGGAATTTGGAATTCGAGGTGAAGGATTTCCGGGATCATGTACAAGAGGAGACGCCTTAGGAAGTGGAATTCCTGATAAGTCGATGGCCTTCAAAGACTTTGAAAGATGAAGGAAAAGACTAATATGTCGCCATCCCTCAGGTCCAATCTTAGGGTTATCCTTCAAAGATAATCGTTCCACAACACTAAATCTTTCTGCATTACCCGGGGCTTGGGAGGCTGTCTTTCTGCCTTTTCCACGCCTACTCCTCATTTGTTCGACAGTCTTCGTGGATAGCAGGCCGGAGAGGATTGCACGAACAGAGACATCAGTCAAAGCACATTTCTCGAGAATCAGTTTTCGCACTGGCACAACCGCCAGCCAGTCACTGAAGGTGGCAATATCTTGAGGAGTCATGGGGAAATTCGTAAGGTCAAGCACAGCGACGGTTCCCGGAGACTCCGCAAGTGTGGAAGAAGGAGATGAGATTTCGTCTACAATTCGTTTGAGAACAGGTGTCTCACGCAATTGACAGCAGCGCCTATAAATTCGGATGGGGTCTGTTGTTGGGTGGCTCTGTCCTCCAGAGCGTGCACTCCCGGTTGCAGTGGCTCGAACATCAACCTCATGATCATCGGCGGTTAATTGCATAGGAATAGAACCGTTTGCCTCTGCTTGTCTTCGCTTTCTCTCCCTTCGCTCTCTCCTCTCTTCTTCAGAACGCTTCTTCTTTTCCTGCTTCCGTGTGGGTTCCTTTCCCTCACCATTGGCCCTGCTTTCGTTCAATGGGGTCTCTGGAGTGCTTCCAGAGGTGCCATTTTCAGGGATCTTTATATCTTTATCCGACGTAGTGGGGTCACCCTTATCCTTATTCTTAGAGTTTGTCCGTTTCGGCGTATGGCCGTTCATATCAGAACGTCGCTTTGCGTTTGAAGACGGGCTCTCCTCATCAGACTCACGTCGAGATATGCCAGCAATCTCGACGTCTACACAGAACGCAACGCGGTGTAATTTAGCTTGGTTTAGGTCTGGAACCTTACACCTATCCCGCCCTCTGTCTATATTCATCACGCGGCGTTCACAGATTGTGCCATGGGATGCCAACTTCCCGCCTCCAGCGGAGGAAGACGAAGACAACTTCCTGAGTGCGCTGTGAAGGAAAGAAGGGCCACGAGGGGAGGTAGAAGTGAGTGGAGTATTCTCATCCTTTCTCTCCTCTTCCTTGTCCTTAGGGGAATAAGCTGCTCCAAAAGGGTTGGGGGTCTCAAATTTTGTAACAGGTGAGCTAGCTTTCGGAGTCGCCTGAGGCTTCAAGTTGGATTGTGACGGTGGCGTAGAACCAGAAGAGAACTTGGAGCTAATACTAGTAATCCATGAATTTCTCCTTCCAGTTATCGGCTTCGGTGCACTTTTGGGGGCGGTCGGTGATGGTGCAACCGATTTACCATCTTCTGCCCCCTTCTCATCATTCTTTATATCTTTCTCGGGTCGCGAAGTGGAGATTTGGAGGTCCGGTTTGGCTATAACGATAGGAGTGGGAGGCTCTTGTGGAGGTGGCGAAGGAATCTTCTCGGGGGAGGAGGGCTTCTCGGGTTTGGTCTGTTGTACAGATGTAGCTTCAGCTCCATTTCCAGGCTTGTCGCTGAACAGGGACGAAGCAGATTTGCATCTAGAAAGGTGGTCTGCTGTGTGGGGTTAGAGGGAATCTCTACACCGGGTCGGAAGCAAGCGGAAATTGTTGCACCCTTACCTTTTTGAGAGTGGTGAAGCCAGCTCACATCCACTGTCTCAACCCCCTCCATACTGAACTTTCCTTTTCCTGAACTAAGCTTGCGAATCCGGGGTATTTCAGGAGAGAATACCGTTTGAGTGGGGAGCTATTGAAGGAGGATTTGATCTTGAAAGAGTTGCATCATCCAGTCGAGACGAGAACACAAACGAAAGCTGAGATGTATCGAAACAGGTCACAGCCAGAATTCCACCAAACCGAATCCCTTAACAAGTTGAGTTCGAATATCTCTCGAAAATATTTAACAGCGGCGACGTTGGGGAAGTTCCATCATGGCAAAGCGGCGGAGCAATGCGGACATCATGTTACGGCAAAGAGATAGTATGATGTATAATAGCAGGTATCCGAACGGAGGGACTGGAAAAGTGAAAGGGGGGAAAGAAAAGAAAATATATGGTGAAGATGGAAACGATTAGACGAAAAAAAAACTAACAAGAAGAAGAGCGAAGGCGAGAGAGGAGAGAGAGAACAAATGATGAGGTGGTTAGGAGTAGTATTGGTCGCTCCAGTTGGTGAAAGTAGGTAAAGTGGGTTAGCGTTACCCACGGCAAGTACGAAGCATCAGCACTGGCAGTAGTGATGTACGGCTGAGCCCTCCTCTTTTTTCCTCTGCTGGTTTGAACAAGTTGGAGCAAGTGACCCATGTTTACTGTATGGTAAGGTACTTACTAGCGCGTACTTTTGTAATGACTAGTTGCTTCATCCTCCACTCAGAATGATTTTTATAATTTTTAAGGAAGGTTCTTTCGAAGAGGATCGACCACAACCACACACTTAAATTTTCTCAGACCCCGACTGGGGAAATTCGAGAAATGGATTTCTCATCGCAAAGAGCGCATCATCAAGGCAGGTGACCATCTAATTCTGTGCGGGCGTTTTCCTCCCAAATAATCGACTATTCAACTTTTCCCGATACCCCCCCGAGAGATGGTACCAAAAGCCAGTTTTATTTGCCAAGACCACACACACCATTGTAAACAAAAAATTACGATACACACACAAAAAATTGAGCATCCAATATCGACCTTCATATGGAGTATACAGAGTTGCCACCCTCCGAGGCACGGTGTATGTACCCTTTCTGTCTCAACTTCTGGGGAGCGGGTGTATCTATTCACTCGACAATTGCAATTCATACTAGTCGTCACTTGGGTTGCGGACTCGAAACTCGAACTCTGCAGGAGTACATCGCGTATCCTTGCGCTAACTCACTCAGACCATGCTCCATAGCTATGAAGAGCTCGAAAAAGAACCATTATTTTCAGAGCTTCTTAATGGTATTCCCAATATAGAAATTCCCTGACATTCTCCTGGATCCAGTCCAAAGTGGTGCCCAAATGTTAGGTCCAAATGCTGCTTCCCGAAAATGTACGCCTATTATCTAGCAGTACCGAGCCTCGATCCTTTCGGTAGGTTATAGATGGATCCATTGCCTGAGATACGATCCTTCCGAAGAATCAGACTACCGTGGTTATTTGAGCCGAGTCCAACAACAAACCCTCATAGAAGGCGTGTCAATTGGTTTTGGGTCTGCAAACGAAGCTTTCGGAAGCAATAATAATAAAACCACCATTTTATTAAATCAAAGCAAACCACATTTCTCGGCTAAGCCTAGAAAGACCGATAGTTAACTAGTAGTATTTCCAATCATTCAAGTAGGGCACGCCAACTTAATTCATGGCAACGCCAAAAGTTTGATTTGTATGTATTCCACTATCTTCTCCTGCTTTCTTTCTTTCTTTTTTTCGCCTTCAATCAAAATGTGAGAGGATCGGACTTTTGGAAGAGTGACAGCGCAAGAGGTCCAGTGCCAGAATTTACTGCTGTGTAATTATTATTATATAATCTGGCACCAGAACAACTTATTATGCGGAAGTATGCTACTTACCTGGAGGTAGTATAGTAGGTCGGTAGGTACGGAGTAGGTACCTAAGGTATGTTGGGGTGACAGCATATGCGTCTGCGAGGGCGATTACTGCACGGTTCTTGATTTTATTCCATTCCCGCCAAATACCTGAATCAAGCACCTCCCACCTTACCCCTCAGTTCACAGAATAGCTCTCTTTTCTCTTCTTTTTTGTGATTTGCGGCTCGTTCTTTTAGAACATCCAAATAATAAGGACACAAGAGCAGAGTCAGCGCAATTCTCTCGCTCGTCAAATATTCATCAGCTCTCCCTTACATCACACCCGTCCTCAGAGTTGGGCTGTTCCGGGATGGCGGACCAGCCCTTCGGGTAGGGGACTCGTACCGGGTATGAGTAAGTTACCACTAATACGAATACGTAAAGAATACTTGTCGATGAAGAACTTGAAGATCTCGACAATTTTCCCCAAGTCAGGTGAAGGGTGTGGGGCAAGCCCTTGTCAGTGGTCACAGCATACATTATCCTCAACCCAAGCCAAGCGACAAACACACTGGCATCTCATGGATCAACGCGAAGTAGCAATGCGCTTGTCATCGAAGCGCTCCCGGTATGTTGATAATGAAGAATGGAGTATACTACAATCTCCATGTAAGAAAAGTTAAGCTAAAGGCTACCAGGTTTAGACATGGATCACAAGGAGAGATGCCAGATTAGGAAATATATAATTCGACGGCATGGACGAAACCCACATTTTTCGGCATTGTTGTGCCAGAATCATGGATGAAGTAGCATGACCGATGCCCGTACAACTATTATTATACCTCCGAGCGTCCGAAAGAAAAGCATATCAAACCAACAAAAGTTTCAACCCATATAAATAACTCCGACCGTGAAAAATGTACAAACAAGGCAACTTTCTTACCCCTCTAAATAGGGCAAATGATGCATCGGTGTGTGTTGGGGGTGGCGAAGGGTGGGATGGAGAGGTGGAGCAGCCACCAGTCGCTCTTTCAAAAATTTTCCCCTTAAAAGAAGCTAGGAGACTAAGAGTCTACGTGATGATATCCCTCATTATCTACGGGGTTTTTACCGGAGCCTTTTCTTTTCCTCTTACTTTGATCATTGAACAAATAACTGAAATTCCCATTGCACACCCAAATTATTGCTCCGATAAAAAAAAACCCAGATCGTGAGAAATCATCAAACTACACTGTAGGATATCAGAATGAAACGCCGATTGGCAGGAACCTAACCCCCCTATGAATTTCAGAGAAGTAAACTTTTTTCTTTTTTGGTTCGACTATCGCACTCAGTAAAGTATCAAGCACGAGTAATCCATGTTCAGTCATTAAACCATTTAAGCAGCAAGCTCACGGATCTTAGCCTCAACACGGGCCTTCTTCTCGGCGTGAGTCAGCTTGGCGACCTTGTACTTCTTGCTCTCGGCCTTCCACTCCTCCTTGGTCTTCTTGGAGCCAGCGTCCTCATCCTTCTTGAAGGGATCCTCACGGATGGCCTTGTGGGCCTCAGTGTAGAGCTCCTCGATATCGCCAGCTTCGACTTCGTTCTCGGTGTACTTGTGGAACTGGCCGCGGTAGCGCTCCTCGTCGTCATCAGCGAGGCCCTCCATGTACTCAGCAACGTGGCCACCCATGATGTAGTTGCGGAGAGTCTCAGCGTCGAGCTCCTCGGATTCAAGGTCGAAACCGGGGAAGCGGTTCTCGGAGTGGGGAATGTAGATACCACCGTCGGAAGCACCCTTCATGGCACCGAAGACACGGGCGCCAGTGGAGGTACGGGCAAGACCGACATCAAGGAAAGCCTTGAAGGGGCGGCGAGTGCCATCATCAGTCTCGATAGCCTCAGTGAGAGTGAACTCGCCGTCGGCCTCCTCGACACCGGTGAAGTCCTCATCCAGACCAAGCTTCTTGAGGGCACGGCGGGCAAGGAGAAGACCGGTGGCGTAGGCGGCAGCCCAGTTGGTCAGACCGTTGGTGATACCGTAGCGCTTGAGCTCGTGAGAGTAGGCGGCGGCGAGGACCTTATCGCCGGTGAGCTCAGAGTAGACGATCTGAGTGACGATGTCGCGGTTGGTGAAGCGAACGACCATGCGGTACTTGGGAGCATTGTACTTGTTCTTGGCCTGAGTGATCAGGCGCTTACGAGCATAGTAGTCGGTCTTTCCCTCTCTGCGACGGCGGTACTTGGTTTGGTAGCGGCTGTAGACAAAATGTTAATATTAATAGATGTTTTTCAATATTCCTGGGGGGAAATGCTTACCTGAAGTACGCGCTGCTCTTGACAGTTTTGTGGAAAGGCTGCCAAAAAAAGCAATCGAGTCAGCAATTTGCGCTTCAGAAACCCAACATCCGAAGCATCTTGCAAAGACCCGTCCCCAGTTCGATCATGAAAAACGTGGATTTTTCAAGACGAACGAAAAACATAACATTCTAAGGGTATCATTCCAGGTGAATGGCAGTAAGGACTCACCATCTTGACGGCTGTGGCTGACTGAGGACCGAGTTGTCGACGTTGGCTGCAGAAAAGAATTTGAGAAATTTCGTGCGTTGACTTTGTGGACGGGCTCGCTTAGCGTGGTTTGCATCCAGACGCAGCAGTGTGGTCGGCGACGAGGGGCGGGACAGCCAAGACTCTTCAGTTGTTCCCCACCATTTAGAAGAAATGCATTCTACACCATTAAACAGCCACCAACAAAGGAACGCAGAAGGATGAAAAAAAGAAAAGGAAAAATGATATATTGAATATATAACTAATAATGGGATTGAAATGAAAGATCTAGAAGGATAGTGCTTTATCTTTGAAATATCTTTCTTCGCTGGATATCTATGAGCTGCTCAATTGGCCCACCCTCTATAGCTTGGCTTTATCGTCCAACAATTGAAGACCGGTGATCTTCTCCAACTCCTTGACTGCTTCTTCGATATGTCCGAGATTCACCTTAACTGTCCTCATCCCGATGGCCTTCGCTGGCTTCAGATTCTGACCAATGTCATCGAGGAAAACGACGTCTGACGCGCTCACAGGCTTCAATCCCTTTCTCTTGGCCGCGGCGTTCATTTCGTCAAGAGCAGCTAGGTATATTTTTGGATCGGGTTTCCGGAGACCCGTGTGCGCGGATGAGATGAAGAAGTCAAATGTGGTCTTACGCCCTATGGTGTCTTTATTGAAGTCATGCCCGTCGGGGAATTTAACTGTGTTCGATAAGGCACCCATGATAAACTTCCCTGACTCCTTCAATTTCTTCAGCGCGGGAAACATGTAAGGATCGGGTGTTCTAGATATTCTCATCATTTCCCAGAAAAGCCATTCGGCATCCACCTTGGGCACTGGCGGTATGGAAACCGGGGCATCGGGCGCTTTTTTCTTTTGGAGGTTTTCGTTGAATTGCTTCCATAGAGTAGGGTCTCTTAGGTCCCGATTAAACTCGGCGAAAAAGTCCCCATCCATCGGTATTTCCCCTCGCTCTAGCCTGTGCCAGCTACCGTTGGGCGAGGTTCGCGAGATGCTGAAATTTACCCATCCTGGAGGGATGCCGTTGGCAATCTCGTAATCTAAGATCGCCTGAAAAGGCGATACAACCTAATGTAAATATCAGTGGCCCGTAATGCATTTCCTATGGTAACAATAATGCTGCCTTACACACACTCCGCCAATATCAAACAGAAGGCCGACAGGCTGGTTCTCCGCCATGGTGAACCTCGGGCGGTACAAACGATCCAGGCTCAAGTAGTGGTTTTTATAAATGCCAGGGAATAGAACAGGAGTCGTGAAGTAGAGGATGTTAAAATTAACCTTTTAGTTGGAGTAACAGATGGTATTTGTTGTCTCTCTTAGCTCTGCGGAGTCTTAGTGAGACTTGATGGAGAAGGTTATTTGCCGAGGTATATATCGGCGTCGAAGTTCCAATATGCAAGGCCGGCCGAGGGAGACCTAACACCCTTGAATAGGAAGCCTCCTCATATATTTACTTTTATTTTGCTTTCGAATTACTGCACTGAGGGAGTTTGGGATCGGCACTATGGGATCTCGGGCACACTTTCGTCTCAGTTGAAAAAATCATGCAGTGTTTTATCTCGAGCAACAATGGCGGACTTGGGATAAAACCACGTGATCGCGACCGGGAGTGGCTCATGTTCGAAAGGTCGAAGCGCCCCAGTCTTGATGGGAAAGCAGAACTACAGCATCGTCGCTATGGGGCCATGGAATCCTCCCGCTCACTTGCTGAATTGAAGTCATCATTTATTCGGACACAGGTGCGCATTTTGTCGGAAACCCTCGAAGCGCCAGAGGATTGGAGGAGTTATGTGGTCCAACCCGCTGAAGATGACCTTGGTGATAAGGTTGTTAGGGATGTACTGCAGAAATGTAGGCGCAACTGCCCATCTTTACCCTGGTTTCTTGAATATACCACCCTATTCGGATCCTTACGATATTGATCGCTATTTATTCCTTCGCATTCTGCACGAGGTACACCAAGCTGACGAGCCTCGTTTTTCTAGTGAACGCAGCCTTGAAACAACATAATCGCATTGCTTATTCCTCCCAGGCAATTCAACATGTCGCACAGCAGATTACAAGTCTATACTGGTCCTCAGTGAACCAGACCACACGCGATGTCACGTCGCTGGAGAAGGGCGTGGATAAAACCGTCGATTTATCTAGTTATCTGTGAGTTTTCCTTGTAGGAAGCACCTCCGGCCCATCGTCCGTTTGCCCCTGACACGTACCAGGAACATTACCCAGCTCCCAGCGGACCTGCATGACGAATCCGTGAGCGAGGATGAGCGCCTTAGGTTCGACCCCTTGTTGCAGAATTCCAGTTTTATCTAGCTCATCGTTGTACAGATACCAGCAGCTTAGAGAACGGCTTGTGAGCCTTGATGGTTTGCGGCAACAACGCCAGCGGCGTTTAGAGCAATTACGGCAGTTGCAGCTTCTCCTAGCCCCATTTCAGGAGCCGCAGAACAACATCCAACCGAATCTAATCACGCGAGATGGCGAGTTAATCCAGGAGCTGGAAAAAATGAGAATGCTGGTTGCACGCGTCGGTGGTCGAATTGAGCACAGCCAGAAAAACAGAAGTGATGGCGAAGGTGATTCTCCGTGGTTGGGTACTGATCAGAAGCTTGCGGCTCTTCTTGACATGAATTGAAAATAATAATAATTTATTACTTTTCCTCTACCCGCAAAGTAATGAGAATAATATGAGCATAAAGTTAAGACGACAACTTAAGAAATGGACTGGGCTTGTTCTCAAGAAGAACAAAGATCTTTGAACATAACAGTTTATCTTTGACATGCAACTTTTCTGCTTGGATGGCCCGACCAGTAACAGAAATGCATGGCGAAAGGAAACAAAAAGCCAGAGACCCTAGGTATTATTTCCATTTGGCTTTTCATCGACCAACAAAAAGTAATAATTGCCTATTAGCCTTGAAGAAGTGCAAGGGGGGTGGGAGAAGGAGGAGTTGACTGCAGGTGCACCACTCAGAGCAGGTGCCAGTGACAGGAAAGTGAAAATAGTCAAAAGAAAAATAAGAAATTCCAAACAGTCCCTGTGCCTGCCTAGGATCCCTCTTTGCACACAAAACAAACGCTTCCTCATTTCATCTGCAGGACCACCCACTTATTTCCCTTCAACTCTGGTGTTTACCTGTGCTATCTCTATCATTCTTCAAGATGGAGAATCCATGCGATGACACCGCCCCAGAGAGTGGCTTTTGTGAGGCTGGTGATCGGAGCTTATCATCCGAATCTCCGGCGCTTGACTGTTTTGGTGATGGCCGCTCCCCGTCCTCTCCTGGAGATACTACTCTGAGTACGCCCCATGCTCTCAACAACACGAAGTCGGAGGAAGCTTTTTTCCCGGCTTCAATCCTGGTTGATACATCCGTCCCTACATTTATTCACGACGAACAGATCGAGAACGAGGCTCCTCGCCCATCCGACACCATCGGTACCTCTAGCCTTTCTTGTGCTTCCAAGGCACCATTTGTGCGTGGGCATCGTCGTCGCTCCACCCACGTAACTCGACGTGACCTTGAGAAATTTAGAAAGGACGTTCTAGGTGTCGAGTCTCCTGCCTTTGGATTTGACGACGAAAACGCCCCTGTTGCGAACCTCAATCCTGCTGTTGACCCTCAATTTGAAGCTTTGAATCGTGCTTTCGAGACTGCGACCATGTCTCTGAATAACAACGGTGGAATGGCCGGTGGTAACCCTGGGTCTGGCATGTTTGCTGGCTACTCCGATAACTCTACGAGCCCTCAAAACTTGGCTGGTGTCCCTCGCCAGTCAATCCCAACCCCGATCCCCCACACTCCTGGTCAGGTTAACGGCGGAATGGCTGCGATGAACGGCGGTATGCCCATGAATGCAGGCCACCAGATGGATCTTCGTCACCTTTATGACATGGTGCTCGAATTGAGCGATGTTTTGAAGAATAACCGTGAGATGACCAAGACAATTGTATCCAGCGCGGAGGAAATCATGGTAAGTTTCGCTTAATATATTTGTCGCCTACATCATGTTGACAGTAGCACAGAAGCGCTCTTCATCAGAGGGAACCAGTCCTAGCCTACAGCAGGTGAATGGTGAAATCACCGGTAAGCCCCAGATACCTTTGATTATTCTATTCGGGTTGGTTTTGCTAACCATATTAGGTGCCCGTATTGCCGAGCTCGAGCGTGCTCTTACCAAAGAAAAACGCCTGGTTGAAATACTCAAGAATGAGCAGGTCGAGAACACCAAGCTGATTGGAGAATACGAGGCCGCTGTGGGTACTATGGTCGAGCAGATCCGTAACTATTGCCACAACAATAATACGCATTACCTTGCACAGAAGCGCCATTATAACAATTTGCTCCAGGCAGAGCGCGATGCCCATCTGGAAAGTCGTCTGGATCGCGACCACTGGCACGCACAGACAATGAAATGCGCCGAGATGATTCGGACTGCCTACCGCCTCCGGTGCGAGGAAGAAGAGACGCCCGTTCGCGTTGTTGCCGGTCTTCAGAACGAGGTGCGTGCCTACCGCAATGCCCTTGGTATGGAGCCGGAGAAGCCGGAGGAAGAGTACGGATGGGAAATATTGAAGGACGTGCCCGGTGGCTCGGAATGAAGGATAGCTCCCCTGGACGAAGCACATGAGATATGACCGATTTCGTTGCGGATTTCTTTCTCCCGTCGGCGAGGCGTTTTGGGTAGTCATTTTAGCGGCTACGAATGATTTTCTCTTTTTAACTGGTGAGGATACCCCATCTTTGAATGACATGCGTGTACTCTAGTGGTCTTCTGAGCATTTGGCGGCGAATAAAACCCACGGTTTCTGGTTTTACACACTCTTGGGAATCCGGATATGCTGGACATTTTCTGCGGGGGCCTTTGAAAAAAAAAGCTGGATCTGGGGGGGAATTTTTTCATTGCCTTGGTAGTTGAATAATCTACATTCTTCTCTCGAGACAAAAGTTTAGATGCCTTTAGTTTTTAATAACACAATTACTCGGTGTAAAACACTTCATCCAAAACCTTCCACCAACCGGGGCCTTCCGCACTTCCCACTGCACCGGGGATAGGACTCTCCTAAACGAACACATCATTATCTGTTACCACCACCAGTACCTCAATTCTTGATCCCTCTGTAATAGACCCAAAGCGGGAAAAAGAATTAAAAATAAAACATACCTGCATCCCATCCGTCATAGCCCACCACTCCCTGACCTTCGGATTAGCCCTCATTTTCTCCATATCCCCTTCATAATCGCTCCCAATGTACTTGAATGTCGCGAATAGCGTTCGATCATTATCGAAGAAGATGGAGTCTTCCCTCCCCCCTCTGTATTAGCTCCTTGCCACAACTAATAATAGGGAGGGAGAACAATTAAAAAAAAGGCGTACAATCAACAATATTACACTCTTTGATCTGTTGTAGAACCTCGGGCCAGACGTTTGCGTGACATTCTTTGTATGCTGCTACAGCGGAGGGCTTGAGGTGCACGATTTGGGCAATGCGGCGGGTTGGCATTTTAGTTTTTAGCTCCAAGTATAGCTGGATATTTGTTGTGTAGGGGCTGGGAAAGATCAATTAGAATATATTTTTCTTTCTTTCTTTCTTCATGGAAATATTTCGAAGGAAAAGAGGAAGTGAGGGGAGAGTTAACCCCTCATTTCATCTTTCATGTTCTTCTCGGGGGGAATTAACCCGAGGGTCCAGTTTTACTTGGATGATGATCTTCAGGGAAAAGGCCCAGGGAATAATGAAATAAGATCAATATTTTAAAACTTTTGGTAAGTTAATATATCTATCTCTTGATTGTGTACATCTCGCTCTATATCTCTTTTTCTTTCAGCTAATTATTGTCAAATCAAGCATGCGTGTAAGTAAGGTTTGTCAAAATATAAAGAAAAAGAAGTAGAAAATAAGAGATCAAAGATTAAAATCGAAAACAGAAAAGAAGAAAGAATGGGTGGTATCTCTATCGCTGTCTAAAACAAAAAGAAACGCGCGCCAGGTGAATAGAAACCCAAACGTCTAACACCAAAAGAATATCTAATATAAGCGGGGGTAAAAAAAGAGGTCTAGTTTTGCATAAGTTGACTTTTCGGCACTGGTCGAATCCAGGAAACTGCCAGGTGAGCGGCGATGGAAATCGCTCCAAGAATCCAGATACCGCGTGCGTAGTCATGGTGCTGAAATCGGAAGATAATGGCGAAGATGATGCCTCCTAAGTTTCCGAAGCCACCAACCATACCAGAGACAATACCTATGAGGAATTGTTAGAGCGTTGATTGATACATAGAGAATAAAATAAAGGGAGAATATAGGAGATGAGGAGGAAGGGGCACTCACCATTGGCAAAAGGGTGAACATGAGGTACAACAGCAAAGACGACTCCATTACATGCTTCAAGGAAGAATGCTAGACCAGCTGTGAGCCCAAACATAGTCGCCTCGGACTTGGGGTCTGAGAGCCCGATAGCAAGCTCGAATCCACCCATGAGTATACCAAAAGAGGAGAGAAGGATTTTCTTTGACCACACCGAGCCAGTGTACTGATACGCGAGGTCAGCCATGAAGCCACCTGCGGGACGGCAAATGACGTTCAGGAATCCGAACATGGCCGCCCACTTTCCGGTCGAAGTCTGGCCCATATATGGGAAGTTTTTCTCGTAGTACTCGCCCAGAATGGAGTTGATGGCGAGCTCGGAACCGAAGGCACAGGCGTAAGGAATAGCCACGGCAAAACTAGCCATGCTGAAGACCACGCTGAGGGCTTCCTTAGCGGTGGGTGCAATCACGGTATCGTTACGAAGGGCACTGAGCTCTCCAATGACTTGAGCACCATCACGGTCTACGGGGTAAGGGGACATTGCCCCCTTCTTCTCCACGTCTGCGGCAATATTGGTGATGGAGGGAGCACCGGAGGGCTGCAGAGATTGGTTGAGGTCAATGATGTTACCCTCGGACTGGTTGTTCTCCTTGGCCCAGATGTGGCGTTCTGACCATTTGCCCGTGGGAGTGTCCTCACAGAGGAAGAGCATACCAAGAGCAGCGGAGACGATCAGGATAAAGGGCACGATGTAGGCCACACGCCAAGCCTTGTGTTCGGTTAGGCCTTGGTTGTGAACGAGGGAGTCGAAAATAGCGGGCATGACGAAGCTAACGAAGTGGTGGAAATGTTAGAGAAGGTGGAAATGAAAAGGCGCAGCAGGTAAGGAATCAACTCACTATGTGATACCACCGCCTGCATTTCCTAGGCCCGCAGCCAGGGAATTGGCGGTTCCAACGACCTTCTTGTCGAAAAATCCAGTACACCATACTTGACAGGGCACGAAGGTTCCCCCAAGGATACCGATGAAGAAACGCAAAGCAATAAGGCCCTCAGGGGTTGTGACTAGGCCGGCCATGGCTGTGGGAATGGAGCCCGCAAGCAGGAGCCCAATAAAGACCAAACGGGGACCAAAACGGTCGCATAGCGCGCCACAAATAAATCGAACAAGCAGCCTAACAGGTCAGATTTTGGATGAGATTTCTCCGGCGAAAGAACTTACGTGGCTGCGAGAGCAACAATATTGGAATTGGCAACCTGCGCCTGGGACATTTCCAGATCCTGGCGAATTGTGACTGTCAACTGCACTAAGTGTCAATAGCTGTTTATTCCCTTGCGTACAATGAGCGAGGAAGGGATTTATGAAACGATAATACTCACCAGAGGAGGAAAAGCATACCAAGAGAGGAATGCAACCATGAAACTCAGCCACGAGAAGAAGAAGACTCGTCCATACTTGTTGAACGGGTTTAGAAGTGGGATAGAGAGTGCTTTCTGATTGCTTGGGTTGACCTCCGGAGAGGCAAAGATCCAGTTGGCGGCACCCATCTCTCCAAGTGCTCTCTGCGTCAGTGACTACTGTGTGATAAGGGAAGAAGGAGCAGTAAGAAGGCCAAGCTCCAGAGGACGGATCTACCCGTGTCGGTTACCTCCAGGGTAATATTTCGAAAAGACCAATGAAGCTAAGAAAGAGAAGAAGTGGTGATCCTGCAACCCCAACGAGAGTCAGATAGATTGAATGAGATTCTTGGCTATGAACGAAAAGGATTTGGAAAGGGAAGGTTAAGGCTTGATATATAAGCCATGATATTTTAGGAACTAGACCTCCGAACTAGAAGATCTGAATAGGAAATGAAAACGAACGTAATATCTATCTCCTAGGATCGTAAAATCAATAACGTCAAGAAGGGGGAGAATATCAGGAGCCGTTAGATTATTAAAAATGCCAACCAAATTGATGTCTCCGTGATATTCGTAACGGTAAATTGAAACACAGATTAACAGTCTGAATCATCGGCAGCCACAATCAGGGAAAACTCTATCTTAGCCAGGTTCAGGTTGTTGATCTTCGAAATCCACATTTCTGCCTGGTGTTAGTGGTCCCAATTCCGAAGTCTGGACAATTGGGCCCGTGGAAATAGAGCCCGTCCCGCCTCCAGAGCTGAAGAGATTTGGGCTCGCAAAAGACCAATTCCCCTCATCTGCCACGGGAGATAAGGAAAATGTACGGCCCACACCCGAGACGGGGGGGGGGTGGGGAGACACCATGGAGGTGTCAGAGATGGGCCGATCTCATCTGCTGGAACTTGAATGGCCGTCAGACTCGGTTTTCAAGTCACTGATAAGGCCCAGTTTTGTCGGAAAAAGTAAAAATAAATAAATAAATAAATAAATAAAAAAAGAAAAAAATAATAATCTAGACAAACGCACAGACTCTGCGGCCTCAGTCTATTGGGAGCCAGGGCTCTTCCCCTTGTGGTCAACTAGTCCTCAATCGCTCCTAGGAAGTACGTAGGAGGAATGGAAAAAGAAAAAAGCTTCTTGTCAAGCGATGGATCGATTGAGGGCCATTCATTCAGTTCCCAGATCGACAGAACCATTGAAGGTTCGCCAAGTAGATAACTTCCTGGAGTGCGATTGGATGGTTGTCTGCAATGTATGCTCCTCGGAAGAAATAAATAAAGATTAACCTTCCATCTAGGTACCGGCGGAGTGAGAAGGAGCGCACAGAGCGTCATCAACTGCCAGGGAGGATTTGTTGCTGTGACGAGCCCTCCGAGCGTTTCGCCATGCAAATTGGATGGAGACGGCCATGCTCTGGATGACAGTCAAGGAATCTTTGCTGGTTTGCTCCGCGGAAATGTCGATGGCGAAAAGCTGGCTTTTAATAGGGAACGATGGGTCCTGGTCTCAGCACAGTGGATCCGGATAGGACTAAGGTACGAAACAGCCTAGTCCCTGTCGTCCGATGGCCCCAAGATCTGGCGAAGTTCACTGGGCAATATGTAATCTAACTCCACTGCAGGAGATAAGCTGCCCAACCCAGCCAATCAGAGGCGGTCTATATCAACCATCCCATTGCCTCTATCTTTGACAGTCAAGATCATTATATCAACTTCTATCAGAGCCTTCAATGTGTCACCGAGGCAATCAACTCTCGATGTCTTCCTGCTCCTCCTTTCTCACCGAGTAGCCGATGAAAAATGTCACAATCGTTGTTGTTGCTGTGCGCAGGGACCATAGCTAGTCTGCCAACCTTATTTAAGACGTAAAAGTAAAACTAGACGACGATCTGGAGATAGACTGGGAGCCACCTTAATGAGATGTGCAGTTCACCTATTAACTAGTGCCTAAAATTTTCTTTGTTCTCCTGGATAGTGGACACGGGCTCAAATCGAGGATATTACCATCATTGAAAAATAAAGACGAACTGCTAGCAACGTTCCCGCTGTCCGAAAAAAGGAGTAAACGAGAAATAGGTAAATAAAATAAACCGACAAATGAAAATACTAGTATATCTAACGCTCTAATATCACATGCAATCATCATTAGGGGAATAAGAAACGACCGCTACCAGTCGATCGACTTGATGGGCCGTGCGGGTATGCCGCTTCCCTTCTCGCCCATCTTTTTACCCTTCGTCCCCTTATGGTATTTCTTATCGTACGCTTCAAATGGATCTGAAGCTTCCCCTTTCTTTACTTTCCACTTCTCTGTGCCTAGAACCGAGTCTAGCTCCTCAACGGGGGGAAGCTTCATGTAGATCCACCCGTCAGCACGTTCCTCCACGGGGAAAGTAGCAATGTTCATTGCGTCATCGTTCGAGCACCGACCCGCTTGCTCGCCATTGAGCTCGAAGTTACGCTTGTGGTAAGGGCAAGAGACCCAATATTTGCCCGCGTCATCGTCGCCGATCAGACCATCGGAAAGCACAAAGACCCGCTTGTGGGGGCACATTTGCTGAGTCGCATAATACTTGCCCTTGACCTTGAAAATAGCCAACTGGGTATCCCCACGCTTGATGTTGGCCGATGAGATGGCTGGTGGGCCATCGGAGAAGTAGTCAGCCTTGATGACGGGCTGCCATGAGAGGTCGGACCATTGATGACCCTTGAAATTTTCCTCGGCGCCGTCCTTGGGCCAGTATGTCGGTCGTTGTTGATCCCGTTCCTTGACAATTTCGACGTTCTCTAGTGTCTCGTCGGTGTTGGCAAATTGCTGGAAGTATTTGCGGCGCTTAGGATTTTTGACCGTCTCAGTCCATTCACAGAAGAAGCTGTCCACTAGGTCTTGCATCTGCTTCTCCATCTCCGCACCGATTCCGAGCTTGTCGTTGAGGACAACATCTTTTAGGTACTCGATTCCCCCGGGAAGACCCTCCACCCATCTTGCGGTACGTTGAAGCCTGTCTGCCGTCCTGATGTAGAAAATAAGGTACCGGTCGATGATAGGGATAACCTGCTCTGGCGGCACGTCCTTTGCCAGCAACTCTGAGTGACGTGGTTTGGCACCACCATTGCCGCCAACAAAGATGTTGTAGCCCTTTTCGGTGGAAATAAGGCCAAAGCTATGGAATGTGAGCGATAACATCTTTACTGGCTGAGGGAGCCACTTTGAACTTACTCCTTATTTTGAGCTTCGGCGCACTCTCTTACACAGCCAGAGACAGCTCCCTTCATCTTATGAGGAGCTCGGATACTTTTGTAACGTTCCTCTAGTCGAATAGCCATGCCAACACTGTCTCCCACTCCGAAACGACACCAAGTAGTACCAACACAGCTCTAAAATAACCGTTAGGGGAACTTCGCAACCCGAGGCTTCGGGAGAAATTAAATACTCACCTTGATGGTTCGAAGAGACTTCGCGTACGCGTGACCGCTCTCCAGACCAGCATCCACAAGTTCAGTCCAGATATCAAGGAGATCTTGTTTCTTGGCTCCAAACATGTCGATACGTTGACCACCCGTAATCTTGCAGTAGAGATCGTACTTCTTGGCAACCTGACCGATCGCGATCAACTTGTCTGCAGTGATTTCACCACCGGGAACACGGGGAACCACGGAGAATGTTCCGTTTCTCTGAATGTTGGCAAGGAATCGGTCGTTGGTATCTTGAAGCTCGTGATATGCGTGGTCCATGATGTGATGGTTGTAAAGACTGGCGAGGATTGATGCGATAGCTGGTTTACATAGCTCACATCCAAGTGATTCGGGAACTTTGCCAACGCTCTTCATCACTTCGTCGAAGGTCTTCAGCTGCTTGATTGCGATGACATTATATAGATCGGCTCGAGAATAAGGAATATGAGCACAGACTATTTCAGATTAGCGGTGTGGGAGTGCGGCTCTTGTCATTGGAAATCACATACCGTTATTGGAGACTTCCTGACCCATGTCCAGCATGGTCTTATTGAAGATAGATTGTACAAGGGGCATACAGCCACCACACCCGGTTCCTGCCTTGGTGCATGACTTGACGTCGGCCATTGTCTTGCAGGTACCTGTCTTGACACTTTCAACTACGTCTCCTTTTGTCACGTTATGGCACGAACAAATCTGGGCGTCATCATCTCTGTGGAAGGTACGAAAATTTAGTAATCTGACCAGAGTGACATCTCGTCATGTTCCAGCGACTTACAGATCATCTGCGTTCTCTTCCCCCCCATTCTGGGCACCAAGAATGAACTCGCTCGGAGGGACCTCTAGCTGCTTTTGTGTTTTGACCATTTGATTCAATTTGACGTAGTCCTTGGTGTCCCCAATCATCATACCTCCGAGCAGGTATTTCCCATCCATGGTAAATAAATATTTTTTATAGACACCGCCAAAGGGGTCCCTGTAGGTGAGCGCCTTAACAGCCGTCTCTCTCTCGGCTTCATCTCCAGAGCTTCCAGCGCTTCCAGTATCGGAGAGCTCTGGTCGTTGTCCAGGCAGGAATTTAGGGCCGTCGCGGTCAGCGAAGAAGTCACCAAAGCTAGCGACATCAACCCCCAACAGCTTAAGTTTGGTGCTCAGGTCCGGGCGCTTAAAGCTCTTTGCTTCCTCGGCTGGGTGAGTTAGATTGAAGGAAAGAACATCCGCCATTTCAATTCCGGGAGCGATAATTCCGAAGGTCTGGTTTTCCCAACTCGCGCATTCACCAATTGCATAGATGTCATCGATCGAAGTTTGTAAACTAAAGAGCCCTGTTAGAGCGCCGCGAGCTTAATATATGGGGTTTCTGCAATAAGCGGCAAATATCACCTTTCACTGATAACAAACCCACCGCGTTTGGCACGCTGGATTCCGGCGCTGATCCCTAGTTCGTCTCGAGGCTGAACTCCAATCTGTTATATAGAGTTAGCCGATCATGTAGAGTAGTGATATTACAAAAGCATGTGTGGCCTACAGCAAAACAGATACAGGAACAGCTGATCTCCTCCCCGTCCTCAAATAAGAGACCAGTGACATTATTATCGTCATCGGTGTGGATTTTGGCAACACGTTTTTGGTGCAGAACCTCCAGGCCGAGATCCCTGATCTTTTTGGTGACGAGAGTGCCCGCATCGCCGTCAAGCTGCCTCGCAAGAACCCATTTGTTGCGGTCAATGAGCTTCACACTACCAAAATCTTGGAGATCCGTCATGGCCTTTGCAGCTTCTAGGCCTAGCAACCCTCCTCCAACAGTAACACCAGTTGAACCTTTGTGTGCGGCGGCAAATTCCATCAGCCGCTCGAGATCCGAAATGGTACGGTAGACGAAAATACCCTTGGCATCGTGGCCTGGGGTGTGGGTGGGAAGCACGGCATCTGACCCCGTGGCGAGGACAAGAATGTCGTATGAGATAATGTCACCAGTAGATGTTTTCACAGTCTTGTGTTCGGGGATGACTTCCGTTACTTGGGTGTTGAGGTGGTAATCGAAAGATCGGTCTTTGAATGAGCCGTACTTTTTTAGGCGGCGAACGATTAGTACCAAATGTTAGGACACAATCCTCTCTTGAGAGGTCACTTGCGAGGTACGTACCCATTCCTTTGGATTGAGGTACAGGTCCTCAATCTTGCGATGCTCGAAGAAGGAGGAAAGCCCCACGCGGTTGTAGGCAACATGGGGCTCTTCTCCAATGACGACAAGGTCATACTGGCCCCTCTCTGCATCATGTTTTACTAGCTTCTCACTGATGAAGAGTATTTGGTCAGCAACAGCCCATGCTGGCTCTTCAATTTCCATCCGAGGCTAGCTTCAGCGTACATGAATGAAATGGCAACCATGCCCAAACCTACTACCACAATGCGCTGGCGTCGGTTTACGTCATGGTGGGGAGCTGGTCCCTCTGTTGTGGCATCAATTTCGGGGATATGAGAAATGGCAACGCTGCCATTGCCAGCGTCACTGGTTCTGGAACCGTCCAACAAGGGCATAGTGCTGGGTGGATGGGCGGTGAACTTGGGGAACAGCCTTAGTGAGGGAAGGACATCCTATAAGAGGGGAACCGAAGGGGAGTTGAGTTCTTCTCCTGCTCTACATATATGGAAAGGTTGCTTCGCCATGCCAAGTGACTATTTACTAGGGACCTCATTTCTCCGTGGCTCCGGGGACATGAGATAATCGAATGAACCAATGCTAAATTCAAATACAAAGCACCGATCTCGCGGGTGACTTATTGGGAAGAATAATAATAATAATGATATGCCTCCCACTAGCGTGGTACAATACAATTGCACTTCACCTGGCAAGTTCTAAACCCTGCCGAGGGTGGGTATGGCGTGGAGCGTGTCAGAGGCTGACGGTGACTGGATCGATAAGCCTGCCTAGATCGAGGCAGCCGGTCGGGACGGTTGCTTCCATAAGAATGAGGGCTTCTGCTGGAACACTCTAACCCGAAGGATAAAGCAGAGAGAGAAAAAGGAAAAATAGAATTTACAGTGTGGAATATCAAAGTAGCGGATCGAGACATCTCCGCGGAAATGAAGCGCGACAGGCCCCGACGTCTGATTGGCTGTAATGGGGCGGTGATCGACCGCTTATCTCTCGTAGGAAGATAAGAGGTTCGCCCCCCCTGTAATTGGCTGGCGACTTCCCTGAACAACCACTTGTTCCCAACTCCCCGGAAATTCCCTCAACCCAAGGGATAAAGAAAGGGTTGTAATAAGGAGTAGGTAATAAGAATAACAACTTAATCACTCCCCCGTCAACGTCCTGAACGATGTTTTCCTTGGCCGGTCTCCTCATTATGAATAATTGCTATTAATCATTCCCCCGATGCCTGACTGCCCCTTCTCCACCAGGTTATTTGTATCTCCGGTTGGGAAGGCCCAATCTCTCCCGATTATCAATTGGGGAGCGGCATGGTGACCGCGAGGAATAATGACGATAGGACTACGTGTATTAAGTTCGAGGCTCTGAGATTGACGACGGAAAAGCTGTTTTGCCAGTGGCTTAGCGCCTGGAGCTCAAATTAGGAACCGTGGGATCTAACGATTCCGTCAAGACCAATTGAGGTCGGAAAGGAAAAGAAAAAGCAGGAGATTGAAAAAAAAAATAAGACATGGTGTTAAGGAATCCTCGGATCCTTTTGTTCTGTTGTCCTGGGTGCTCTTGCTGGTCCGGCATCTGCCTGACGTCTGTCAGATCCCGCGGAGATTGGTGGCATCTTGATGTCCATGCTGGTATTCGTTGTCTTTCTCCGAGGCTGCAAGGAGTGTGAGAAAGTTGTAGTCATAGCCTAGAGTTGATCCGAATGTCCACGTCTTCTCAAACCCATTCTTAACGTCTATCTTATTGCCTTTGACGTTAATTTCTCGTTTCTCCGAGCCATTCCAACTGCGTCATCCTTCCCGGTCCACTTAATCATTTTAGCTCTGTATTTCATCTTCAAAAAATCCATTCTTCCCTGGTTTCATCCCCATTGTCATTATTTTCCTCGTAGGCCTCATTCTCCCCTCCTAAGCATTCATCATGTCGACGATCACTCAGGTTAGGAAGGGGAGAATCATCCCAAAGTCCCAGTCCATCAAAACCGCACAGATCAAGTATGAAGAGCATGAGATCTCAGAAGTTGACCTGTCTGATCTTCCCTTACCGCCACCTTCTAAGCGGCCGACCGAAGTCTTGAGTTTAGATAAAGGGACACCCGATAACCATGTTCCCCGTGATCCCCGGCTTATCAGATTAACGGGTGTTCATCCTTTCAACGTCGAGGCTCCATTAACAGCACTCTTTAAAGAAGGTATGTAAGCTTCCGGGATATACACATACGTATACACATAAGTGAATATGGTCCGCGATGTCTTCTTACTCACACACTAAAAGGTTTCTTGACAACGCCCGAACTATTCTATGTTAGAAACCATGGTCCTGTCCCACATGTCAGAGATGAAGATATCCCCAACTGGGAGATCAGCGTCGAAGGGTTCGTATCCCTCGCTATCTGTCTCACAGCCCCGCAGACTAACAGACGGGTATAGACTGGTGGAGAAGCCGATAGTCTTGAGTTTCCGGCAAATATTGCAGAATTATGATCAGATCACGGCTCCGGTCACACTCGTGTGTGCTGGTAACAGGCGAAAAGAACAAAATACAGTCCGCAAATCAAAGGGTTTCTCATGGGGTCCAGCTGGCCTGTCGACCGCTCTATTTACCGGCCCTATGATGGCGGATATCATTCGAAGTGCCAAACCCCTGCGCAAGGCTAAATATGTCTGTATGGAAGGAGCTGACAAGCTAGTATGATAAACACTCCACGCACCATGGAGATTCGTACCTTGCTAACCTTTCACCATAGCCTAACGGTTACTACGGCACATCGCTCAAGTTAAACTGGGTCTTGGACCCTAACCGGGGTATCATGCTTGCTCATAAAATGAATGGGGAGGCATTGCGACCCGACCACGGTCGGCCCCTTAGAGCGGTGGTGCCAGGCCAAATCGGTGGCCGAAGTGTGAAGTGGTTGAAGAAGTTGATTGTCACCGATGCTCCCAGTGATAACTGGTATCACATTTATGACAACCGCGTGCTACCGTAGGTGTTTTTCATTCCATTTCTTGTTCAGGCCTGCTTACTACCTATTAGGACGATGGTTACTCCTGATATGGCGTCACAAGACCCTGCGTGGTGGCGCGATGAACGGTACGCAATTTACGATCTTAACGTAAATTCTGCCGCTGCGTATCCGCAACACAAGGAAACATTGGACCTAGCATCGGCCGGGCCATTTTATCATGCTAAGGGGTATGCTTATGCAGGTGGCGGTCGAAGGATCACGAGAGTTGAGATTTCAGTTGACAAAGGCAAATGTATGAAGTTCCTCCCATGCGTCTCCTTGTTCTACCAATATTGATTGCGACTCTAGCTTGGCGTTTGGCACACATCGACTATGCAGAAGACAAATATCGAGACTTTGAGGGCAACCTATTTGGAGGTAGAGTGGACATGACATGGCGTGAAGCGTGCTTCTGCTGGTGCTTCTGGTCTATCCAAATCCCCACAACCGATCTAGAAAATAGCGACGCCCTTCTTGTCCGAGCGATGGATGAAGCAATGAGTGTGCAACCACGAGACATGTATTGGTCTGTGCTGGGAATGATGAACAATCCATGGTTCCGCGTTACAATCACCAAGGAGAACAACATGTTGCTCTTCGAGCACCCCACCGATCCTACCGGCGCTGGAGGGTGGATGGAACATGTTAAGAAGGCAGGTGGTGATCTGACCAATGGTAACTGGGGTGAAAGGCACGAAGGAGAAGAGTCCATGGAGCCTGAACCCGTTGTTGAGATCAATATGAAGAAGGATGGAGTGAACCGAATGATCGATCTACAGGAATTCAAGAGTAATTCGAGCGATGAAAAGCCTTGGTTCATTGTCAACGGTGAGGTGTATGACGGCGCGGGTTTCCTCGAGGGCCACCCTGGTGGAGCACAGAGTATCATTTCGTCTGCCGGAACAGATGTTTCGGAGGAATTCCTTGCAATTCGTAAGTCACACCGACGATGAACTCTTATGCGACAAGGGAAATAAATCTAAGAATGACTACTAACACCGGCCGCAGACAGTGAAACAGCCAAGAAAATGATGCCCGACTATCACATCGGAACAATGGACAAAGCCTCTCTGGAGGCACTCCAGAAAGGTGGCGAGGCGGAGAGCGATGAGCCTCGTGAGACATTTCTCACGCCCAAGTCGTGGAAGAAGGCAACGCTCACGAAAAAGACGGACATCTCCTGGGACACGCGCATTTTCAGCGTCTCACTGGAACACGAGGACCAAAAGTTGGGCTTGCCTACCGGCCAACATCTTATGATCAAGATTCCGGATCCAAAAACCGGGGAAGCAATCATCAGGTCCTATACCCCCATCTCAGAAACTGCACAGAGGGGTATTTTGGACATTTTGATCAAGATATACTTTGACACACCGGCTGGCCCTGGAGGCAAAATGACAATGGCCCTCGATAAACTCCCATTGGGCTCTACCATCGAATGTAAGGGCCCCACTGGCCGGTTCGAATACCTCGGAAATGGTAATATCCTGGTTGGTGGCAAAGAACGCCGTGTTCGGTCCTTTGTGATGATCTGTGGAGGTACGGGGATCACCCCTGTCTTCCAGGTATTACGTGCTGTAATGCAGGATTCAGAGGATCCCACAACTTGCATTCTCCTTGACGGCAACCGACAGGAGGAAGACATTCTATGTCGCTCCGAGCTTGATGCATTTGTCGCGACCGACAGTAAGAAATGCACAGTGATTCACACCCTGACGAAAGGCCCTGATAACTGGACGGGGCGCAGGGGACGTATAGATGCGGAATTGATTAAACAATACGCGCCCCCTAATGACGAGACTATGGTGCTCGTCTGTGGCCCTGGACCCATGGAGAAATCTTCAAAGGAGATTCTGCTTTCTCAAGGATGGGCGGAATCAAACCTCCATTACTTTTAACGATGCAAACCCCCACCAGAATTTGGGGACAGGATATAAATGAGCCCATATTTTAGACGTGCATGTACATATGATAATATTGCGGGATATGGTTTATGAATAGTTATGTCAATAGATATGAGCATTTGAACAACATCAAGCTGGGTGTCAGTTTCAACTAGAGCCGGTGGCATTTAACGGTACTCCATGCCTGGGATCCGAACCGGGGAAGGTTTGTTTCGAAGGTAGAGTGAGAAGGAACGTTAAAACTGCCGGGCATGAAACAACATAGGCTACTATTGGAATTTGAGGGGTGAAGGTTGGTCCCAGAGTCATATCCATGCGTCAATAGCAATTAATAATATTTTTTCATGTCCAACCGCGCTAGAAGATGATCGAAGACATTGGTAGGCGTTTCCCTGGGTGCAAACGCAAGCCCGGATCTGCTTAAGGCTTTTGTTGAAGACTTTGCGGTATCCAGACCGCGCAAATATCCAACAAAGGCCGATGTTTGTTTTCGGAAGAGGAAGTACAGCTTCTGAATCGTGGCCTCGCTCTGATGGCGCACGCCACTTCTTCCGTCCCTTCTTGACAAAGGAGCAAATTTAAGGATGGTGTCAAAGATCCCGTCGAGTAATCTTGCAGCTTCAGCATGCCGTTTACTAAGGAAAATCGCAAAGAGCATTCGTTCCAAGGTATCTTCGTGAAACGCCCTCAGTTTAGGGATGGAATGAGCTGCTTCGATGGTGCCATCGATATCCCCACGATCCAGGCACGACTCGATTTTGGACAGGATCTTCTGAAAGTGCTGCCACGTGGATCCAATGCCAATGTGGAAGCTGTAGTCGCTCATAACCAGGACGAAGTGTTGGCAGTCAATTCGAAATTTTTGCAAGATATTTCGGGTGTCTCCTGAAAGTGAACTCCTGTCGGTAGAGTCACGAATGAGACCTTTAACAACTGACACCATCCGTAGAAGCCGGAGTAGTTGCTTGAAAAGACGATCATACTTTTTGAGAGATCGTTCGGTAATTATGGACTCCAACACGTTCGATGGTTTATATTGTAGTCGGAGGAAATCTAGTGCCTCAATTGCGTTCGGATCCTTGCATTTAATGATTTCTTCGTCTGTTAGCTCTCGGATAGAGAAACTCAAGCCCCCCGGCAGCTCCTTTTCTTTCTGGAACTCGGAATTCGCAGAGATATCAGAGGACATGGTCGCATCATGACATTCACCAAGAAGTCCTATAAGCACCAGGCGCAATTCTGAGCTTGCAGGAGGCCATGTGTCCCGATTTCCCAAGCGCAAGCCAGTGTGGACACCACTGCGTACGGTACCCGATTTCCGTTCGCCACTTTCCATCTCTGGGTCAAAAAGAGCGTGGGAGAGGCGTGATGTAAAGTATCCGTCTCCGAGGAGTTGAAACCGCCATTGCAACGTCAAGTGATTTCTCAAATTATGTTCCTTGAATAAAAAATGAAGGCAGGAGAAATCAATTAATAAGGCTTGAGAAGAGAGCAGAGGTGCAAGGGAGAGGTAGAGACAAGATGTTAGTTCTGGGGAAAGTTCCATTCCACAGGCTCCTGAAAGTGCAGTGGTTGGATGTTCGTTACCATCCAGGAGTTTGCTGAGCTTATCCCTCTCAATGGAAGAGTCGTTGGCAAGCAAACCAGTCACATTTTGCGGGTCGCCAATGTCGAATAGATCGTAGGTTCCAGGTAGACGCTTTTGATCACTATTATCTAGATCGCCAATTTTCGCCTCTGCTTCAGACGCTCCTTTGGAATTATATTTGAGAATTTCGGCACGCAACCTGCCCTCATATTCAGCAGCTTTCGCCTGTATCCTTTCGAGCTCAACCCATGTACTCGCGCACCCTAGATTTGGGATTTGAGCATTCAAAGTTTTATCGTTCGCTAAGGGATGTTTCGGGTGTGAGCGTGTGAGAAGCCGTAAGCTTCTGCCACTCTCGAAAATCAAGTGTGCTTGGTCTGTGGGGATGAAAGATGGCATGTGATTAGGATTGTACGTGTAGTCGACTCTCTTTCGTGCTGGGAGTTTCCCAATGACTTTATGTTTCTCGAGGGACGCAAAACTTCTATCATTTGCGGCTAGCTCAATCGATGTCGAAGTCTCTGGACGAAAGCCAACCCAGCATTCCACGTAAGTGAGCCAAGGTCCGGCGACACGGAAAAAGATCTCACGAAACAGAGGCTCCATCCGATCGTATAGCTGGGAGTAATGAGCGGCATATTTTAAAATGCTCGAGATCATGTGCGCTTCCGAAGTAGTTTTCTCAACCGCCTCAACCATCTTCATCAGAGCTCCGACCAACTCACCACAACGTTGAAACAGGGCTTTAATCCGGAGAAGCGACTGCGCATGCTTTGAGAATTTGACAAGCTGCTTTTCGAGAGTATATATAATTACAGATGCAACAGTCGAGAACGCTGATAAGGCGGATGTTTCCTTTGATTTCGTTGATACTTTGCCAATGAAGTTCCTCACTCTCTGTACCAGCGTCCCACATCGCAAAATATCTTCTATTAAACCATCGAGAGCAAGAAAACTAATCCCAGAGACGCGGACGTCGTTAAATCTCCGCTCAAAGCTTTTCTGGCGTTCGTTGTAGGAGAAGAAAATAGAATTCCAACCCAGTCCAAGTCTAAAGAGGGATTCGAAAAAGACATCGTTACGTGCAATGCGCTTTCGGTTCTCGATGTTGCTCGCTAAGGCAGCGTCGAAGGCTTTGGCTCCAGATTCGGTAAAATATGCAGAAATAGGCTCGCGGAATGACCGGTTATGGTACTTCTCCCATGACTTTGTAGAAACCTCGCAGTCGACTTCGTTATCCCAGTTATCTAGGGCCCATATGTCTTCCAATTCATCATCGGAGTCTTGGTCCCGAGTACCTGCACCTATTTGGCTCGCATGTTCGTCGCTTGAGGTATCCGCAGCGGACTCGGAGGACAGACTTGAGTGATAAAGATCGGTGCCAAAGATATCTAACCCATGGAGTTTCGTTCGATCCCCGTCCAGTAAATCCAAAGGATTCTTGAAGAATCCCCCCGAGAGTTCTAAGAGAAAAAAAAAAAATTAAACGATCAGGCAGCCGCAGTTGACATTCCTACGGTACTACGTACCAGTGAGTTCCTCGTTCCAAGGTAAAGACTCCAACGGTTGTAAGGACTGTAAGGTAAATTGTGAAATGCGCCTTAACTCATCACTTGAAAATGGGTTAAAACCTTGATTCTCACAATCCATTATCACTGAAGCATTTCGAGACTAAGGGTAAGTTCAATCGCCAAAGGAGAAAATAGACCCGAAAATTGGAAGAAACAATCTTCCGCCAACTTGTGAATCCTTATCGACCATGATCGGTTGCGGGTGACGCGTGGCAACCGTGATAGGTAATATCACTTGCTAGTCTTTTTGGGGCTAGCGGCTTCTCTGATCGCCGCCTAAGGCACCACTTCTCTTTCGGGAACCCGAGGAACATCACTGCCAATACCGAATGAGCCATTGTTTTGCTTTGACCCTAATAGATTTCCATCCAGTGTCTCTTCAGCAATTATACCGCTCAATGCCTCCGAGAAAGAAACCCAAGCTAACCGCGCAGGCGGAGAGTGCGCAGTCTCCCGCAAACGCCGCAGCCGGTTATGCCTCCGCCCAGTCTACGTCAAGCTATGACCCAGTGACCGACCCTTGGACGGATGAGCAGGAGACAGCTTTATTAAAAGGCATCATTAAATGGAAGCCTGTTGGTTCGTTTTGCCCTTTCCCTTAGTGGGGCTAATGTTGTCTAATACTAATGGCCCCCGGCTTTCAAGGCATGCATAAACACTTTCGAATGGTCGCGATTTCGGAGTTCATGAAGAGCCAAGGCTACGCACCTTCCCACGCGGAACATACGCGGATTCCTGGAATTTGGAAAAAGCTAGGAACACTGTACAATTTATCAGCACTGGACGAGAGGGTATGCATTGGGATGCAGCGATGGAACGACCACATGTTCTAACAGCGCTAACCCAATTGTCTCTCACAACAGGAAGACTCACTCATCACGGATACCTCTGAGGATGCGGAGGGCTCTAAAGATTTCTATTGTCCGTTTGAACTGCCACAAGATGAATACGGCGATTTGATGTTTGAAAGGAGATTAGCAATGGAAGGGTCCCCATCCCCGGCTCCGAGTGTCCAGGTGGCGGAGTCGAGAAGGGGGAGCACAGTGGCCGATACGGATGGTGTGTGCTTCCTTGTTATGATTCCTCATATTCTATCTATCCATTGTCATTAGCAAAACTTTCTAATATTCTCTGTTTGTTTTAGAACCCCGGTCTTCGCCAGCGCCCTCGCGAGGAAGAAAGCCAGGCCGTGTCGGTCGTCCGCGGGGCACCAGATCTTCGCGCCTTCATGTCGAAATGGAACATCGGCGGAAAGGCTCAGCGGCAGGAGAAGATGAGGGAGAATCTGAGGAGGAAAACAATACTAATAAAGATACCGACGAGGAAGGAAGTGATGGCGGAAAGGATTCGAGCTCGGAAGAAGAAGTTGAAGGAGATACAGGAGGCTCTCCTACCGCTCGAAGCACACGAGCCCAAGTGTCTCGATCGAAACGAGGTGGAAGAGGTGGCAGGAGAGGTCGAAGGCGGGGGGGCTGAATTTTGATTTCAGACTTGTACCCTTTACACGAATCAAATATGTGATACCTTGGGAGATAAAGGAAGATCGGCGTTTTTAAGGGGCCTTTTGTGTTTGTATCATCATTGATTTTATTTTAGTTTTCTATTACTTCGTCCCGTTATTGGTAGACTCTGAATGGAGCAAACCCGTAATGAGGGTGTCACCCCGCCTCTTTATTCCCATAAATGTACCAGATACTGAGAATGATCAATGAATAAACCGATTAGTAGCGTAATTAACGGAAGGGTTGCATTTCAATCAAAATGGAATCTAAATACATTTAGGGACGTATAGTAGATCACTACATTTGGTCTAGAGTCATTCACAGGCTAAAAAGGAAAACAAAAGGTATATAGTACAGGACCTTAACCGAATCCCTTACAGACGCTTGATGATTGCGTTAGCGTACTCGTGGGTCTTAGCATTTCCGCCCAAATCTCCGGTGAGGGACTATATTACGAGATTAGCGTTGCTGAAATACCAGCGACAAGAACACGACCGGTTTCGAAGCTTACCTTGCCCTCAGAGAGAGTGTCGAAAATGGCCTTTTGGATGCGAGAAGCATGTTCAGTGAGGCCCATGTGCTGCAGCATCATGATACTGCTCAGAAGCAGAGCAGTGGGGTTGGCAAGACCCTTGCCAGCAATATCAGGAGCGGAACCGTGGACGGCCTCGAAGATAGAGCACTCATCACCAATGTTACCGGAGGGGGTCAGACCAAGACCACCGATCAGACCGGCGCACATATCGGACAAAATGTCACCGTAGAGATTAGGCATCACAAGAACCTTGTCGTTGTAAGGAGTGGGGTCGGTGACGATCTTCAAGCAAGAGTTGTCCAGCAGCTCCGCATCGAATTCAATATCAGGGAAATCCTTGGCGATTTCACGGGCGGTGTTCAGGAAAAGACCGTCAGACATCTTCATGATAGTGGCCTTGTGCACGACTCGGACCTTCTTCTTGTTGATGGAACGAGCATATTGGAACGCGAAGCGCAGAACTCTCTCTGAAGCCTCCTTGGTAATGAGCTTAATGCTCTGTACAACACCATCAACAACCACATGCTCAATTCCAGAGTATTCACCCTCGGTGTTCTCACGGATCAAGACGGTGTCGACATTATCGTAAGGGGTCTTGTAGCCTGCAACAGAGCGGCAGGGGCGCAGGTTGGCGAAAAGGTTGAAAGTACGGCGAAGAGTAAGGTTCAGAGAAACGTGTCCCTTTCCAACGGGGGTCTAAACAATCCCTTTAGCAATGTAATGTCTTTGGCGGAAGCTGTAGGAAACAGGACACATACGGCAAGAGGTCCCTTCAGGGCGACATAGTTCCTTCGCACACTCTCAATCGCATCGTCAGGAATTGCGGTCTTTCCGTCTTTCAGGATTGGGGTGACATCAACGGGTTCCCATTTGACGGGGGCCTATAAGCGACTCAGTTTAATATTTCCGCGGAGCAGAAAACGGTGAGAAGAGGAAGCGTTACATTTGCGGCAGCGAAGATATCCTTCACAGACTGAGAAATTTCAGGGCCAATACCATCACCCTCAATCAAAGTCACGGTGTATTTTCCCTAAAAACAGGAGCAATGTCAGAACCAGCTATCAAACAAAGAAATTTTCTTTCCAATTTCCCCCTCTTTTTCTATCACATGAGACTGCGCTTTAGAAAGTACAGAAGGTGATGTTTGGAGGCGCGACGGATGTCACCGGACCAAAGGAACAGAAAAAGAAAGGAAAATGTCAAATACTTCGGGCGCAACATACATCAGATCCCTTTTGTCCCTTGAACTTCGCAACACGATCGTCGGCAGCAGCGGAGTAACCACGGAACTAGCACGGAGGGTTAGTAATTAACAAAGACTAAAGCTTTTTTTTAAAAAAAAAAAAAAATCGACAAAAATAAGAACAATTGGATTCGCGGTTGCTAAGGTGTTCTCTACCTGGAAACGAGGGGACGCAAGGCTAGGGGCCGAACGTGTGGCCCGCAAGCTCTGGCGGGCGGGAATAACGAAGTTCCTGGTAGCGATCATTGTGACAAGTCCCCAAAGACAGCAACGAAAAGGAGAAGCCGGGAGGGAAAGAAGTGAGAATTGAGAGAGGACGGAAAGAGAGGGGAGGAGAGAGGATGAGAAGGCGACCGACTCCTTGTGCGGGAAGAGGGAAAGTTTGGCGCTCGATCGGTACCGCCGCAGCCGATCCGACCGGGATGGAGGCCGTCTTTGGGTCGGTCAATCAGGACGAAACAGAGTCCACTTGGGCCGTTAGTTGACTTAAGGTCTCCATCCTGATCTGATAACGCGCGACACGCACCACGTTGGTCAACATCTTGCCGAACAACCTTGAGACGTAATCCACTAGTTTGCGATCTGCTTTTTAAAAGCCCCCTGCAGCGTGTTTCCTGCATGGGCCTCCTCATTGACCGTCTATCCCTCCTTTCCGGCACACCAAGTGGAGCTTTGGCTTACCTGTCCTCCTCGCCAGGATGAGCGACGCAGACATCGCTCACTTCTACAATTTACCGTCGGCATATCCCGAGGAATGGCCCGCAGAGTTAGACGAAGAGGACGAGTTGGACGAAGAGGCTCTTGAGCGCCGTGGCTCGCGAGCTGGCAGCTCCGGGTACCTAGTGCTCGATCGAAGTAACAGCCGCAGAGGGGTCAACATTGGGTCCCTGAAGGGAAAGAATGGCCGGGACAACCTAGTCAAAGTGGACGAAGCCGATCCCCTCGGATCTAATGACAGTGTTTTGAAGAATCTAAAGAGGAGAGGACTCCCCGTTGACGATGACACCCGATTGAGGAACCGATTTCTCCTCTCATCCACTTCGTTCTCCCCCGCCCTCTTTCTGTCGCAAGTCCATCCCGATGCATCCATCCAGTCGCTCCTCGACGGCCTCAGCTTTCTCTCCCAGTCCATCGACCAGAAGTCAGCCTCGTTGAAAGTTCTCGTCGAGGCTAACTTCGAGCGGTTTGTTCGGGCCAAAGCAACAATTGATAGCGTGTACACAGAGATGAGGAACCAGGGGAAGGAGCAAGAGCTGACCAGCCAGCAGCAGGCTCATCGTAGGTCGGTCGGACACTTGCAAGGCCTCTCTGGGGCTAAGCAGAGTATTTCTCATACCCCCGGGACGGACACGGGACCTAGGAAGAATGCGTTGTTGAAAGAGAGTGATTATGGCCTGAAAGGCATTCGAGTTCCTCTGATGGAGGCCTCTGTGAAAGCGGAGGAAGTTTGGGGGCCCGCTTTGGGTGGCCGTGAGAGAGAGCAAGTGCTGAAGTCCGTCGTCGACAGCATGGAGAGGCATCGAGAACTTTACGAGATTGGAGGACTCCTTTCTAAATCTATCAAGCAGCGAGACTACGAATCCGTTTTTGAACAATACTCTAAGGCGAGGGCCTTAACCCAAAACGCCAAAAACCTTGCAGATATTGCAGCCAGCAAACACCAGCCATTATCCGACGAAGAAACCCACCTTATGCTTGCCATGGGAAGAATGTGGTTGGACGTTGATCAACAGATCCAAACCTTTAAACGTGACCTTTGGAGGCGTCTCAGCGAGGCACCAACCACCTCGACCAGAGCGACAGCCTCAGGACCCGTCGAGGAGCACATGGAATTAATCGGTGCTTTGTTGGAGCTGGGAGTGGAGGACAACCCTATCTGGGTTTGGCTTCTGAGCCGCTACGACTTCCTTAGAACGAAAATTACCGCCTTCTGTGAACGTTGCAAGGTCGAGATAGAAATTCTCAGACGACGTCTCGCGAGTGGCGAGAAGCCATCACCTCAAGAAGTGGCAGCTTTCTTACGGCAGGCCCCGCAGGACACCTCAGTGGGTACAGTGACGGCACTGGACACTGATCAAGTCATTGAGCTTTGGGAGTGCGTCCATACATACTTGAACAAGTTGCTGTCCTCGCAGGGAGGTCTTCTTGGTGAGGTTTTGGATTTCTGGGAAGTCGCGCAATCGTTCATTGATGGGTCCAAGCAAAAGCTGCTTCCAACAGGGTTCGAGGGTGAGAGCCGCAAGCATCACAAATTCTCCTCCAGCGATACAAGGGACTTGCAGAAAGGCGTTGTCGAGCTAGTCAATCTGATCCGTCAAAGTGTTCTCGCTCTGTTTTCCGATCTTCCCGTTGACGATGTCTCTCTCCTCACCTCTCCAATCTCCCCATCCACACCCACTAGTCCCAGCTTAGGAGTGACTCCTACGGAGTCACGTTTCAAACTTGATCCAAAGAATATGCCTTTCCCCACTCCTAAACATGGCGAACTCTGGGAGGAGTATGCTTTTTGGCCACCTTTTTCGAACTCCCTCAGCGGAGTCCACTATCTTAGCCAATTTCTAGTCATAATTGGCGCCGCGGCTGGTGAGATGGCCGCTTTAGAGCCTGTATCGGGTAGCACCAATGCCCCGGATCTCCTCAAGACACTTGTGAGTATTGTACGTGAGCGTTCTGTACGAATCGTATGTTCCGCGTGGGGCAAAGACGCAGAGGTGTGCAAGCTGTTGGAAGATTGGACGCGAGATCCGAAGAGGAGAGATCTAACTAAAATGCCTGGCCTATATGTCAATTTTCAAAATGCAATGCTGAGCGGAATGCAAAAAATTCTCTACATCTCTGAAGCAATGGCAAGACCAGGCGCGGTGGCCGTTGTCACACAGCCTCCCACAAAATTGCTTCAAATGGTTCGGCGTGAATTTGTATCGAGTGTGGACAAGGCACTCAGCGGCCTTGTTGAAAACGCACAGCATCCGTCCGTCCCCAAAGAGGATGACGAATGGTCCCTGCACGGGCCTAAAGGGCTACGGAAGAAGGCCGATATATCCCCGTCCATTCTTGCTGCAGATGCTGTCGATTCTGGAAATAGGGTAACTTACTCCCTCCCCGCCTCTCCATTATTTTCCGTTTCCTTTTCTATGTGTGCCGAATGGGTATCATACTATATACGCATACATATAGTATCTAACAATAAGCTAGAACGTACGAATCCTTCTTACGCTTTCGAACATCAAAGCGCTACAATCCGATTTTGTTCCACTGCTGGTCACAAACTTCGAAACGTCTTTCTCCGTGAAGTTAACAGATGAAACCAAGGCTCTGCGCCACGTGCTTGACCAGATTGATCAGCGGCTGTTCCAATCTTACACCCAACCGACCATCAGCAAGTTAAACAAGATTATTGCCGAAGGCATAGCTTCTGCGGACTGGGAGCCGTCGGCCAATCGTCCAGATCAAGTGCGTCCCTACGTCTACGATACGATGCTTACTCTTGTACTTGTCCACACCGAGATTTCAACAACCATTCCACCAATCTCGTCCACTGTAGCGAGTCGCTCTTCTTCGTCCAGCCAATCGCCCTTGTTATCTATAGTGCTGACACATCTATTGACGCAAATTTCCTCATCGCTCCTCAACTCATTCAATTCACGACCTTCCTATACCCTTAGCGCTTTGATCCAAGCCACGCTCGACACAGAGTTTATCGCTCAGACCATGTCACAATTTTCTTCGAATGAAGCATCCGGTGTTCAAAGTCAGATCTATGTAGAATTGGATCGTCGAACCACTCATGAAGCCCGGGCCCGTCTTCAGTCCGAACTTGGGGAAATGAGGGGTATCTTGAAGAGACTCAGAGAACGAACGAAGGGGGAGTTTGCATGCTTCAAGAAACCAAGAAGCGGTACAAGCCAAAAACAAGCGTCGTAGGTAGCTATCAGCCATTATCAGGCGATTAAGAGCATCGGAGTATACGCTTACATATATTCGAGATGTATTAATGACTCTTATGATGTGACCAGCTCTTTAGATAGTATACACCACTCTTGACGCAAAATAACACAAAGTACCAGCAATAGCCAGCGGGTATCATACTTTACGAAAGCACTTTTTTGTTCTTGGATCCCTTCCCGGCAATCAGGTTCCCTTTACACCTAGCCTACCATCCGTTCAATCCGGCTCAGTAAAACCTTGCTCTCCCTTCCTAACCTCCTCCTTCCCTCCCTATCAGGTCGCCTTGCCCTGTTCATAGCCTCCCTATCCTTCTGTTTAAACTCGCGGTCTTCCCTTCTCTTCTCAACCTCCCGTTTCCGTTTCTCTGCAAATTCCAACTCCTGGGCAAAAGCCGATCGTTTCGGTTTTCTATTCCCCCCACGTCGACGGCCATCATGTTCCCCCGGGCCAGGGACCGGGTTTTCGGGAGGAGGGGCATCCACCATCGCCTGTCGATCCGGGTGAAGTTCCAAGCTCGCAGGTTCCGGGGCCCCTTCGACCCCATCCTCCCCTATGCTATAGTTCGGCCTGGAAGGTGCAGTGGCAAGTTCCGCTGCTTTTACTTTCTCATATGCCTTTTTGACTTTGGCTTTTTGGATCAGGTCGGATTTGATTTTTTGGGCTGTTGTTGTAAGGTAGCAATATTGTTAGTCTCTCTCTTTGATTTTTCACGTCAGGAAATCAAGGAAGGGGCGTGGGGTAGAAACCTTTGCGTCGATATGTCCCATCGGGCAGGTTTGCAGGTCCCACAGTGAAACCTTTTCGTTTCTTCACGCGGTTATCATCCGTTGATCGTTTTTCGTCGGGGCCTTCTCGGGTCCGTTTAGGTGCCATTTCGTTTTTGTAGGGTGTTAGAGGATATTGCCCCTTGTTCTCTGGGGTTTTTTCTCGAGAAGTCAGTTTAGTACTCGGACACGGTGGATATGAAAGTACTTGGGCACAAGTTGAGGTTGTCTAGCTACTATTTTTATTATTATGGGAGAAAAAGTTCCAGCAGAAGGTTTGATAAGGATAATTTTTATCGGGGCTTCCAGTTTAGGTTTAGTTGCGGGCTGTGAGTGGGTCCCTTCCTGATCTCCTCATCGTCTTATCCTTGATCTTTCCTAGTAGTATTCCGAGCTTCCAGAGCAAGGAGACCGAATTGAAAATAATGGTGAAAATCGTCGTATATCAGCTTCTGAGGGGTAGGACTCTATTCCATTTTTCTGCCCTGACACAAAAAAAAATTGGAGGCTGGTATTATTTGAAACACAAGTATAGTAGAAATGACAGGTTGCTCGAAACTTGATTGCACTAAAAATGTGCCTAACAAGCAACCTTGCAGGCAACTTAAGGCGAAGGACAAACAGCTACGTAATAATGTCTGGCATTTCCAGACTTATTAAAGCTTCCATTCACCTGGCAACTGGGTTAGGTTACTTGACATAGTTAATATGTACGTATCCCCCAAGATTGACTAGTAGCTACTAGTAGATAGTATTCATGGGATGAAGCAACGCTGTAATTAGATAACTAGCGAAAAGGTATTCTCTACCTGGGTACCAGAACATATGTATTTGCTTTATTTATATGGTTGCGTAGGCATAGTACAAGTATTAGCTCAACAGTCAGTTTTTCACACTGGTGATCTGTTGGCTCTGAATACTAATTTCACCATTATGGCCGTCCAAGATGTCTCACAGGCAGCTGTTGAAAGATGGCATCGTTATGACGGGGGCTTCGATACGATTGCTTAACTGGCATATTGCCCAATGAATTACTCCAAGTTTCAACTGCGAACAAGGCACTATTAAACTTCGTGATGTCCGAGAAATAACCCAAGGGGAGCCATGGAACAACGACTTTGAGTTCATTCCTTGTCCTTGCGACAAGAGATGATTCAAAAGATCCGGGCTCTTACTCCATTGAAACTCTATTAAAGGCAGATTTTTGTTTCCTTTCAGCGAAAGTGTTTGAACTATTGAAAGAGATACAATGGAGGCGAGAGGAAGAGTCGTACGGGTCCACAGTAGGTCTAAGAAAAATAAGTAGCTACGTTTTTGACTTGGAATTCAGCTGGAAGAGGTTCAAGCAGGCCAGAAATGAAAGGGGGGAGTTCTAAATGATATTTCCGTTTCAACTCCTTTCTTTTCTTTTCTTTTTTGACGAGCCGTCTGTAACCCTCGTGTATGTCGAGGTTTTTCGGAAAGATATCCGGATTCACTGATGAGCCCACTCCAATTTCTTTCCGCCGAGACAGTGGCAAACAAACGGAAGGATTAATATTCGCGCCTGAAGTTGGTCTATTGGAAAGAATCCTAAAAGGTATGCAAGAAAGTGAGCTACCCGACTAAGATTAAATAGTCTGAGCAGGAGGCAAGGTCAGAAATGGAAAAGCCTGAGTGATTTATTATTGTTGGTCACCCGCAGATGTTAGGCGGCTGGTGGTACATGAGGTGTCACCAACCAGGAGGAAAATAAACGGGAATCATGGCAGATAAGAAGGGGGAAAGGGAAATACGAATAGAAAATAGGTATGACAACATCATGATAGACGATTCTTCTCTACCTGGCTAACTGCTTTCCCCTCATAACTTGTTATTGTATTATTAGTTGCTTAGATGAGTGCGAGAGTGGGGTTGGTTGGTTGTAACTTGCTAAATTTAATACCAGGTCCACCAAGTCACCGACACTACCTCAAAAAATAAATCATGCGTTCAACTGAAGATGTCAAATCCGTCCAGCTCCGCGGATGATTCACTCTTCCTCCACATCCCCCTCTTTGTCCCCGGTGGACTTCATGACACTGTTATTTCGCAATCCCCTGTACTTTTCTTTCTCTCCCCATCCTTCATCTACTTGCCTCCTCACCTTTCCGTCGCACACCTCTCCGTCTCCCCACCCCCATCGTCATCCCACCGTGATAGTCATACTTACCGCCACCGGGGACCTATCTCCTCATTCCCGCCCCTCATCATATTTGCAGACCGCTCACCATAGTGTCTGCCCCGTTTGTAGCTTTCGGGCTGCGATGTTTAATCTCTTTTTTGGTCATCCTGTAATTCCAATCTGCCGGTGACCATGCCTATTTTTCAGGATCCTGATCGGCAGCGGTTGTACGATCTTTGGCCTGATGGTCAGCAGACAAACCAAGATCAAACATGCTGCTGGGTGGATTACCACGAAGTGAACAGCAGATTCCCATCCTCCGAAAGGGGTGATAAATTCCCTCAACAGTGCGCCTCTATGGACCACGATTCGTCGAAGTTTAATGCGCATGATCGGCAGGAATTGATCCATTATATTAAAACCGCTGAAACCTCAAAATGGTCACAACCATATCCAGTAAGTTATTCAATTCTAGTCTCCGGTGCTATGTCCCTTTTTTCCCGTCCGCACATGTTGCCTTTACCAGTACCCAGTACGTTAAGGTGGAAGACATAGGCTGACTTGAGGATGACGTTGTAGGTTGGAGACGAGAGTGCTGGTCATTCTTACAAGCCCCGTACACCTGAGAAAGGCTCGGGAATGAAGGAACACTTCACGGAAAGAAATAGCTCACGAAACAGCTTTCGCAGTTCAGAGCAAGAGCTAGCATCGCCATTTGAGATCGAGCGTCCCCGATCAGCGTTACATTCTGGTGATTTTAGAGAAGGCACTCCTGAACTCCGAAATCAGCAGCAATCACCTCAAACCCCTTTTCCTCGACCCAGGGACGATTCTCACTTCCCTCTTCTGGGCTCCTCTCCCACGACTCCCTGGTTTACCCCACCAGCTTTCCCTCTACGAACACAAACTTCCCCTGCGCAATTGCTCGAGGAGAAGGTAGCGGAAGCAAACAGATCGCGGGCGCCATCTCTTGGGTCATTTTCTAGTTACGTTTTAAAGACCCCGACAAGTCCTTTGGTTCACCAAGCGAATAATACCGACCTGGACTTTTCCCCCAGAGCTGAAACTTTTACTCACCCCGATCCCTTGGAAAGGACGAACCGCCGTCGTACACTGCCGCCAGAGACCTTTCGAGATCTCCAAGCACTATCGTCAAATCCCCACGGGACTGTTCATTCGCAGGCGGAGAAGTGGAGAGATCCGCTCTCTTATCAACCTTCAGCTCCTCGGCGGTCTTTAACATCTGCATATAGTCTGCAACTTGCTTCGTCATTTCAAGGGCCGTCTCAGAGGGCCAGACGACCGACACTTGTTTCTGAAGCGTCTCTCCGGCCACATGCTCCCATGGTAGGCTCGTACGAAGAGTCAATTTTACGTGGAAGGATGTCGATGAATCCCTCCAAGCCGCTAGATTTCACAGCCCAAATCGGCGTGTTAGGTAGAGGGAAATGCAAAGCCAGCCTCAAGTGCCCACCGCATGTTACCGTTCCATTTCCCGCGGTATTTTACAGCTATCCAACTTCGGGTAACGGGCGCTCTATATCGGATGATAGTCCCAGTCCCTATGTTGGGTTAATAGATCTCGACCACTCTCTTCCCAGGGATACCTCGAATAGCAGCCGGCGTCGAAATCGCCATCAGAGTCCCGCAGGCTTGTTCACTGAAACCCCCCCGAATGCTCTATATCCGAGATCCACCGATCATTTGCGCAGACGAGAGAAGAGGCATCGAAGGGCGGAGTCACCCAGAAGTCCCTCCGGTGGTTGTTATCGAATACCGCAACAAGGCCAGCTGCAAGTCATGATCAAGAATCCCAACAAAACAGCTGTGAAATTGTTTCTTGTGCCCTATGATCTGAGTGATATGGAAGCCGGCACAAAGACTTTCATTCGACAACGGAGCTATTCGGCTGGTCCTACGATTGATATGCCTTTGACGGCTCGAACCAATTACGGGACTGATCGCCCAGAGGCGTCACTGAACCCTTCCGACGACCCTACTGATAAACCTATCCTACGATATTTGATTCATTTGAATATCTGCTGTCCTTCGAGAGGTCGATTTTACCTCCATTCGAGCGTTCGCGTAGTATTTGCTAATAGAGTTCCTGATGGCAAGGAAAAGCTACGCAATGAAATCCAGCACCCTGAGCCCCGATATTCCCCATACAAACCTACTCGTGAGCCTTCTTCTTTAAACTCGAGCACAAAGTCCTCAGGCACAAAGGGTTTACCAAGGCTTGACACCAGTGGAGATTCCACGCAAGCTTATTTTTTAACGAGGCCGGATTGCTCAGCAAAACTATCATCATCAGGGAGTTTTTCTCAAGTTGCCCAAGGAAGGCTATTTGTTTCTCCTAACCCCCTAAGCGACATGAGAACAACCCCGGGTCGTTCCGAAAATCTCTCACCACTCGAGCGGCTAGCTCATCCTTTCCGGCCGATTCCGTCTATCCGGGATGATATTTTGCGAACGTCTAACGCAGAGCCAGCCAAGACGCAATCCAATGAGAATGAACCTTACAGTAAGCTCAGTAGGGGTGATCCCGGATATGGTGGTTATCAGATCGGAATCAACGGGGTGACTGAAGTTGGAGAGAGCTTATTAGCAAAAAGACTTCGAGGACTTGATGTGCAAAACCAAGGAGCCTCTTATACATGTTGACATACGGAGAGGAACGACTCCAGAAGCCCACCCTGGCTTCCATGGCCACGCGAATTCCGTAAATACGTTTTGCGGGTTGTAACATATTTTCCTCTTCCCATTTATTTCCCCCCCCCCTTTTTTTTTAATTTCTTTCTTCTTTGCTTTCGCCCTTATTGCACTCGGGGAGCACTAACAGGTACTCTTAATCGTCCAGACTAGTGACACAGCAACTCTTAAGATGCAGGCTCATCGCTATTCTTGTTTTTCATTGTCATTTCTCTTTTCACACGGCACATTATTGGATGAATCGGGCGAACAGGGAATACGATAGTCAACTATACCCATTGCCCATTGCGCAAGTCAGGCAAACAGTCAGGTACTTGTATCGCCTTTGCAAAGTCAACAGCGTTCAGGAGTCCGGGAGGAAATTTCCAATTTATCTTCCGCTTTTCGGTGTTCGTGGATCAAATGCAAGCTTGATATATTACGTTGGCTTCCTCACAGTTTCATCATTCTTGGGGGTTATTAGATTTGAGACCACAACCAAAACGGGTTTTGTACCCACATATGGGCCACAATTATATACATAAATCAATTGAAAACTAATTCATTTATTAAACTAACGTCCAATCATTTTGAAAACTACACTAAGGGGTATTTCAAAAGCCGAAGTATTGCTAGCGGTATACTCTTGTTTCAGAAATACCGCATTTTACAACCCAATGCAGACGATATAAAGCCTAAAGATTCGGAGGAAGAAAGTCAAGCTTCAAGTATATTTTTGTATATATTGATTCGAAAGTAGAGAGTCTATTCCGCATACCACCAAACTCGCAGGGGGTAGAATCCAAGTAACTCTCCGCCAAGATTTTTCTCTCAAAAATACATAGATAGTTTCAAAGATATTTCACCGGAGCTAGTGAGAGAGGAAGAATTGGGGGGTGGGGGGTTAAGTACCAAATTAGCCTGCATGCTCGACGATTTCACTGCAGAGAACGCCGTCCTTCACGTAAGTCTTAATCTGTTCGGGGATAGGGCACTCCTTGGTGTCCTCATCGGTGCCCTCCTTCGGTGGCAGCATGATGTTGACCGCCGTACACTTGCTGGAGAAAACTTCAGTGTCCAGGCTCTGTTGGCTCAGGTAGACCGTGGCACCATCCACTTGGTCTAGCAGCAAAGTTGGAGCAACACCGTCGATCTGGAGCGCGAATTTAGTACATTTGACGACATCGAGGCTGCTAACCAGAGAATCAACGATGATAGAGAGGCCGCTGCAGTTGTCGATGGCGATCGCGTTGGCTTTCCCAGACACCTTCAAAATCGTCTTGTTACATCGGGAGACGAGAATAGAATGATTCTGTCTGGCCGGGATTTCAACAATATCTCCTGGGTTATCAAAGTTCTCGATAAACCATTTGTTGCCTTCAAGGTCCTTGCGAGGCGGTTTTCGAACGCGCATGCTCTCCGGCTTGGGCTTTTTACTAGGGGCTGGGGATTTGGACCTTTGAGGGCTACCAGGAACAGTTGAGCTGGCCCGCAGGCTAGGGTTCTTATGGGTCATCTCGGATTTGTCAACCTTGCGGAGACCGGAGGTAACGGCATCACCTTGGTTGAGCTGGGCAAACACAGCGGACATGTCTGATCCTACTGGTGGTGCGGGGATCATACCCGGAGGGGGTGGTGGAGGAGGGGGTGGAGGAGCACCCCCTGGAACGTTGAGAGTCGGAACTGAAGGAGGAGGGGGGGGTGGTGGGGGTGCTACACTACCAGAGGTAGCAGCCGAGCCACTTTTGACTTGCTTAAGAGCCTCCTGCGCATCGATTCCGTCTTTATCATTCCAAGTCAAACCCTTGGGGTAATGCTTCTTAAGGTATGCGGCGAGTGACTTGAAAATTTGGTAGTATGCTTGGATGTAGTCGACATGCGTGCGATCCCTAGCAAATTTGTCAATATTTACCCACAATACCTACCGAGTGATTGATGTGCTAACTTCTCTTTGTATTCCTTCAAAACCTTGTTTCCATAGTACTGGATGCCCCCAACGATGTCAGTGACGAAATCCGCTGGCTTCGGTTCAAAAAACCAGCCCAAGGTAACGATGCCTTCCGCAATTGCGCTGAGGTGGTTGAAGAGGGGGGAAGCCCGGTTCGACTCGCGGATATTGTTGATAGTGTCGGAGGCATTGTGAAGCTCTGTCAAAAGCTCAGGGGGCTGCATTTCGGGCTTTTTTGCCTTGGTCGAAACATAGAGGTAGGTACGCTCTGCCTTGAACGCTTGGAGGACGGCTTTGGACTAAGGCAGAGGTGAGCGGGTTTTTTCAAATGGTATTTGCTCCAGTCCTGGCCAGCTTACCTGCTCTTCAACCAGGCCCCCGATCTTCTTTCCTAGCTCCACAAAATTCCCAACATCCTCATTGATCAAAGTGTCGAAGTCCTCGATCTGAGTTGGAAGAGGAAGAGCCGCGGGAGCCGCTAGAGGTGGTGGTGTAGATCGCTCAGGCACCGGTGGTTCCATAACAGCAGCACCGCTCAAGGTCTTAGGCGAGCTATGATCATCCACGGCCATCGCCATGTCCTCCAACCTGGAGGTTGCGGCTTCCAGCCTGATCATAAATGAGTGTCATTAGTACGAGCACTAAACATATCGGAACTTCCTCAGTCGCAGCATGAGGCCAAAACAGGAAATTGAAATCAGTAGGAAGCTCGGAAACTTACCGCTTGATAAGGGTGGTCAAGTTATGCATGTGGCTTCCAGTCGCCATCTTGCTGGGGAGGGGGGCGGTCTAAAGCAAGGAGGCAACTTTTAGATGATGACAGGTGCAGGGCACGGAGACCAAAGGTATTGGACACAATGAGTTGTAGAAAGGGGGAGAAAAGGCCGTATACGGCGCCGCCGTAGCGAAAAGCTTATGATGAGTAGGAAAGTCCGTGAGCAGCAGAGTGGTGCAACTGGCAACGGTGTCGGATTCTAGAAGGCTGTGATGCTCCTGAGCCGTGCCTAAGGCCCCGAAGCTTCATCTGGAGTGGGTCTTTACCGTACCATACGCCAGAATTCCTGCCAAGAAGCTGTTTCCAATGACGTTGTGCGTATCCGCGGGTACTCTAGCCGCTATTTCTTCAACACTGATCAAGATCTCTCCAATCGACCCCCACCAATTGCGAGCGCCAACAACGATTAATCAAGGACGATCTCGTCTCATATATAGTGCAATGACAGGAGAAGATATTCCTTGCAAAGGGAGCATGCCCGGTGTTGAATTCTGTACCCTGGGCATGTTTATCCTTGGTACGCTCTCTCTAGTCGTGGGAGCCTCCGGCGTATTGCTTACTTATCGAGTCACTATCGTGCAGATGATATTGATTTCGATGGCTCCAGACCAAATGTAAAGAACATCCTAGGTGGAGCAGCTTCTTTTGCGGTCATTGGTGCGCGCCTTGTTTCCGGGAAAGAGTATTCACGAGCCGTTAGCTGGATTGTTGATGTTGGCTCTGATTTCCCGCCAGAGGTCCTAGAGGTCATAAAGGCGTGGGATACAAATTGTGTCATACGAAAAGATCATAAGAGACTGACCACCAGAGCGTGGAACGGCTATGGACCGAATGAGAAGCGAGGTTTGTTCTAATTCCTTTGGTTTCTTATAAATTGAGATACTGATGGAGAATAGAGTTTCGATATTTAACTCCCAAGTTACGGCTGGAGCCATTCATGCTCTCTGAAGCACAAGTATTCTCCAAAGCTTTCCACATGGTTTGTTCGTCATCCCGCTGTGTATCTATCGTGGAAGATATTATGCGACGCCGGGAAGAGCTACAAAGGGCTGGAAACGCACCTACTGGTGAGATTACCAGGCCAATATTTGTTTGGGAGCCTGTACCAGACATGTGCACTCCAGAGGAGCAAGGAAAATTCTTCGCTGCCTGCCGGGTGGTGGATGTTGTGAGCCCCAACGACATGGAGTTGGGTATGATGTTCGATAGACCCTGCTGGAGCGAGAGTAAAGACTTCGGAAAAGATATCGTTAAGCGAGTGTTGGATTCTGGAATTGGGCGAGAGGGAAGTGGACAGTTAGTTATCAGAGCCGGGAAAGATGGTAGCTATTCATACTCTAGAGGCCAGCGCATCTGGCTACCCGCCTATCATCAGCCGAGTGTGACGGGAGAGTCTGCGGTGGTGGATCCAACAGGTGCAGGCAACTCTTTCTTAGGGGCACTGACTCAGGGCATGGCGAGTGAAGGCAGAGATCCAGCAAAAATGGTCAACTCCGTTCTTGGGAAGTCTGCTACTTGGCAGAGGGGAATCACGGGCTGGGGAAAGCAGAAAGGTGTTCTAACTGCCTTAGTCCTTGCCACAGTCGCTGCAAGTTTGGTTGTGGAACAAATTGGAGTGCCGCACCAGTCTACGGCTATCGATGGGAGAGAGCTTTGGAACGAAACTGAATTTACGGAACGAGTCCGTCTGTACACAGAGCGATTGTATCGAACACTCGAAGAGTTTCCCCAAAAACACTTGCAGATCAACTGACCGATTAAAAACGCCCTTCTATTGTCGTACAGTCCGCAATATTATAAAACAAAGGTTTTTCGATACCATTGGATCCATCCACTGTTTCCTTTTATTGTTTCCTTGTCTACCTGGTTCCCCTTTATGAATCGTTTTTCGCAGCTTGTTGTCTCTCATGCTCAATAATTTGCTTGCTCCAGCTATTTCGCAAAGCGGGCTTAATTAGTAAAGAGAAAAGACAGAGCATTCTAGGGAAAGCTTGTGGAGAACTGACTAGCGGCTGGGGAAGAATCTGCCTGGCTCGGGCATCCTGTCGCGGTGTTCTCGCTCAGCGCTGAGACTCCAGGTTGCAGCAATAATTCCAATCATAGCGGCTCCGATGATAGCAGTGTTCGCTCTCCAGTTCCCTGGCTGAGCGTACCAACCTCCCGCAGGAGACCAGACTTCCTTGGGATACCTGCGAAAGAGATCGGTTAGTTTCAACCCCATTAGCCATTGGGAGGATTCGGTGATAGCGTACGGGATTTTTCCGCCTCCACCCATTGTGATTGTGAAGATATACGTGAATTCAGAGGATGGAAAGTGGGGAGTATCTTGCTAGAGAAACGATGTCGCTGGCGGGTTGAAGCCGAAAGGACCGTCGTCGTCCTCCCAGATCCCGTGACTCTAGCCCCATATTTAGTTTAGCGCCTATTTGGCCCTTCTCACACGACTCGCTGGCGGATCCCGTGACTTCCGCCGAAGCTCAACTTTTCTTCAGCGATCCAAAGTTTGTATTGGGTCGAACTGAGGCTTGCCCTTCTTCGATACCCACCCCTTAACATTTTTGGTATCCGTACCTGCCCTCCTTCGTTTTTCCATTTCCCTCCCCAATTTCGAAGCCACACAGTTTCCCAGATGAAGAGGCTGCAGCTCCCACGATGGAGCAATTCGGTCCTCTCGCCGCGGGCCCGAACTGGTGGCCGTCTGCTGCGACCTCTCTACTCGAGTCACCGGTATCAATCGACTACTCCTCCTTTTCTGGAGACCGAGAATGATCAATTGGGTGGAGAAAGATCGTTGGACGCATCTATCGCCTACAACCACACACAAAATTCGAAATATATCCTCCCTTCTCCTCCCGTCAAGGCCGCACGCGAGTCAGCAAAACTTGCCGCTCTTCATGCACGACTATATCTTCCTTCGCGACTACCTCTCGAGACCCTCGCACGCTCTCTGGTGGATGCTTCGGCAGACCCTAATCCCAACTTCAATAATGAATCGCTTGCCACCCTCGGCCACGACCTTTTGACTCACTACACCTCCGAATACCTCATTTGCACGTATCCTCGACTTCCTCTGACCGTCATATTTGCCGCAATGTATGCATACGTTGGTCCTAAAACCCTTACCGCAATGGCAAGGGAATGGGGCGTAGAGCACGCAGCTGTGCCTGGTGGAGAGGTCGACCCTGGCTTCCTACAATTTAAAAGGCACACTCCAGGGACTGACATATTTGCCAAGCCTCTTGTGGGCACAACAAGACCCAACGAAGGTCAAAAAACTTGGAGGAAATCGATCACCTCCAGTGTCGTTTACGACAACGAGTTTGGCGACCCCGCCATGGAGGGTGTAGCTCCTTCCTCACAATCCAACCCTGAAACCGGGCGCACCCAGCCTGTCACAGCTGAGCAAGCTAGCGCGACGTTTGTTCGGGCTGTGATGGGTGCTATTTATTTACACGCCGGCCGCCCTGCTGCGAAGCGTTTCTTTGAGCAACACATTCTCTCAAGACACCTCAATATCTCCAGCTTGTTCAACTTCTCCCAACCTGCCCGTGACCTTTCCCGACTATGCGCGCGCGAGAACTACGAGCCCCCAGTCGCTAAGATCATCAGCGAGACTGGACGCAAGAGCAGGCATCCCGTCTTTGTGGTTGGGATTTATTCCGGTCAGGATAAGCTAGGCGAGGGCGCTGGCGCCAGTCTCCTTGAGGCTCGGTCCAGGGCTGCTGTAGCAGCCCTCAAGGGATGGTACCTTTACAGCCCCTTGGATGTTCGCGTGCCCAGTTCGACGGAGGAGGAGGGCGCTGCGCCTTGGAAACCAGTCCATGTGGATTTGGGTGAGGTGATTGTGTAAGGTTGGCCAAGTAGTAAGAGCAGAGGAAAAACGGTCATATTTTAAAATGGAGCGTTGGCGATGGGAAACCGGCATAAAGCACTATAACATACCTCGATTTTTGCAATCTCAGGATTGGGTTCTGTACAGTATGGGAAATCTATTCTATTCATCTGGTGTCGTCTGTCTTGTCTTTTTCTATTGTTATTATTATTTTTCCTTTATTATGCCCTTTTTTATTGCCTATCAGGCGAAAGATGGATCACTGAACAGGGGTGAAATATTTCTAGAGGGTACATATATGTACTGAATAAATGCATGTTACACGATGTCAATCTACGCGGTCCTTACAGAGGAGAAGAGGAGCAGGGATCCGGTAGACGTAATAAATGGCCAAGTTGATTCAGTACTGCCCACTATCCAGGTAACAGAAAAATGGCACGCCCAAAACTTGGATAATTTAACTACGAATCGACCGGGTTTACTATCTCATCTTCCCAATTCCCGCCGCTCCTATTCTCGCCTTGGCTACCGGGAGCAGAATCAAGATACTTACCGTACTCCTCCCATAGATCCTCGATCCCTACATCAAATAATCCTTTCCAGAATCCCTTTTTCGCCCCAGTCATCCTGCCCGTTTCCTCCTGGAGCTTGGGTTCTTTCTCGCCCACGTATCCAACACGCAACAACCGATCATTAAGCATCCCAACCGCACCCTTTCCAATTCGGACATCTTCTAGCCAAGCTAGAAAATATGCCGTATGCTGGTAGCCCTGGTCCCACTTAGAGGCTCTCTCCTTGGCAGACTTCGGGCGACTCCAGTGTGGTGGTTCCAACCCCGCCTTGAGACGAACAAAATCCGCAACTCCTTCGATTAGACCGCCCGGTGGGCGCGGTACGCCTTTATCAGAGCTTGCAACTAGGTGTGGGACGCTATGCTGATAACAATGAACGAGCTCATGGGTGAGAACGCCCGCTAGCTCGGCCAGCGGATCCGATTTACTCTGGCAGTAGTTGATATAAGGGAGGGATATGTGGATCTCCTTATGCTCATCGTCTAGCTCTTTGCCTGTTGTATAGGCGACGCCGTCGATATCCCGGAGCAGCACTGTCACGGAACGGGTGGATGGTATACAGGGAACGAAGGATGGTGGTGGGACAGACCCTGGTGAAGGTGTAGGGGGGGTGTAGAGGTTTTGTATGATAATAGTCAGGGCGGTTTCGAGGGTGGATGTGAGGTCGGGGATTAAAGTCAAGAAGAGTCTGGATGCGGGATGGCGGAGGTCGTTGACATGGAGACGAAACTTCGGTTTGGGGAGCTCGGAAATGTGTCCGATCGAGGCGGTTGGTTCTGTGGTGGAGGGAGTGGTGGTGATCTTGGGAACTGCCGATGATGTCGCCATAGTGGGGGTTTTTACGATGGATGGAACTCAAGGAATAGGATTTACTTGATAAATGAGGGTGCCAGTGATAGGCGGAGGACGCCCATGGGAGGCTTGAGTACCCTAGGTAGGAGGTAGCTCTTTTTCTCTGTGGTGCGTGGCTGAGAGCCTTGAGGGAGTTAAAAGTCATCACTGCATCCGTCCCACTCCCACGGGCAGGGCACCGACGTTCACGATCTCCTAGCATTCTACTACCTTAGTAGGTAGGTAGTGTATGCAAAGAACAGATCCGCATGCCTCAAAGGGCTCCACCAATAGATTCAACCCCTGCACAAGTCCCATCGGTCATCAGTCGCGATTCGCGAACTGTTGGTCCATCATGTTGACTTAAAATCGATGTTCCGATGAGCTCCACTGTTGGCAGCGGCGATCGCGTGGAGTTGAGATGGACGAGACACTCAACCCTAGAGGAAACAATAGAAGTCAAAAAGAATTTTCTAGCTTTACTCCGTGCGTAGTCTATCTATAGTAATTGTGAAGTATTTCGGTCTTTGAATACAATGTTATTGATATCAGCTCCTAGTTTCCCGGATCGATATGATTGCGAGGATTGCAGGAATATATATTTTTAGACCATGTCTCCCTGATGTTCATACCCAATACAGTGGTTGATTCGGATACCAGTGACAAATACGTAAAATAGGAGAAGGAAAAGGAATAAAAAAAAGCAAGAAAAGAAGATAAGCTCAACTTTCGGACGATCCCACGGACCTGAGCGGACTCCTCAAAGTGATACATCTGTATTCAGGAGGACCTGGGTAATTGGGCCGCTGCCATAGCAATAGCGCCGGCTGGTTAGTGGTGGGACTAGGAGTTGGTGCATCCCACTGGGTTGCGGCCAAAAGCGGACCAACCATGGGTCCGGTGATGTTGCGGGTAAACAAAGCGAAAGAAAAAAAGACTCAGGGACAGAACTTGACCCCTTCATCGCGTCCACTGATGTTACTCGCCTTTTTAACGAGACCAATTCTCTCTCCATTCTTCGAGCTTTTACCAATCCCTCGCACCTTGGCGGCTCAATTCCCTGGACACCGATTTGGGCAAAGTTGACAGGGGCGCTTATCGCCGCGTCTATTTCGCTTATCGCCCCTCCGCAGCTACGTTGTCCCTCGCTGTCACTCTTGTCCTTCGAACCTCGTCTCCTCCCGCTTCATCTTTAGCTACACCTCGTCGAGACTGTCGTCGCTTCCTGGATTTTCTCGGTATCGCGACTATTGTACGGGCCAGCGAACTTATCGCCGCCGTGATCCCCCCGCCGCCTCTCGCTCTTTCCCGTTCGGTGCAGCCCCTCGTGCTCCCTTCCTATCGAGTCAAATCCGACTTGCGATTGCCTCAAAAACACGTAGGTATGGCTTCCTTCCTCGTCGCTATCATATTTCGTGTGTATAGCCGTCGCTATTTTGCTCCCTCTCCTACCGGGGTTTTCTCTCTCTTCCTCACACCTCTCTCACCGTTCTGTTCCCATTCAAATCTTCTTGACACACATTCCCCGTGCTTCACAGCGCTTCAAACCGTTCTCGCGTTTTCAAAATCTTCCAGTTTTCTGCCTGATTTGGTTTTGGATTTGGTTTTGCGTTTGTTTCCTGTTGTTTTTTGCAGAGCACAGTGTTACTGTGTTCTACCCTGTTCATTGCGTTTCCAGCACTTGAGAACCGTTTTTGTTCTTCAAGTTCGTCTAAGCAAAAGGAAAAGAGAAAAAAAAGAAAGAAAGAAAAGAAAAAGATCAAGAAAAAAAGGAAAAAAGATTGAAGTCGTATCCAAAAAAAATACTAGTTTATCAAGTGTGCTTGTTTCTCTGTGGTTTGGCTTCTACCTTTTGGCTTCACTTTTGTGATATTGTGTGTTTTTTGACTCCTTTTTTTAAACTGTTGTTTCTTGGTTGCTGTTTTGCCCCTCTGAAACCCTTTGGCTATCACAATAAACTTCTTTTGTGCACTGATCAATTGTGCTAATCTTTCACCATGCCTTCAAGCAGGTTTGAGACTACCAGACCTGATATTTCATTCTCGGCCTTCCAACTCGCCTTTTTCTTTGCATTCGTGCTCTCTCTTAACCTTTCGAAAGTCATATTCTTCGCTAAAACATTCTCTTACATCTATGTTTTCTTTTCCTTGACCGAGACCAAGGTCAAACTTATTGCGATGGAACCTAAAGCCGCCGAACTATTGGCAGTGCTAAAGAACCCCAATCTGTCCATTGACTCTAAGGTTGCTCATTTGACCGGCCTCAAATCTGACATTAAGCAGAAAAATGTCCCAGAGGGAGCAGTTCCGTCAGTCTTCGAATGCCTAAGGGTTTCGATAACCTCTCCGCACCAGCCTCTTATCGCCGCCGGCTTCTCTACCCTGGGCCATTTCCTGAAGCGGCTATTTATTCAAGAGCAAGATGCTTTGATTTCTCAGCAGTCCCGGGCTCTCTGCCCTGTTCTTCTCGAACGCCTGGGCGATCATAAGGAACGTCTTAGAGCCCAAGCTGCTCAAGCGTTTACCGACCTTTGGCCAGCTGCGGGCCCGGAAGTTGAATATCATGTCCTGGAATCCGCACTTGTGGGGAAAAATCCCAAGGCAAAAGAAATGAGTATGATCTGGCTCTCGAGCGTAAGTGCTTTCATCATCCCTTCCCCATTTCTTGAAGCCCCCTAACCCTTGATGACAGATGACGAAATCGCATGGTCTCCTATTTCGTCAATATGTTCCCAGTCTCGTCTCATGCCTGGAGGATGCCGATAGTACCATTCGTGATACAGCGAAAATGACCGTGGTGGAACTGTTTAGGTATCTTTTTCTCTCTTCCCCCCTTGACTCTTGGGACATTGTTCAGTCCTTTTCTAGAGCTAATGGTTTCTAGAAACGCACCTGCGCGCGCCAAAGCCGATCTGCAGAGGCAGCTGGTCGCACATAATGTTAGACCAAGCATTGCGAATCCAATCCTTATGAGTATCGGACTTGGGAACGATGTCGACTTACACCATACCTCGATATCACGCCCAGAGGCTGGGCCTCCTAGGCCTCCATCCCGAGGCGATGCCTTGATGCGAGTGGCACCGAGCAGACCCCCTTCGCGAGGCGATGCCTTAATTCAACGGTCAATGCCTGTCAGGCCACCCTCTCGTGGCGATGCCTTGGTTCAAAGGTCCATACCTATACGGCCCCCTTCTCGTGGCGATGCTTTACATCAGAAACCTACTGCTGGCGTTGAAAGTCAGCCCGCGCGTCCCCCCTCGCGAGGAGATGCCTTGCATCAGCCAACAGTTTCTGCTATGCCTACAAGTACTCGCTCTCAAGTGGACGCAGTAAACACTCTTGGAGGTGAATCATCGCCTTGTGATATTGGACTTAGGTTACCTTACTAAATATTTTTAGGGTCCCACCTAGCATCGCAGAACGAATCCACAAGCATGCGGTCGACTACTCGTACCAACCATGAACAAAAACGGGCGATGGATGCCTTTCCTGACTTTAGCGAGCAACCGCTCATCACTCAACATTCTCGACCGAGGTCTCAGGACGGGGACCATGTGGAGCCACTGATTGTCTCGTCCTCACGCGAAGTCGACGATATGCTTCGTGATATGACTCCTTTCTTCGAGGGACGGGAGAGCGAAGAAAACTGGATGAATCGTGAAAAGAGCGTCGTTCGTCTCCGTCGACTTACCCGTGGAAACGCGCCTCACGCGTATCCGCAAAATTACCTGGCCCTCATAAAAGCGCTCCTTGACGGCATTTTCAAAGTTGTCAATTCCCTTCGAACCACATTGAGTACAACTGGCCTCCTCATGGTTCAGGATTTGGCACGAACATGCGGTCCCAAAATTGATCCTATGCTTGAGATTATCATGCAGAATTTGGTCAAACTCTGCGGTGGCCAGAAAAAAATCACCGCCAAAAATGGCAACCAAACCGTTGAAGTTGTCATTGAACACGTTACCTACACCTCACGCCTACTTCACCATGTTTCAAGTGCATCTCAGGATAAGAGTAACCAAACTCGCCAATTTTCCGCAGGCTGGCTCCGAACCCTCATAAACAGGCAAGCCCATAACAAAGAGTCGGTTGAGCATGGCGGCGGCCTGGATACGTTAGCGACTTGTATTGAAAAAGGTCTGCGTGACGCTGCAACCGATGTTCGGGAGGCGATGCGCGGTACCTTCTGGGCATTCCACCAGGTTTGGTCCAAAAAAGCAGACGAGTAAGATCATATTTTAATAACCGTCGATCTATGAGAGTTAGTGGCTAATGAGTCCTAGGATCATGTCGAGACTCGATGACAAGCAGCGTTCTATGCTTAACAAAGACCCTTCCAATCCAAATGGAGAATCATCGAAAAACACACGTTCATTAAAGAAAGGGCCTGCTAGCAGTACGCCGGCGGCTTCAGGGAGCTCTGCTCTTAAAAAGGCTATTGCTGCGCAAAAGAAGGCCCGGCTTAGTCCTTCGAAATCCTTACCACCACGTCGCGGATCGGCTGATTCAGTGTTACCCGGTACAACCTCATCGACCAATCTTTCTTCTAAATCATCAACAACACGAGCCGTTCCAACGGGCTCTCAAGGATCTTCCTTGTCATCGGCCCCTGTTCGACCGGCTGCAAAGCCCCGACGTCCTGAAGCAGCTCGTCCTGCCACCGCCGATCCGTATGCCTCTCGCAGGGCCGCAGGAGCTGATTTGCGCTCCAAAACTCCCAGTACATTCGACGGTTCTCCTAGAAACCCCAGAACTAAACCATCAACACCTGTGAAGCCTACTAGTCCGAAGAAAACCAAGCCGAAGAAGTTGGATTTTTCGACTACAAGAACTAGGGAACCTAATTCATCTATGAAACATCGGAGGAACCAATCACATGAAAGTGCAGGATATCCGTCCCCTGGGATATCCCGCGCGTCCGCTCCTGGTACTTCCTACGGCTTTGAATCGCCCGCGTCGGTTCAACTTGAGAGCCCACCTCCCTATGGGATTCAGCTGGTGGATACTAGAGACGGAGTCAACGTTTCTAGCGGTGCAGATATTTTCTCTTCGGATAGTGAACCAAAACCTATGGGAAGGCAAGTTATGACAGGATCTTCCCCCCACGAGATATCCGAGCTGGAAACACTGGAAGTACCCGGCCTCACATCCGGAAACATAAACCGACTGCATGACCCAGTGCATATCTATGAAGACCCCGTTTCTCCAGATACAGACCGGCAGAGTCATTCCAATATCACCTCGACAATTCCCACTGAGCTTCATTCTTATGGTACACGGGATGAGCTCGCCGAGACACATCATGAACAATTTTTGCCCCTTGGCACACCCTCAGAGGACGAACTACCACTCGGCTTTGATGCTTCCGTCCAACAGCGAGCTGGACCGGAGCCGGATGTCGGTTCGTCGTCCGTTATCATTGAGCCGAGTAGCAGATTGCCTGATCCTGAGCCACACTCGGGCCCAGCCACCCCGGTAACGGTCAGGAGGATCAGTCCTGGCGCTGCTGATAACGCAAAACCGTACGATTCTTTGAGACTAGGATCGCCCGAACCAAAAGCAGATAACAATGAAAATACCACCCATATCACAAATATGAGGAAGATCGCCTTATCTTTCGCTGGGCGGTCGCCCTCAAAACAGCACGTGTTGGAAGAGTTGCCCTCTCATGAGCCTAGCCACCGCGATAATACACCCGTTTTGCATGTCGAACATACCCGTCGACGCAGCAGTGGATCTATTTCTACGGATGGATCAAACGCTAGTGTTTCGAAGAAACCGGACCATTTTAAGCGCAGGAGCATCAGTCCTCGTTCCAAAGATATCCGTAAAGCGCGAGAGATGCTCGAAAAAGGGATACAGCGGATCCGAACGAGATCTCTAGACATTCTCGGATTCCGAAAGCTGCAAGAATTGATTGAATATCACGAATCTATCTTCGTGAATCAAGCGAAGTATGACGAGATGTTGGTAGCTCTTCTCGATGAGCTTCAAAGCCCTCCCGAGGATGGCAAACGGCACCTTGGCCGCCCATTGGATCTGAAGACTCAGGTCCTCCTTACCGTTCGTTATATGCTTTCCCGAAACAACAAATACTTTGCATCCTATCACGCCCGCGCTATCACAGCGATGATCGGTGCTCGGAAACATTACACCTCAGGAAGCCACGCACTTAGTGGGATGGAAGAAACCATGAATGATATTTTGGATGAATGTGACCTTGCTGAAGTGATCAACGCCACTATTGACACTGTCAGTGCTGAGGAGGAGAACGACGAAGGAAATCGCGCTGTTGAAATGGGTATTGCGGTATTGTCGAAGGTTCTGTGCCGTGTGAAGGAAAGGAAGGCAGGCCTCCCCGAACACCTCATGGAGCGGATTGGATCATTCGCTGCCGAAAAATTCACCAACCGCCACCCCGACGTCAGGCGGCAGGTGACGCAGCTCTGCGTATCCCTCCACTCCATGGCCACCACCGACGACCGCTTCTGGCAGGTCCTCGGGTGGCCCCAGGAGAGCACCCGGAACCTTTTGACTTACTACATTGCGAAAAACGTCTAATTTAGTTATATCGACTACCAAAGGTCGGGCCTCCTGGGTGGTGTCGGGGATGGTGACAAAACAAATCCGACTTATTACTATGCCACTATCATTGTGTCCTCATACTACTTTGTATTGTTTTCATTACCATTGTTACTATACCATTGTTAAATACCCTTATACCACTATTGTTATAGGTCTGATAATTATATTATTGATACCATCATGCTATTGTTCCTGCTCATTTCCTTGGGTTTGTCAGGGTTCTGCAAAGGCGCCCAGAGTGAATGTAAATAGCCACAAGTTCCCGAAGGAGTGCATTTTTCGAAGTAGGAAGGCTGACGTGGGAAAGACGCCAGTAATTGTTGCCGTCAAATGGACGAGATTGGACAAAGCTTTTGGATCTGACATCAGTCTGTGGAACCTGAAATACGAGTAGACCGCGCGGTAATCTCAGACTGATTGGAACTCAAGTAGTAACTACTACCTAGTAGTACTATTTCTTCCCACAATTAGCCTGTAACAAATAATGACCTGGAGCACCGCCAGTGGTCGTTGTGGCCCTTTGGCCGAGAAAGTAAGGATGAAGGGGAAAGTTAACAAGAGGTCAACCTAAGGACTTGGGAATCATAATGTTGGGGCTTAAAAAGTGCTCGAATCGAAATATAATAAATAGGACCTGGAAGATGGTGTTTGCGTACAGCTTTTGGGGCGGGCGATACGCTGATTTGCTCAAGCCGATAATTTATCGTCTAGCTTCGTTCCCTACCATGGACTTGAGGGTTGAATAGTCTAGAAAATCGAGGCAGAGAGGAATTAATTTTTCTGGACTTCTAATTCTCCTAATTTTCGGTCTTTTTAGCGACTGATGTTATACTAATGTCGAGGCTTAGGCCAAGTCATGGTAATTCCAAGTCTCTTCTTCGTTTTATTCTGGCACCTCATGAATAATTTCGAGAACATAAGAAAGTAGGGCAAGGGCAAAATATGAATTCCCCATGTTACAGCTTGTCCCACACTGAGCAGCAACTACCCACTTCGGCCTGTGTCCTAGTCTGATTTTGGATAGAGAATCGTGGCTGCTGTAGGTTGCTTGCTGGAGCCTGATGTTGCTCTTTCATTCTTGCGGAGACTTTTTTGGATGGTTAAAGATCTGGGGAAAAAGTAATGCTGGCCATTTTTTGCCGGATCCCCATAGAAGAGTCATGTATATATTGGGCATGCCTAGAGGTCAATGGGGGTTTGCACTGAGCCACTAATCTTGTTTGCATGCCCAAAAGAGGACGTGGGATTGCGGTGCAGAGAAATATGGTTTCGACATGGAGCAACAGTATACCCTGGCTGTCCCTGCTACTCCCGCTCAAGCAGGTGAAATAATTTCTTATGGCCTTGGGCATGTGAAGCGGCTTGAAGTTGGAACCTGCATGTGCTCACCCAAGTTGTGTTATCTGGGAACAAGCTGGTGGGGAGAATGGATTTCCGAACTCTTGGTTGTCAATATATTGGCGCACCAACTGGTTCTTCCCCTAGGATTGAACAGGGGAGATCAATCCATGCGGATACCGTCTTGGTATGGATGTGGGCTCCGGGAAATGCTGCCCTGGCTATCCAAGCATATAACTACCGCGTGCGACAATTATAGATCGTCCCCATCCCGCGGGCCGCTGAGTTTTGTTGGCTGGAGACGAGCGTCCAATTGGCGGGGGCCCCATCGGGAGTTGATCGGGGAAAGTGAAGGAATGAGTGCGATGAAGTTGAGAAGTGCCTAGGTACTCAGTGGATACGAACGTGTGGGTGGATTTATGTACTCGTCGTCCATCTCCTGACGATTGGATTGAGAGCTGCATGAGTCTTTGCCTCAGGCAGACGTACATGATCGCTGCCCCCATACAGAAACCATACATAACGCCGCTGCGTAACACAGCGTTATTTCTCTAAATTCCGTAAGGGGTTATTTTATTTTTATTTTTCTTTTCATTTTTGTTCATATCATTCTTGACATTGCTTGACCTCTAGATATTTTTGCTGTTGCCATTCTGATTCTAATGGTTGCACAATCAAGGGGAAAGCGTTCCGATATCCATCACTGTTCTTGAACACCTTCATCTGTCTTTCAATGTTTTTCTAACACCAGTAAGTGTTAATTTCTTCTGGCTATTTCAATAATATTTGTTTGTTTTTTCATTTTTTTCATTTTGACGTTCTGGGTCTCGCGTTGTCTCCCCGCCCCCATTTTCCACTGCTATTATTACCAGTCTTGATTCTAGGCCACTGAGTTGGCGAGGGGTTCGCTCCCGCCGAGTTTATCTGAAACGGCCCTCACCGTTTGGTGTGTTTCATTGACCTCTCAAACTCTCCTCTTCTCGTTGGGTTTCCGCTGGTTTTCCCATCTCCTCCCTCGCTCCCTAATTAATATCCAGCTCGCTCAAGTACCGTGTTTTTTTTACATATCGGGACTATTCTTCTTGAGATCCTCTTCCCCTCCAACACCATCTACCCCCCCCTGTTCCGATCGACACCTGTCTCCTGCATGGTACGGTCGAGGATTCCCCCCTCACTTTCCTTCCCTTAATCTGGCCCCCCTAGTCTTGGGTTTGTCTGGGGATACGCCATTCCTTCACCACTCTCTCTTGCCATCTCACTGCCCTCCAGAAGATCCACCATGTCGTTGGTCTGCCACCTACTAATCCTTGTTCATCTTTAAACTCGCTAGGCTCGTTAATCCCCTAAACAGTCCGCTCTTTGTTATCCGTGTGGGAATTGCGTCCATTACAGGCGCCGGCACCGTGTCCTTTCCCTCCGCAAAATACACCACCGTCTGTCGCACACCGAATCTCCTGACGGTCTTTCCCAGGGAGTTATTTGTTGATCCAATTGTGGCCTTTATATCTGTTGTCGGATGTGTGGCTGGACCCGGATCCCCCCTCGCTTCCTACGTTGACGAGTCGTCTTGGTTAGAGTACCTATCGCTGGTCTATTCTGGGCGCTGCTTGCTATAGTTGCCGGTTCTTGGTTTTTGGGCCATAACCTTCGGGATCGTACTCATACACCTTTTGTTGGGTGCCGCTTTAGTAGATTTTCTCAGGATGGAGTCCCCCGCGCCTTACCCAGAGTCTCCTATGGATCAGGACGATGTACCATTCCCTTGCAAGGGCTGTGGAGAGGTATGCATGCGTGGGAGCAACCCTTTAGAGCGACAATAAGTGCTGACCTGCCTAGATTCTGGAAGAAGGAAAAGCGTTTGAGCTTGGTACGTTTTGCATCTGAGCCATTCTATTATTTGTATTCCCTCAATGGCCTAACTCTATTTTTCACCACCTCTTTTTAGCTGGTAACCGATGGCATATCGAATGTTTTTGCTGTAGTACCTGCGGCACACTTCTCGACTCGGATGCACACCTCCTTCTTCTCGGAGATGGGTCACTAATCTGCAGTAATTGTACCTATAGCTGCAGTTCGTGTGGGAACAAAATTGAGGATTTGGCGATCTTGACTGGTGAACAGGCCTTCTGCGCGCAGTGCTTTCGGTGTAGAAATTGCAAGAAAAAGATCGAGAATCTGCGCTATGCCCGGACATCCCAAGGAATCTTTTGCATGGAATGCCATGAATCTCTTATGGCGCGACGGAGAAAGAGGAATCGCGGTGTCACCTCCTCCAAGAAGCACTCGAGCCCTGGGGTCAAGCTGGACAAGTCGCTTCCCTCATTACCCCCTGACGAGTCGGACATTCTGTCCCACCCAATGGAGGACCTCCCCACTGATGCATATGCCGATGCGAGAGTTGCACCTGCGCTGGACGCGGGGAGAACCCAAGGCACTCGTTCTACCGCAGATCACCAAGGTGAGTTTCCCCCTCTAACAGGGGCTGGATAATATAACAAATAGTTTGACATGATCTCACCCCCCCTTTTTTTTTTTTACAGACGACATGATTCTACCATCAAGCACTTACCGAAGTAATCGGCAATCAGTTGTTCCCACCGAGTCTGATGCTGATGGAGAGTTCCTAATCCCCCTCGCATTCGACCCCAGCGAAGAACAGCGACCTATCCGTGACCAGTCTAGCAGCTACTCAAAATCCCCTGCGCCCACGCAAAAGTCACCCGAGAGTCTTCCAATGGATACCCCTTCACCCCATATTGCGTATCAGGAGAAGGGTAGGGAGCGCCCAGAGGAAACTCGTAACGGTGGATTCAAGAATGGAAGGTCAAGCTCTACTCGTAGCTCTCGGTCCGACCAACCTATGGGACATCATAAGGATGGCTCCTACTCGACTACAACGACTGAGAATACCAGGTCGTCGGCAACATTAATGAGGGATGGTTCGACCATCGACTCGCAGAGATCAACGACTGCAGAAAGTGCAACTACCGTGCCAACCCGCCCTTCTCATGAGCTCCGTCGACTACATGAGAACAGTGGGTCTTTGGATTCATCACCTGCTTTCTCGAATGTTCATCCCAAACGAGGGGATTCCTTGGAAAGCAAAATGTATCAGTACTCCCGAAAGGACTACGGGGCATCCCCTCGCCCACATTCGATTAGCCCCACGGATCAATACAGTGAGCGATCTGCGGAAGCGGGGAGTAAAGGTACAGTTCGGAGTGGTGAATCTCCTCGAAGTCAGCGCGGCGATTCACACGAGCAGGCAAGGTCTCAGCCCCGACCAAACTCAATTAGTGCCCCCCACCAGTTAGACCCAAATCGTCAAGGGGACCACCCGGTGTCTCCATCTCTGCTGCGATATAGTGGTGGAGTTGACTTCTCTATGGACGAGGATATGGCGAGGATTATGGGCTCGGATGATATGCAGCCTTCGCAGTCGAGCGAGTCTTTCCTGCGTCGTGTTTCCAACTCGGTACGTCACGGACGTAGCTTTAGTGACAAGGGTTCTCGACTGTCAAAAGACCCCAAGTGGCCCAAGTCACCGGTCAACGGATCCTCACCGATGCGTGATGTGGCCGATGCAGCCAGCTCTCCAGAGCAAGGTGGCTCTGAAGAAGTGGCATGGCTTCGGAGTGAGCTCCGGAAAGAGCGCCAGCGCGTGTTCGAACGGGATCAAAAGATCATGGAAATGGAGTCAGTTCTGAATGCGACTGCCGACGTTAAGCAGGTTAACACGGAGCTGAACGAGAAGCGCTCAACTATGGTGGTTTTGGATGCTCAGAAAGAAATCGTTATGCGCGAACTATCAGTGCTAACCGATCACCTCGAATCTGAAAAGCGCGGCGGTAGCAGTGGTCCTCTTGATCTAGGAAAGCTCACAAATAAGGTTTTGCGCGACTTTGTCGAGTCTATTCAAAAGTTGAAGGATTCCTTTACCCCACAGATCGAAGAGTTGGTCCAAAAGCGCAACGATGCCGCGGAGGAGCTAGCCAACCTGAACCGAATGAAGGATAAGAGCTTCCAGGAGTTCGAGCAACTTTCATCCAAGAATGCCCAACTCGCGGAACTGAACAACCAACTGGTACATCAAATACAGGAGCTCTATAAGGCTAACTCGGCCGATGGAAACCGCGCCAATGGCCTCGGAATTTATTCCCATGGAAAGGAGAAATCTTTATCGTCGATTGATGCCTTGAAAGCCGCTAATGCTGACCTCGCAACGTCAGTATCGACTGCAAATATGTCTGAGGAAGCCGAGCCTGCTACAGTCGTTCCCGGTCCTCAGGTTGTTAGCATCCGTAAAGGTCAACCCCGGAAGTTCAACTGGAAGAAGGGAGGACAGAATGTTGCGAAGGGAGTAACCAAAGGTATTAAGGGCGCCTTTATGTCGGGCGATAACGCCACAGATGGAACTACTGGTTTGCCACGCTCTCAAACCCAGGACCCTAGTCGCCAGGGCTTCGGATTCTTTGGAAACCAACGAAGCAAACAAGCTGGGGCAAGAATGCCTACTACCGACAGTGTTCCAGCTTTGGCTGAAGCCTCGCCAACAGGTATGTTCTTTTCAATGGGATGTACATCTATTTTGTGGAATTCCGTGACTCATGTTTGTATTATTTCTAGCTTTATTCGGAACCGACTTGGAACAGAGGATGGAATTCGAAAAGAGCATTATTCCAGCTATTGTCACTCGTTGTATACAAGAAGTTGAACTTCGAGGTAAGTTGGCGCCATTTCCTTTCCTACAATACCACCAGGCTCACATCCCATACTCCCCCTATCAGGCATGGACATGGAGGGAATTTACCGTAAATCCGGAGCGAGCTCGGCCATTCAAACCATTCGGGAAGGATTTGAACGTTCTCCGCAGGACTACGATATTTCTGATCCGGACCTGGATATCCATGCGGTGACATCGGCACTGAAGCAATACTTCCGGAAACTGCCAATGCCGCTCATCACGTATGATATTTACGAAAAGGTCATCGAGACCGGCGAAATCACTTCCCAAGCTGCCCGAATTGAATCTCTGCAGAAGAGCCTTGGGGAGTTGCCGCGCGTTCACCAAGACGTACTAGAGTTCCTGGTATTCCACCTGAAGCGTGTAGTCGAACGCGAGAAGGAGAACCTTATGACCAGCCAGAACATCGCGGTTGTGTTCGCGCCTACCATCATGAGGCCTCAAAGCTTGGCACGGGAAATGACGGATGTCCAGAAAAAGAACGAGGTTCTCAAATTTTTGGTGGAAAACTGTCAAGAGGTGTTTATGGGGATGCAGAACAACAACTAAATCCTTCTGTCTTCGTTTGCAAGTCTACGTTGTACCTGACGTGTTGTGGATCTGGAGGCTATACCGATTGATGTTGTTCTTGATACCTCTACTTTACTACCTTTCTCATTCGCTTCCTGGATAATATTCTTCTCTATCGGCTCGTGCGAAACATCCCCGAGTTCTGTCCATTGGATTGGACGGATTTGTACATATACCGCGGGGGTGAAAGCTGTGGCCTTGTTTCCTTTTTTCTTCTTCGACTTCCCACACCCCTTTGTACCACTTGCTTTCCGACACCCCCCCCCTGTCCCCTCAGCCCATCAAGCTTCTATGATTATCAGTGCTTCACTCTCGATACCCTTCATGTATCTTTGCTGCCTACGCTTGTGTATTTTCCCCATCCATCCCCGTTTAATCCCGCAGGTTCGAAGCTATTCCCCCCTATGGTTTTGCGTGTTCTCAAAACGGCCTCTCCTACTTTCTGTGTGTGTACATGGATGTCTGGGATACCCAGTATAGCTCCTCTTTTTGCCATTTCACTTTTTGGTTGCTTGATGTATGTTAGTGCGATTGTGTTGGAGGAGCTCGACCCATGTTTGGCCCCTTTATAGCTAAAGAACTCACGTTCCGATACCGAGCAACTGTTTGAACAAACGAGTAGAGGATATGACCCTTGCAGCATAAGAACAGCCAGGCTCGGAATGTAAAAGAATGTTTGAAATAAAATCATTAGGTGCCGGTTATGCTGTGAAAGAGTTCTCTATGGAGAAAGCGAGGGCTATGTACATTTTATGTTCTCCTGAGCGCTGCATATGAGAGCTAGAATGTATCGTCTTCTAGTTTTTCCAACCGTCGAACGAGACTCGGACTATGCTCCTCGGTAAAATCATCCGTGGTATCATTAGCACCTGCGGTGAAAAGGAGCTGCTCCACAATCCGTCTCGAGGCTTCCTTTGCTGCTCAAGTTGTTAGACATATTCCCTAAGACGGCTCATACTTATACCGAATGGGAAATACTTACCCGGAGTTTTCATGAGTCGACTCTGTGGGATATGAAACTGCATAGTCTTCGGGGGACTAAGACCCATATCATCATTCTCATCTACGTCAAATTGGTCCTCATCACTATCCCAGACGGGTTGCTTGCCACTTTTTGCAGGAGTGAGGACGCTTGTTCCAGGTTTGGGGGTGACACGAAGGCGGTTGCTGCTCGCCAGGTGCTTTCGGTCAGTACGGGGGGTCTGGGCCTTGAATGGCGAGGAGAAGATTTCGGAATTCAGTTGCGGTGCTTCGGGCTCGGGACTGGAGATTGGAGAGTCGTCGAAGGCGTACTTAGTGGGTTTGGGGGTGACGGTGAATTTGGATCGGGAGGCTTCGTAGCTCTTGCCGAGGGGAGTAGCCTGAACACGGTATGTCTTGTCGAGGAGACGGTGCATGACTGGATCCTCGGCTTGGCCACCCTTGGCTGTGGAGACGGGGGGCACAAATGGGGAAGAGGACATGAGGTCGTCGTCGTCGTTGTATGCGGTTGGCTGTCTGCTAGATGGCTTTCCCGGGGTGGTGGGGAGGTAAGAGTCTTCTTCTCCTTCATCTACTCCTTCATCAAAACGAGGTTCGTTGTTGTGCATTGGCTCATAGGGCGAGGGATGTGCGATGGAGGAGGTCACGGTAGTATCGTCGTGGTGAGGTTTATCGTGTAATGCCGCACGGGGAGTGCTGTGGGAAGAGAGGCTGAGGGATGTTAGGTCAATATCGTCGGGTCTATGATTGAGATTCAGACGCGCGGAGGACGGGGTCTCGAAAGAGGCAGATTCCTCAAGTTGGCTCTGGGAGATGTTGGCCGAGTCGTCTTCGGAAGTGAAGGTTTGGTCGGCGGCTGTTGTGTCCTGATCAGGAGTCTCCTCGTATCCGGACAGGGAGACGTTGGCACTGGCTTCAAAGAATTGTTTCCAGAACTATTCCGAGGTACTGTTAGGGGAGTTTGACAAGTAAGTGGGTGGAGGTAGGGTTCAGTTCACTACCTTTGCTCCCTCCCAGACATCCCGCGAGCTCTCCGCGTACTGCTCAACAACAGGGAGAATACTTGTGGTGACGATGCGGTGTGCCCGGCTAAAGTTATGATCGATCTCTGCAATGGGTAGACAAGGAGGAGAAAGGCTATGATCAGCGATTTGCAACCGATCGAGGAGACGGGCCAATGTAGTATCGGCCGGACTAGGTAATTACCTTGGAGAGTTAAGGTGATGGATTGTTCCAGCTTCTCGAGCTCTTCAGTGAGCGTCAATGGGCGCTGGGACATGGGAGTAGGGCGAGACATCTTGGCTAGATACAGAGGAAATCAGAACCAGACCACTTGGAGATGGAGGAAAGGAGTTCTTGTGGTTGTTGAGTGGGAGCTTGAAGGTGACGAGTTGTTTTGAGGGGAAGTCGCAGGATGCCGAATGCGGATGGGAGTTAGGGCCTGCGGATAAGGGCTAGATGGCTCACGTGGCGGCGCAGCGGGGAGCAGGGAAGCGCTGATGACATTTGGTTGCTGCCTTCAGCAACAAAGTATCGCTGACCAAAAAGCAGTCAACGCCAGATCAAAGGTTGATGGAATGATAAGTCGCTAAGATGCCTGCTCCAGTTGCAAAAGGTATGATTTGCTTCATTTCTTTTATATCTGATCTACCCCCTCCTTTCGATGGCGTCAGATTGGGCGGTGTGCTTATCAGTGATGATGTATGGTGGATGGCAGGGACGGGATGGGGGAAGAAGAAAAGAACGCAAGCTGTTTTTGGTTGAGAGAAATATGCAATTTTGATTACATGCCCTTATACATGGACGTGGCTTAATCTGTACTGATGGACTATAGGATTAATTATTACTGTGTCGGTGCTTGTTGCCGCCGGTATAGCCGTCTACGAGTCCCCTCAATTCCGACAATGGGTGGATAATTCACGACGGAAGCTTGCTATGGCGCTACACCACCTCGGAGATGAGATCCAGCCTAGAGAGTCTGCCTCACCATATCGTCAGGATATATCCATGACCGAAGACGAGAGCCCTGCAGCCGAGGAGCGCAGACGAATAGCTCGGGAAGAGCTGCAGCGACGACGATCGCTGCTGGAGGGTCGTCAAAAACAGAGACAAGATGTAGGCCTCGGATCATTTGATGCACTTGTAGATGAAAATGGTCGCCTTCTGGATCCCCTCGACCAGTCGACAAACTCCCTGGCGAACTCTACCGCCGTGGACTTGGGGGCTTCGCAGCCGATACAGCGAGGTAAGCTATCGGGCGCATCAGCCTCGGGGTCGACTCTGTCGCCCGAAGTTGCACCTGGGCCCTCGTCCGAAAAGAGTCGGCTTCATATTTCCATCCCAACCCTTCAAAGCCGTGCCTCGTCGGTGGCTGCGGACCAGTTAACTCCAACGTCTGATGCGTCGGACCAGCTCTCTGAAGTAATCTGCTCGTCGCAGCTGCCCGGTGAGGCCCGAGACAGATCCGCTTCGTTGTCTAGCCATACCGAGGGTGGCCGTCCTGAAGTCCTCTATGCCCACCCAGGATTATTTGTAGGTAATGGAACTGGGCAGGAAGTGCGGTCCCCATTTTCAGACTTCTCAGACGACCTGCGCTTCGCCAATGAACGCCCATCTACCCCATCTGATTCTTCTACGATGGGTAGCTATAGCCATATCGGTGTGGATGGGTCATCGGATGGTACATTGAGTGACATTGGGCGTTCCGTTGGTGCTGCGACACCGGCAAGTTGGTCGGAAGTTGGAAGTGAAGTCAGCAACGACGAGTACCAAAATCATGGGTTCTAAACAAAAGCACGGATAAAGCTTCTTTTAGACCGTGAAATACACCTGCTGTTCTAGTTTCTTTCTTTTGTTGCTGGTGGAATAGGCGCTTGGGGAAACACGGGAAGCAAAGAGGATACTATCGGGTGTGATTCTGGCGTCAGGCGTTTAGCTATTATTCCCAAGTTAAGTAAAAATTTTGATTTACCTTGCTTAAACTCCATCCACGGGGTCGAGATGCTTCTAGTTCATTGGATAGTTACCCCAACATGATTAGAAACAGAGCCATCGGTTTTCGGCTTTTTGCAGGAGGTCCGAATCGCCAGTCATTGGTTGAGAAAGGGAAGTGAATGTCGGATAAGCCAGCGACCAGAACTGCCTCGGCTCTCTCTCGGCTTCACCCAAACACATCAAAAGAGTGCGAGCACCATCGTCCATTCTCCCCTTCTCTCGTTTCTTCTTCGTCATTTACTTTCCTTTATTCCTCTCTTCCCATCCACCATTTTATTGAATTTTTCTCGGCCCGCTTTTTGAGAAACCTACAGGTACGTTAATCCCCCGAAGCTGCCAGGATACCTGCTGCCTTCTTCCCCGCATACTAGACGACCCAAATGCACGCCTCCCACAGCTGCACGACCCATTCATTTCGAATCCAAGGCTTAAGATTTCTTTCTTACCGTTTCATTCATTCTAACTCTCAACCTAGGACTCTTAGTTCATAATGGCTGCTGAACGCTTGAACTCCATCCTGAGCCACCTCCGAGGTAGCAAGGGTATCAACGCCATGTGAGTCCCTCCCTCCCTCTACCCTGTGCTCTAACTCCAAACTCGAAGCTTATACCCGTCACTAGCACCCAAAAAAACCCCGACGATGTTGTGATTACTCTTGCTCTACGTACCCCCCTCGCTAAGGCCGTCAAGGGAGGATTCAAGGACACCGAGCTGGACTACATGGTCTACGCTCTCTTGAAGGAAGTGCTGGCCAAATCCAACCTCGATCCCGCCCTAATTGAGGATGTTTGCCTTGGAAATGTAACCTTCCCCTCCACCTTTATATACACAAAGAATAAACCAAAAAAAAAAAAAAACTAATGTTTGAAATGCGTGAAAAACAGGTCAACGATGGCAAAGCCGCTTACCTTGTCCGTGCCGCCTCCCTTGCAGCCGGTATCCCCCACACAGCCGGCGGCTCCTCCGTGAACCGGTTCTGCTCCTCTGGCCTGAAAGCTGTCCAAGATATCGCCAACCAGATCCAGCTCGGCGCCATCGACATTGGTATCGCCGTCGGAGCCGAGCTTATGTCCGCAAGCGGGGACCGTCTGAACCGCCCCTTCAACGAGGAAGTGCTCAAGAACCAGGAGGCCGCCGACTGCATGCAGCCCATGGGCCAGACATCCGAGAACGTCGGAAACGACTTCAACATCACCCGTGAGATGCAGGATAAGTACGCCGCGGAGTCTTTCCGTCGCGCAGAGGCCGCCCAGAAGGCCGGTTGGTTCGACGACGAGATCGTCCCCATCACCACCAAGGTCAAGGATCCCAAGACCGGCGAGTGGAAGCAGGTTACCCTGACCAAGGACGAGGGTATTCGATATGGAACTACCCCGGAGTCCCTGGCGAAGATTCGCCCTGCTTTCCCGCAGTTCGGAGATAAGAGTACCGGTGGAAACTCGAGCCAGGTTACCGATGGTGGTGCTGCTGTTCTTCTCATGCGCCGTTCCAAGGCTATCGAGCTGAACCAGCCTATCCTAGCTAAGTTCTGCGGTGCTACCGTTGCTGGTGTGCCCCCCCGTATCATGGGTATCGGCCCCGCTGCTGCTATCCCCAAGCTCCTTACCAAATTCAACCTTGATAAGAATGACATCGATATCTACGAGATCAACGAGGCTTTCGCCTCGATGGCTGTCTACTGTCTCAACGACCTGGGTTTGGAGCATGAGAAGGTCAACCCCCGTGGAGGTGCTATTGCACTGGGTCACCCATTGGGTGCGACGGGTGCGCGCCAGATCTGTACGATTCTGAGTGAGGCCAGGAGGACCCAGAAGAAGGTTCTTGTTACCAGTATGTGTATTGGAACGGGCCAGGGAATGGCAGGCTTGTTTGTCAATGAGCAGATTTAAGTCTTTTTTGTTTTTCTGTGATCTAGGTTAGGGTGGGTTTTGTACAGTTTTTCCGCATTTATTGTCCCCCCTACGTAAAATGAAACAAATGCATTCAATTAGGTATTTATCGCAGGACGAAAACACAATGCGCTCAAAGGGTATATCACCCCAAGTACAGGGCATAGCTAATAAAGATTCAAAAAAGAAGCCTGTGAGATCAAAGATCTCCACCTCGTTCTTCTCTCGCTTTCCTCAATCTCTCCTCCGCCGCCCTAGCTCTCGTCTCCCTCCCATCCCCAGTCCCCGGCCCCTCTCCACCCCGAGTCCCTCCTAAAACCTGCCTACTCCCCACCCAGCCCCTCTCATCAACCAAATGCTCCCCATCCCTTTCCCTCTCCCAATCCCCCGGGTTATAAAACTCCCCATTCCCATCCTCCACCACTCTTCTGCCCCCGCTTTTCCAATCCCCCCTCTCCACCTCCCTCTCGATCTGGCCCGTCAAATCCCAGAAATCCCGATCATGCTCACTAAACACACAGTGCGCGAGCTCATGACACAGCGTTTTCCGAATGGTACGATAATCGCGATACCCATCGTACGCGTCCGTGCGGAGTCGGAGCTCAATCACCTCCCCTTTATTGCGGTTTAGGCCGAGTGTGCGTGATTCCATGGTCGTATGTTCGGCGGGGTCCATTTCGGTGAGGAGGGGCACGGAGAAGCGGTGGGTGGCCATTGCAGTGCGGATGCCGGGGTCGTCGCGGAGGCGTGTGAGGAATTGTAAAGAGCGAGAGGGGTTGGGGAGGTGGGGGAGGGGTTCGAGGCGGTGGAAGGTGTAGTTGTTAGAGTTGGAGGAAGAAGAGAGGGTGTGGATTCCGCCGCTGCGCGACGAGGGTTTTGAGGAGGAGGTTTTTGTTCTTGCGGCGGCGAGGGCGGAGGCGCGCGCTTCTTGTCGGCGCTTTGTTTCGGCGATTTGGGTGTTGAGGGTCTCGATTTCCTGCGTGGGGGTGCCGAGGAGGGTGATTTTGAGTTTGGGAGAGGAGAGTGGGAGGAGGGTTGAGAGGGGGGTGGCGGCGAAGGGGAACTTTTGCATGCCGGGTTTCGGGGCGATGAGGAGTTTCTGGTTCTCGGGGGGGATGTGGAAGGTTGAGGCGAGGGTCGCGGCGAGGTCTTGGAGGGTTGCGGAGTTGGGGACGGAGATGGGGTGCGGTTTGCCGTGGTGGTGGACTTGGAGGTTGATGTTGTCGTCCATTTTATCAGGTTTTCTTGTTCTCGCACCCCCTTGGTTTTCTATTCTCTTTGTTTCAAAATATTTAATCGCAAGATATCGGATATCGGATTGAGGAAAGAGGAAGGCATAGTAGAGGATGGGGATTATATACACCCTCGAATGGTCCAGCGTTCGATCGTCTTCCATAGGATGTTAGTCAGCCGGAGATAGCGTGTGAGGGTCCGCGGGAGAGAGATCGGCGTGTTTACGCTGATGGATATTATTCATCAACTATGCAAGAATATCACCATAACATTGCTCCCTAGGTATGCTAATATTTAAATTGTTGACGACAAAAATGAATATATGTGCTTCAATCCCGAGTTGCTTGGAAGGAAACCAAACGCCATACTCCAACCCTGATCTAAACATTTGCAAAACTCCAGCAACCCGCCCATGTTGTACAACCCGAAGTAGTTTGGGAAATCGGAGAGCTACTCGTACTGCCTGTCGTCTTCCTCTGCTAATACCTCATCTGAAACCCATTGCTCGACTCCTGCATCCCATGTATGACTGAGAAAAGGATTAGCCTAAACTCGACTTGAGTATCAGACTTCGCCACTTACTTGTGAAAATGTGTCGACGTCAGTGCCGACTCGGTGTACTCCTCCGTTAGAACAGCCTCGTAGCGGAATGGGACCTTGGCGGAAACTCCCTCGAAGGTGGTCTTCCGTAGGGGATAGATATCTTCAGTCTGATATTTGTGCAAGTTCTTACACTCCCACTCGTTGGGCTTGTCGGTGTCTAATTTGCTCAGCCCCGTGATATCAATGTAAAGGCCCGTTTGTAAATTGATCCACCGTGCATCGATAATATTAAGTCCCATGCCGCGATCGCGCTGTCGAGACCAAGGGTTGATATCGAGGAGGTAGGTCTGCTCTATGTCCGCGCTGGCCGTATAATTTACCATCGACTGGTTGAAACTCTCGGCGAGACGAAAGAGTGTGGTTTCTGAGACTTGGGTATCGATGTCCCAGTCCCAGGGCATAATCTATAGGCGTTTTGTTAGGACAAACAACCAGGGCCAGATCAACGGCACACAGAGACCAGAGAAGGTGACGGGAATATACCTTTCCGTTCCACCACCAACCTAACAATGTCCCGTGCGCAATCCAGGTTTCCAATCCGTTTTCCTTGAAAAAGTCAAGGTACGCCCGAATCATATAAGTCAGAGTTCGAGAACGTTCTTCGTCCGCCACTGGTTTCTCAAAATATCGGCTATCGTAGTGGCCGAGAATGTCGTCATTCCCCGGCTCGTGAAAGTATTTGAATTCCTCCGACCTGTTGAGCCCGTACTTTGTCCATAAGGGATCGTAGGTATTGGTATTGACGATAGAGCCATGGGAGCTAAGTTCTGGCGCATCCCCACCAGGGATGGGGGAAGGTCCGGGGTCTGCGGTGGCCGCTACACAGCTGATCGAACCGGCGAAGGTCAAGAACCCCGAAAGGCGCATTTCGGGGTCTAGGGGGAGAAAGGGTCGGCTGAGATAGGGGGCGGCAACACGGGCGGATCCTTATTTTCGTTCCCTTGACGCCTTTGTTCGCATTCTGGAGTGAGACTGATAGTGGATGACAAGAGGAAAAGGTATTGTTGTTTATGAATTTGAATAAGCACCAATATATAACAAAAGAAAAAGTATTAAGTGTAAAAATGAAGGGAGTGTATGTCTATATTCAACGATGGAGGGAAAGCAACCGCATCGACGTCAATACTGAAGCAAGAATCGCGTTATGCGAAGCATATCCTATGCTTCTCCGACCAGGAGGGCCAATTCCTTTGCATCACCCGTCAAAAACACGCCTCTCATCCGGCGATTCCGGGGCAGCCGGAATTGCAAGAAGATGGGGGAAGGAATGGGATAAGGAATTGAACAGGGCTGAATGGAAAGAGGGCCAGCAGGGAGTTGGGACAGTATTCGCTCGAGTCGATCCGGTCACTCCGGTAGCGGAGAGAAAATTCCTGGAAAGGGCTGTGAAGAGGAAGAAAGAAGAAGAAATGTCAGGCAAAAAGGAAAAACTGGCTAGGTAACTTAGATTCTTTTCGAGGTGAAAGCGGGGCAAGTATTTAAGATGGGTGAGATCCACAGGGGTAGCAGTTCACCAGGGGAGTGCACCGGAGTAATACTACACAGGGCAGGAGAATGGGGTGAAAGGGTCCTCGTTGAAAGTCGATCAAATTGGGTAGTATTCGCTCCGCCTCGTTGACCAGGATCAGAGATCTTTGCTGAAGATTCCTGATACTCCAACTGTTTCAGGAGTCGGCATTGCCCTCATGGGGGGATCAGTGACGTTACTCCTCAAGGGGGGATAGAGACGAGGAGAAAAGAAAGAAATCACATCACATCTCCCAAGAGCAAATAGAATCTAACAAGTCAGCGCTAGTCTTCATTGTTATTGGTAACTCTCAATGATGATAAGTTGATACGCAGAGGAATCGTCGAGTTGGGAATCATAATTCTTCTTGAAATCAAAATTATTTCTCGCGTGCCATCCTTCCTAACCAGGCCAAGACAGGAACCATCCATCCCTGATCTCCACCAGCGCCTCCTGGAACGGCGACATTAACGCACATCAAGACCTCTATAAAATAGCCCCAGTCGTAAAGAAAGTCTCAAATTAACATATCAAGTACCCTGTATTTAATAGGGTGCAGTAAGGGACAAGAGGAAAATTCTTCCGATCCCACAGCCCATGGTTGTTTCCCCTAATACTCTATTCCTCTCCGGGCGGAGAACTCAAGGGTTCGGTAATTAGTTTGGCGCTGGCCCCATTCCTTCCCACTAACTGTCAAACTAGTTCGTGAAACGGTTCACTACACTTTTTTAGCTTCTCTTAGTTTACTGGCCACTTATCCAGGAGCATAAAGCTGCCATCCAGAATACATAAAAAGACCTTCCATGTTCGCTTAAATCGTTCCCATACTAAACTTAATACCGAAATATTAAATATTTGAGAAAAAAAAAAGAGAAAAAATTAGTAAATAGATCTCCAATGGCCCTCCTTCAATCTCGAGTTTCTCAAGGGATGATGCACTGCCGCCATGTCATCAGTTGCTTTCTCTTCCACCTGGGGGACGGCAAATGACTCCAATCCAACAACTGAGTGACAAGCAGCCGTTATTATTAGGAGAGAATGAAAATGGCCAACCTTAAGATATGAAGCATGCACATATCGATCTCAAGTCTCGTATGGAGGAATACATTGATTGACAAACAATATAGTACTCTCCCAATTTCCGTTCAAAAACGCCCATTAGATGTTTTTTTGTTGTTGGTTATACGGAGTTGCTTCATACCAAAGGTCTTCCCAACCCTGGTCAAATATTATTTCACAGGCGGGGAGAATACCTTTTCTGAGGATACAACCATTATTAATAGTCTTCTTGTATTAGCAAACTTATCATTACTTTTTCCTCTGCGGTCTATCCACATGTCTCTTATCTAACGCTATATCCCCTCTTCTTACCAGACAACTGGACCATTCTCCGCGTAAGAATTTCATCTTCATCAGGGTAATAATAAAAAATCTGACCTGAAAATAATAAAAAGAAATAGAAATCGTTCTACATCAGACCGTCGACTCATCACGACAGGGGGAAATAAAGAAAAATGAGAGGGGTTTGGCATAATTGTCTTTATTCGTGGGCCATTGTCATCAAGCTGCATATGTGTAGTTTGGGAGCTCAATGCATGAAAAAAAAAATATTGAATAGGAAATAGGGAAGGCAGATAATGAAGAAAAAAGGACCGGAAGGGAAGCTGTTTACTGCTTCTCTGCCTCACCCTCGGGGGTGGCCTCGCCTTCAGTCGGGGCGTCTTTCATCTCCGTGTCAGCCTTCTCATCCTGAGACTTCTTAGCCTCATCGGCTGCCTTCTTGGCCTCCTCTTCAGCTTTGCGTTTGGCATCTTCCTCAGCACGCTTCTTCGCAGCCTCCTCCTCCTGAGCCTTCAGGACAGCCTGGCGTTCGGCGTCAATCTTCTCGCGGTAACGCTGGATGATTGGGCCTGCAATGAAGCGGATCTCATCCATCTTAGAAACGTACACGGACTTTGTGGTGTCCTCACCGTCCTCGTACAGCCAATCCTGGAATATGGGGTTAGAATTCGTGACCATAGTAGAGAAACAATCAAATGGCTCTTACCTCAGTGTCGGTGAGCTTAGCCCTCAACTTATCCTTCTCTTCTTCACTGGCGAACTCGGAGTAGACACCGTCAAGCTTATCGCGCAGCTCGTAAATGCTGGACTCCAGCTCATTCTTCTTCTCATCAGTTTCGGCAATCAGCTTATCCTCCATGTACATAGAGTTCTCTTTCTCGAGCCAGGCGTCCTTGAGCGACTGGTCAATGGCGGCTGTGCCGGAGGAAATGGGCAAGTCACCCTTGCGGACCTGCTTCTTGACCTTGCGAGTCTTCTTGGGTTGTTCATCCTTGGCATCGGTGTCCATAGCCTATTCGAATGTTAGAAATCTCGATTCCGAACGATAAAGAGATACAGGTAAAACCTACATCACCGTCCTTCTTGTCGCCCTCCTCAGGGACGGGTTCCTCGACCTCGACATCCTCGACAAAGTATCCGGACTCAACGTTCAGGATACCGTGCAGGTTCAGTCTTGCCTTGAGCTTGCAGATCATGAAATCGTCATTGGCGTCAGCCTTGACACCTTTGACGGAGAATCGGCCAACCCAGGGGTTGATCTTGCCAGGAAGCAGATCGGGCTGCGCATAGCGAGCCTCGAGGTCGAATGGCTGCTTTCGATAGAAAGTGAGGATCTTAGTAGAGGGCATGACATTGCCTTTGTTGAAGACAGTCAGGCTGGTATCCTCATCAGGAATTTCCGGCGATTGTTCCCATGTGAACTCTATGGGGTAGCTGACGATATCGTGCACGGAGAAGTCACGAACACGGAACACAGGGGACAGGATAGCACAGCTGAAGGCGCATCCACGGGCAATAGCCTCATCCTGGTTAAGAGTGAAGGACAAGGGCTTGCCGAAGAAGTTGGCAATGGCCTCCTTGACAGCCGGCACACGGGTACAGCCACCAACCATCTCGACGGTGTCAATGTCCTCAATCTTGAGCTTAGCCTCAGCAAGAGCCTGCTCTAGAGGGACAGTCACACGGTCCAAGACTGACTTGACCATCTGCTCCAGCTCCTCACGCTTCACAAGGGCACGGACGTCGACATCCTCCATGAGAGACTCGATGCTCATAGGCGCGGCAGGGTTAGCGGAAAGCACCTTCTTCATCTTCTCGGCAGCGGCGAGGGTACGGGACCAAGCCTTGGGGTGGCTGCGGACATCGATCTTGAACTTTTCCTTGAACTCATCGGCGAAGTGTTCGGTAAGGGCTCTATCGAAGTTTCGACCACCGAAATGACGGTCGCAGGCGGTAGCCTTTACATTGAGCTCACCCTTTCGGAACTCGACAATGGAGGCGGTGTAGTCACTGTAACCGATATCGACGAACATCACTCGCCTGGGCTTCTCCTCGGGTCCGGGGAGGTCGAGCTTGGTGATACCGTAGCCGAGGGCAGTGGCGGTGGTGTCATTGATGAGTCGCAAAACCTTGAGGCCAGCAATCTCACCGGCATCGATCATAGCACGACGCTGGACATCTGTGAACCAGGCGGGAACGCTGAGAGTGACATCCGAAACAGGAAGCTTCAACTCCTTGGAGGTGATATCTCTGATCTTGGTCAGGTACATGGCGACGAGCTGAGTGGCGGAGAATTTCTCCTTCTTTCCCAAGTAGTTGACCTCAACACCAGCCTGGCCATTGACGTCACAGATGGGTGCTGTGCTGTACTCTTTCTCAATCTGAACATCGGGGTCATTGAAAGAACGGCCGATCAGGCGCTTGAGATTTCCGATAGTGTTCTTAAGATTAGAAGTCTCTTGTGTCTTTGCGGCTTCACCAATGTGTCTGCTTCTGGCGCTAAAGCCAACCAGGGAGCTAGAGATGAAAAAAAGAGCAGTCAGATTTTCCGAAAAAAAAGAACAAAAAAGAGTTAAGGAAGGACTAAATAGTGAAAAGAATAGGGATATATAAAACGGAACCGATAGGAATTACTTACGGGGTAGACCGGTTGGAAACTTCATTGGTGATCTAATTGAACGGAAAAAATGTTAGCTATGGAGGGGAAGGACAAAATTGGGCAGAGGGGTAGCAAATACGCACAATGTCGATACCCTTGTTCCTAGCAACACCAACCTTGGTGCTCTGAGCACCGAAATCGATACCGACGACACTCATTATGAAGAAAGGGTTGTGAGATTGAGGGTGAAACGGGGGGGGGGAAGGTGTAGGAAGGAAGTGGGTTCAAGAAATAGGTGAGGAAAAGAGTAAAAGTCGTGGAGGGGAGAATTTGCACTGCGGCGCCACTAAGCCAACTATCGGGCGATGATTATCGAATGGACTGAGGTGTGGCTAGGGCCAAACGTGGGCTGCTTTGGGTCGTCAAGCGGTCAAGCAATCAGACTCGGTTTCTACCTTTCCTGTCGGTCCACTTCGGGAAAAGATGTCGTCAAGACAGAGGCAGCAACAATAATAAAATGCAGGTAACAGGGGAAGAGTCGGAATTATGTTGGGGGAAAGATTAACGAGAAAATGGTTACTTTAAATAGATGACTCGACAAGGGTCTGTCTACAAACTTTTCTGATCAGTGCCCCGTGGCCTCCATCTGAATGACTTTATTTATTTTTGTCGTGCTCCTCCAGCCTCACTCTGATTCTGTCGACCTCCATCGAACCTTCTGGCTCTTGCTGGACTCCTCCCCTACCTCACCGCCTGTACAACTCCCGGCAGAATCGCCTTTAATGGTGGGGCACTTCGATCATTGAAACAATTTTAAACCATTTATCCAGTCTCAGTGAGTTGTGAAGGATTCGGAGGAGCGGTTCTTGCGAATCAAAACCCAGATTCCCTTCATAACCACCCTACATGTTTTGTTAGGCGAGTAGTGGCGCCCTGAATCGAACCGAGATGCATGGCGGGGCAGGCAATGGGAGTTATCAAGAAATCCCGTTATGCTGAGATTATGTCATCTTGTACACACTGCGCTTCGGCACAAGAAGTCACAATTTATATACATGGTGATCGTTCTTTATTCTCTCCGCTCTTACTGAGATGGATTTGTGGTATCTGGCGGAATCAACCCTATGGGTGCATCTCAGGCTCCAAACTCAAAATATATACTCAAAGGTAACAAAACTAGGTAGTACTAAGTTTGCAGGTGTAGGTAGTGATATCAGCCACATGCCCAAATTGAGCGGCTTGGAATCGGCATGATAAGAGGGATGATTTCATTAAAATAAAAACCACCCCAGGACAATAAGAACAACATTTTCTACAGTTTGTTCACAATGGACAACTGTCCCCCCTTCCCCAAGGCCAGTTAACCAAATCAAGGCCAAAAATCGCCTACAATCGGGTTTACCAAGGTTTCAGATCCAACGTCGACTTCCACCAGTACATTCCCTAGCATTCACTTAACTTGAACGCCCTGGCCCTCATTATTTGATCCTTTTTGGTATCTTACTCAGGCGTCTCCGTCGAGATTCTGGTGCATACGAATGACTCCTGGTAATCGCGCTGCGATCTACCATGTCACGGGAGCGGCTTTGCTGCATTGAGTTTGGTCGCTTTGGCGGTGTCTCCATCGAGTTGATAGAGGATATGTCCTCTGTTTCGGTCGAATGTGATGGTGTCCGGATGGCTGTGTCTTGTAACTGGGCGTCATGTGTTTCATCACTTGAAGTCAGCATCAGCGAGGCGTCTAAACCGTCACTATCACGGGAAGCGTCTGGATCTTCAAGGAGGGCCGTCGTTTCCTGTGCCTGATACTGAGCTACATGAACTTTTGCTCGGTCCTGCTCTGGGATCAAGCTTTCGACTCTTTGTGGCAAAACAATTGAATCCCAGCCAGACTCGGTTGTAAGTACCGAATCCGTAGAGAAATACGGATGGAGGCCTATCCGAGGTATCTCTGGAAGAGGCTCTAATATACTCGTAAGACCGACTTCAGGATCATCTTTACTGGTATAAATGCGGTTTGGAGTTGGCAGTTCTGTGGAAAATCGCCCACTAATTTTTTCGGGAGGATGGATTGGCACTTGCTTCTCTTCCACTCTCGCTCGGAATGTTTCCACGTTCACATTAAGCTCGTCCCCTTGTTCGGTAGCTTGTGCAACTGCTTGTCCAGGAGTAGTATTTTCATCGGCTATGGCAGCATCGGTTCTTGGACCTCCCCATGTTCGTTGACCTGCGGTAAAAATCCCATACACCATGTAGATCCAGTTGAAGAATGGATTAAGGATGAACATAAGCGGATAGAGCCAGGCTTTAAACCTCTTGAGCTTGGCGCCAAAGTATACCATGAGTAAGTAGTTTAACCCCAATGAAATGATAATGAATCCAACGGGAAGGTCCTGCACTTTGCTAGAAGTAGTGATAATAGCTAAAACCAGAATAAAAAACAAGAGGGCAGTTGTCCGAATGGTGTTTTGCATGAACCGAACGAGGCATAAAAGTGGATAACGTCTCCACAATCTGATGTCGGTTAACATACAAACTTCGTTGGTGATAAACCCAAGGAACCATCGACGCCGCTGCTTTAGGAGACTGCGAAACGTCTGGACGGCTTCTGTTTTGCAGAAGGCACTCGTGCACATCTGAATCTGATAGCGCTCTTTCGCCCCAATCATAAAAAGGTGGGTAAGCCAGCGGTCTTCGCCAAGATAGCACTTCCCGTAATCAAAAAGATCCTCGCACTGTTCGGCTTTGTCCGCGAAGTAGTACTTGGCCATCTTGCGGAACGCGGAAAATCGCAGTATTGTAAGGGCCCCTGGAAGACATGTGACAGCGCCGCAGCCAGACTCCACGGACCGTTCGAAGAGTTGCCCGTGTATATATTCCATATCCTGTAGAACGGTGATAAGAGAATTCTTCTCCGTGGTGGGCGTGATGATGCCCGCCATTGCCAGCATATTGTGCTTGCTTCCCGGCTTCAACTCCATTTCATACATGAAGTTTTGCAGGCACAGCTTGTCAAGCATGCAGTCTGAGTCAATAAATAGCAAGAAAAGGTTGTCATTCTGGATGAGATATTCCGCGTATACTTTGTCAATCAACTTGAAGGTTTGTTTCTGACAGTGCCGCTTCCCTCCATGCTTGAAGCGGGACACTGTAATTCTCGCTCCTTTATAAGTCACGTCGATGCTTTGTGGGTAACTCTGCAACGACACTGGAACCTCAAGGTGGCTGATCATTTGGAGATATGGTTCGTCAATGCTACCTCCATCGTACGAGAGAAAAACATGGATGCAGTACGTTGGGTAGTCACTATTGACAATAGAATCGACGGCCTTGATCAAAACCTCAGGGGCTTCCCGATATACCGGCATGATTATGACAATTTTGGGAGCTTTTTGGTCATCGAGAGCTTCCTTGACCCTTTTTGTCTTCCCTATTGAGGTTGTGACTAGCCTATAAACGCAAAATAGCCACGGGATGGTGAGAAGCGTGGAAAAGGCCCAAAACGCGAACCACTGAAGAAAAGACACGAGCTTGTGCGGGAAATGTCGAGTTATTTGTGGTGGTAGTGGAAGCGTAGCAATCATAACTGGAAGGAATATTCCTCTAGGTGAAGGTTATTTTCATCCACTCGATCAAGGTGGATGAGCCTACCTGAAGATAGAGAAGACGATAATCATAACCACCGCAAGAAACCGGATGCTCCAAAGATCTGCCTTCTGATAAACCTTGAGAAGGCAGTAGATAAATGCAGCAAGAAACAGGATCCACTCGATAAAAGCTGCTACCATCACGGGGGATATAATGGAAACGTATATGATCTAAGAGGTCTTGTGAATATTGTGAGGACCTGGACAAAACGATAGGGAACCCACATTCTTCACAGGCCATGAGGTTGTCGGGCCCGAATCGCTGGCATCCGCCATTGTGGGGTTTGTCGATCTCTCCAGCTCGTAGTATATATAGTGGCGACAGGATCAATTACCAACGATCATTAATGCATATAGTCGGGACACCAGTGTGCTGAATGATACAGAGATTCTTGGGGACCAATCGATGACAGAGAAGATGTTATGACTGAACGGATCAACTTCGGCGTGATCGGACTTTCTTCCCTAGGTTCATCTCACAGTAGTATAACTGATGCTGAAGGATAACTGGTTAACCGTTGCGTGGCGGTCGCTGTGTAGCAACGGAGGAAGAGGACGAATGAAAGTTGGGGTTAGAACGTATTGCCCGAGGAGGAGCCATTTCAAGAAGCACAAGGCAGGTGCCAACCAAGGAGGTAAAAGTGCTACCCAGCAGGCCCTGAATACCTGCCGTAGGTAGCATTCTGTCTTGCATCGTCAACAGTCAACTCAACCCCTAAAATGCGTACTCCGTCAAGGCTCCCAAATCATCTCCAATGTTCTCGTTCTCATCATCAAGTACAGCATTTTAATAAACCCTGCAGCACTAGTAGGCTGATATTTTCCCAATAATGCTAGCAAACCATAAACAGCCGTACTATTCAAGTGGGGAATGAGTGGATGAGTGTGGAAGGAACGACTAACCTCTACACACGAAGCAAATGTATATTACCTAAAACGGTTAGCGTGATCATCTTCCCATTTAGGACTAGCTTGTGGATGACTCAAGTCTAATTGCCTCAGGCCAAAACACCCCAATTGGGCAAGTGTGGCTCAAGCTCCGCAGCTCAGAAAAATTTCCCCCGCCGCGTGTGAGGCTGGCGAATCTCCCTTTCTCTGATCTCTGAAAGATAAAAAAAGAAAAAATTTACGTCCAAGTTGTCTTCTTGGGACGAATTCTTCCCGATTGCAATCTATTCTTTCACGGATCTAGTTGAAAATAGGTAAGAACCGTCTTCCCAAGTTCTGCTGTATGTCTCCACGATGTCCTCGATGCGGATTTCAAGTTATTGGTCAGGCGGATGATATTCTTACATATTTCTGCATTGGCTTTATCCCCCATGAATTACCTTGACTCGACGAAATAAATTACGAGGCGATCGTTCACTTACTGACTGAGTCACCAGAAAATTTATAGACGACCAGTCCCTCTTTTGATTTTTCCCCTCATCCATTTTCTCTCTTTTCCCGCGCTCGTCATCCCATACTCCTCTCTCCTCCTGACCCTTCGCAGGAAGATTCTTCACAACAATCATGGCTGACGAACAGAAGCCTGTTGCTGCCGCCGCTTCCGCTGCCAACACTGAGGCGGAAAAGGACGTTCAGAATGTGCTTGCGGAGCTGAAGGGTGAGGCAGAGACCACCAACGGCACAGAGAAGGAAGATGCTCCCGCGGAGGATGCGGAGGATGCGGAGGAGGCTCGAATTGTGGCTGCTGCCGCCAAGCTCGGAGAGAAGTCAGAGCAAACTGAGGAGGAGAAAAAGAAGGAGACAGATCGGCCGGAGCCTGAGTTCCGGGGCCGCCGTCAAAATTATCGAAATAACAATAAATTCGACCCGACCAACCAGAAGGAAACCGATGACCCTGTGGAAATTAGGAAGCAAGTCGAGTTTTATTTTTCCGATTCCAACCTCCCAATGGACAAGTTCCTGTTCTCCAAGGTGGGCGGCAGCAAGAACAATTCAGTCCCCCTCGAACTCCTGCACTCGTTTAAGCGGATGCGCCGCTTCCAGCCCTTCAGCGCCATCGTCGAGGCCCTGAAGTCCTCCGAGACCCTCGATTTAACAGAAAACGATACATGCGTGCGCCGGAAGACACCCCTTCCGGAGTCGGTCACCGATACTCACGATCCCACCGTTGCCAAGGTCTTCGAGGACAAGGCTATGGGCCGTAGCATCTACGCTAAGGGATTCGGAGATGAGGAGCCTAACACCCAGCTTGAGATCGAGGCCTTCTTTGCTCCTTACGGGCCTGTTAATGCGATCCGTCTTCGCCGCGCGCACGATAAACTCTTCAAGGGCAGCGTCTTTGTGGAATTCGAGTCCGAGGAGAAGCAGCAGGCCTTCCTTGCAGTAGACCCCAAGCCCCAGTGGAAGGGTGAAGATTTAGTCATCAAGAGCAAGAAGGATTACTGCGACGAGAAGGTCCGAGATATCGAAGCTGGTCGTATCAAACCTAGCGGATTCCGCGGTCGTGGGGGTAACAGAGGCGGCCGTGGTGGTCGCGGTGGCCGCGGAAGGGGACGTGGTGGTGACAGGCGTGGCGGCGACAAGCGCGACTGGCGTGAGCGCCGGGATGAGGATCAAAAGAGGGGGTTCAGCAATAGCGGACGTCGCGAGGTTGAAAAGGACTCTCGGTAAGTTTCGCCTCCACATACGCATCAATTGTCCCCCTTTCTAGCAATCACTAACGAGTAACATCTAGTGGTGTCCCTGTTGTGCAGAGCACTGCCGAAACTACCGGCCAGAAGCGCGGTCGTGAGGAAGAATCTAACGGAGATCACCCTGCGAAGAAGGTTGATGTCAAGGAGTAATGATATCATGTTTCCCCCCCTCTTCTTCTTTTTGCCGTTTCATTTCATGTTCAAGTAATTTCTTTATCTTGCTATTTGTCGGTCCGGTTTGGGATAAAAAGTATACCATAAACCTCATTTTACCACCAGGTAATGAATATAAAGAAAATAGTGAAGAACTTTCTTCCATGTCAATCATATATGTACAGATATTTTCCTTACCTCGGGTAGATGCCCTCCTCTCCCTTCTCAGAATACAGGATAAACATAGAGAGAGGGGGGGAAAGTGAGATCGACTAAAACTCCAAATCGTATGCCAAGGTATCCTCACACAACTCCTCCCTCATCTTCTGCACACTATTTTCCGCTTAGCCCTCGTCCATACCAAGAAAAAGGGAGAAAAACTCACTCTAAATGTGCCGGATGAACAGCATACTCCTCAACATGCTTTGGGGAATCCAAAACCGCCACGAACCCCATATTAAAGCCCTTTGCACGGGGAACGCAGATAGGTAACGGTTCGTTGGCCTTTAGGGATACCAGGCCAGGGATTTTTCCCACCATACCCTGGGCCATGGCAGACCAAGTTGCGATCTGGGCGGGGGTGACGCCTTGCTTAAGGCGGAAGAGGACTGTAGAAGGAAGGAAGGAAGGAAGTAAGTAAGTATGGTTGTCGGGTTTTAACTAAAGGTAGGCGCGGAACGGGCGAAAGGTGGGGGAGGGGGAATGAGGGGAGATGGAAATGTGGTAAAGCGTACCGACGTGGTAGACGGGCATTTTGGGGTGCAAGGCTGATTGTGCTGATTGGTTGGTGAATTGAATTGCAAGATTGTGATTTTGATGGATTTATAATCGAAGGAAGTGACAGAAGGAAAGAAGGGAAGTTTATACTACTTGTCTGAGGAATGGAGTTTCTTCTCCCGGGCCGGACAAAGGTGGTTGGAGGGGTAAATATCGGGGCGTCTCCGATCTCGAGGGGCAGTATAAGAATTTTGTTTCTTGTCCAATAAAAACCACGAAGAATGGTGTTGAGCCCCAGATCTCAGGATTATTAGTCTTTATCTAAACTCAGGTACCTATGCTATCGGTCTGAATATCTATCCCAAGATCTGCAATCCAAGACAACGAAAGTTCAACCGTCTCTAAATCTATAACTCGATTTTTTGGCCCTCCCCGTTGTATCTCCACCGGCTCACATACGACGGGCCAGAGCCCGACCCTCCATTGCTCGTGGCGTATGCACCAAGAAGGGCTCCTATTATTTATCGAGAATTAGCATAAGTCGCCGTTAATAAGGCCCAAAATAAAGATTATTCCCTACCAGTGAACCGCCCCGTTCCCCCGCTCACTAGAGCCGCCTCTGCCTCCTGGGTAAACTCAAACACATGGGATCCAGGAATCGAGGCAGAAAGCACATAATGAGTGTCATTAACCGCTCGAATCTGTAGTCGTGCGTGAATCTCCTTTGCAGGTGACGGCAATGCCTGCGTCACCGTCGCAGGGACCGTTACATTTGCCGGTGCTGCGGTGTTCAGGTCGTCCAACAAGGTCGTCTGGAATCGAACATGGGGTACTAGCTCCCCCGAAGAGGAGGAGGGGAGAAGGACGATGCCCAGATCAACATGCTGCAGCTGAGTCAGGAAGAGACTCACGCCAACTTCTTCTCCTTCCTCCGTGGGCGTGAAAGAAACATCAACACTGAATGTGAAATACGTATGGCTTTGCCGGCGGGCGACTAAGGTGATCGCGGTGTCTTTGATGGTCTCGCCAGGCACACCGATTCCCGTGAGGTTGCTCTGGGAAGGTATCAAACGCAGCGAGAACGGACGCTCAGACGGAGATACCGTAAAAGCCCCCTCATTGGGAAATCGCCAATGGACAAAATGCAGAGGCATGGACGTGCCCGGAGCAAAATCGACTTTATCCGGAGCCCCGACATACTCCCCAGCGCCTGAGATCTCCTTGTTGCGGGGGCGAGGCAGCTCCCATCCGCTCATATGGCCACGCACAGGCTCCAAAATTGGCCACTCGCCTTTGTTCCAGGTCACAGGGAAAAGGACTGTTTCGCGGCCCATAGGGTAGATTTTCCACGCTGGGCCAGAGCGTGTGGCCAATGCTACTCCCCACCAATTCCCATGGCCGTCTTGGAAGAGATCTGCATGCCCGACCGTCTGGAAGTACTCTGTTGTATTCCCATTGGTTAGGATGGGGTTGCCGCTGTAACCTTCGTAGGGCCCAGTGACATTCCTAGACCGGGCAATGGTTTGTCTATGACCAAGCTCGGTGCCACCCTCGCCAATGCAGAGGTAGTAGTAGCCATCTTTCTTGTAGATATGTGGGCCCTCAGGGATCGGGGCCCCTGAGCCACCCCATAGCTTCACAGCAGGGCCCGTAGCACCGGTTTCAAGGTCTATCGTTTGCTGAGAGACACCGGCGTACGAAACGTAGGTGGTACCGTCATCGTCCCAGAAGATATCGGGGTCAATGTCTCCAATGGTGAATGGGATGGGATCACTCCAGGCATCATCCGAATAGGGATTGGTAGTGGTAAAGAGAAGACCGTGGGGTGAGAATGTGGGTGTCATCGAAACGTACGAAGTGAGGAGGTAGAATTTCCCCTTTCGATACCTCATAGTGGATGCCCAGAGGCCATCCTGTTGGGTTTGGGAAGTACTATTTGCGATCCAAGGTACTTGGCTGGGGCGGGAAAAGGCATTGCTCACATGCTTCCAATTGATCAAGTCTTTACTGGCATAGATCGGGATGCCGGGGAAGGTGAGGAAAGACGAAGTGGTACAGAAAAAAGTGTTGTCTTCCTCGGGGACGAACGTGCAGCTAGGATCTGAATTCCAGCCAGGTAGAACCGGGTTTGTATAGCTTGAATTCCTGGGGTGAGTTGCACTAGCAGCCATGATGAGCGCTGCCAGGCAAGGAAGGACGAAGTTAACTCTCATATTTCAGTAGATCCTGACGAATTGAGCCATTTACCAGAAAATCCAACGTGTCTTCAATCAAAACTTCCCTGGGGTTGCCATTCCCTTATATGCGGGGTACACTCTGCTTTACACTCAAGGATCAGCGAGAGAAGAGGCAGCGCGAAGAAATCCAAGAGCTGTGGATAAATTGATGAACAATTGGATTGGTGGGCAATTTATATAACCGGGTATTTTAGCCACGGATTCAACTCTCCGGTCTAAATGAGGTTAAGCCCCCCCGGTCGACTCATGCTTCAGGTGGGATGCGCAGTGGGAAAGGGAAACCCCAATTTGAAGAAGTCCTTTGCACATTTCCCGGGCGACGGTACTCTGGCAAGGTGGATGTCATGCTTATTTGCGAGCCATACAATCCGGTATCTCTTGGTCCCCAGAAGTTCCTTCAAATCAAAACCATAATCACAGGATTTGGTGGCCTGCACGACTTGCTTGAGGCTATTACCATCGTGTAACCTCTCATAAATACTGCTAGCTACTAGTACTTCCTGGGTAGATCATTCTCGTACCCCGAATCAGCCCATTGGAGATGAGTGTTAATTAAAGCGACATCTTCCGGGGCTATGCGTTATTACGAAAGGATCTGCGAGGTACTTCGATTTTAGCATAGCACAAGCTTTTTTTTAGGAGAATTTAGTATTTACCAACATAGTTCGGGGGCTCAGACTTGGCCTTCGGTAGTCAAATGCCATGGCCTATACAGCCAGGTCGACTAACATGAGTAAGATAAGACAGACATTTCTTGGCCTTTGAAACCTAGGCATAATAGTTTAGGTTATCGGCTACCGGAAACGCTACAAGGGAGAGAAGTAGGGTCGAAAAGAAGAACAAGGTTCCAAAATTCGATACGGCTTATAGGTACACAAGAGGATTCCTAGATCATAGATAGATAGAGATGAAAAAAAAACCCCCCGATAGTTCTGCGAGCGAACGCAACCATCGAGTGTGTGAGGAAGAAAGTCTATACCACCTCATCGTCACGTCTAAGCAGAGACATCACGGGGGTGGCTCTTGTCGGTGATCAGCCAAGAGAGAGTCTCGCGCAAGAAGCTCAGGAACTGGTCCGCGCTAAGGGTGTCAAAGTAGTCGCCAAGGCTGCCGCTGCCTCCGGGAGCAGGGACGCTTGGGGTGGAAGTGGGGCTAGGGGCAGTAGGAGTCTCGCTAGGAATTTGGACCTGGGTTTCCGAGGGAGGAGTTGAGGTAACAGTGACAGTAGGAGTCTCAGTGGATGTAGGAGCGGGAGCGGCGGTAGTGGTGGGAGCGGCAGTGGAGGTGGGCGCAGCGCTGGTGGTGCTGGGAGAACCACCCGAGCCACCGGAGGAACCACCGGAGTACAGAGCAGGTCCGGGGATCTCGTAAGAGTCCAGGGCCTGGTAAATGTTGACGAGGATACCGGGGTCGCTGCCCGTATAGAGGTCAGTGCCAAGAGTGCCCGCAGGGCTGTCACTGCCTCCTCCAGTGACTTTCAGGTTGATACACTGGGGGTAGTTCTGGGCACCATTCTCATTCCCAGCGGAGTGAAGGGCAATAATTTCATGACGCAGAACGTAGTTACCGGCTGCGATGCTGCTGGGAATGGTAACGGTCCAAGAGTTGTTGTTTGAGATCAGATTATCAGAAGCCCACACACCAGGCGCAGCACTTCCATCCACAAGACCGCTCTCTTCAATCTTGAACCACTCCAGGGTAGTCTTGTCCACCTGGGAGCAATCACCACCGCAGCTAGCGAGGTAATTGATGACAGGACCGTGGTGACTCTCGGGCCACTCGGTCCATTGCAACTCGACATCACCACCGGCGGTGATCTCAGCAGATATAGCACCAGGCTCAGCATCCCTGTGGCAGACGATATCCGGACCGCTGTATCCGGTGGCATCGACAAATCCCAAGTCGGTAGCGGTGGTTGACCATCCAATGGTATCCGGGGGGGTATCAGTGTAGGGGTATTGGTTGACAAGGTATCCACCATAGTAGGTGCCATCGACAATAGCACCGGACACATAACCGTGGCCGGCAACGAGAGCAGCCGAACCAAGGACAACACCGGCAATTCTAGCGACAGACATATTTGCAGTTTGTAGAGACTTCGGGCTTATAAACGCACAGCGTTATAGGTTCAGAAGGATTGAATGAAGTGGGGAAAAGAAGGAATGGAAAGAAAGGACTTCAATCAATGAAGCGGAGAAAAAGAAGAGAATGAAAGGTTCCGAAACCTATAGAAGAAAAGAATGCAAGGCTGATGGAGAGAAGAGGGGGAGAAAATTCAACTATCATCCTGCGCTCAGCGCCTCTTTATACTGCCCTCATCTTGCCGGAATTTTTAACTAAAGCTCAGACCACTGATACCCAGCGTCATACTAGCGAGAGTAAGGTTCGTTGCTCGCGGTCCAGCCTCAATTAGATTGTCTGGCAGCCTCTGGGTTCCCATTCCCATCGTAGTTCCTTGATAGGTGGGGGTGAGTCGAGATAGGCCCGGCACAGTTTTCAAGTATGAAGTAAATGAAAGACAAGCACCGGCCCCTGGACGTCAGGACACCAGCATGCCCTAGCACACATAAAACAGGGCACTCCGTCAGGAATATCGACTGTTTGGGAGCTAGTCCGGTCCATAAGGTGAGAGATGCTGGTATTTCTCTGTGGTCTTGAGTCAGTGGAGCGATGCCGAGCCTGCCTTTGGCGGTTGTCTGTGACAACCCGGGTTTCAACTTCGGAGCTATTCTTCCCCTCGTCCTCGCCCTGCCAAGGTTTACGGTCATTAAACCACTTCTTCGACATGTCGGAATTGTTTTTTTTTCTAGGTTTATGAGAAATCTCCCTGATGATAACAAAGTGTTGTCATGGGCGAAGTTCTTAAGATCCGTTGATTGTCGTGAGAAAAAAAAAAAAATTAAAGCTGTCTTGCTCTGAGGAAGGAGCTTCCAACAACAATTCGAACACCAATTGTTCCGCCTATCATAGTCACCAAAAGCTCACCGTTTGAGGCGCCTTCTAGTGTTCCTTAGTCCACCATCTGCTGACCGACTGGATCACTCCATGAAGTCCACTTTTGCTTCACCTTCCGGTTAGTTTCTGTGATCATCCCCTTTAATCACGGATGGCGTTAGGATAATGATTCCACATGGCGGGGGTTAGGGGTTCATGGCACCCACAGTGCTCCATAGTTGTCTGGGAATAATGGCGCAGTGCAGTCTCGTTTATTTTCGCGATATGATACGCTCAAACATCATCGAAAGAGCTCCGGTTAAATTACAGGGGAGCAAACCATTCCCGCCCTCAAAAAGTCGTTAAGGATGGAACGATCCGTTGACAGGGATTTCACAATGACGGCCTTGATCAGCGGTAGCGAGGCTGTCTCAGAATCTCCGTCAGGACTTGAGACTCTTCTCGGCATCCGTTCAGTCAAGGCACCTCGATGACTGAAGCCTTCTCGCTCTTTAAGCCACAGGAGGCCCTTTACACCCAGGATATGCTTCCTTCTATTGAAAAAGCAACTGAAGTATACACTACACAAACCTAGAGGAAGCGAGAAACTCCTCTTTCTCAACACAACACGGCGAAGCGCCCAGGTTTGCCAAGAAATTGTTTTCCCATAGTGCTTAAAGGTCAAAAGCCCAATATGCATTAGTTTATGATATCAACTACATAAGGTGGGACTACTGTGATCCGAGTTGGGTGCCTCTCTCGCATGTAAAGCGCCGACCCCGATGCCCAGGCTTTAAACTGGTATTAATGCTGCTAATATTATTAATGATGCACGACTCAGGAGTACTTAAATATTCAATATATATATATATCTCTCTCTCTCTCTCTTCGTTGCATACACGGCGCGGCCCAATCCCCGCATATTGAACGCCCCTTTCGTCGCTGACGGCTTAGGAGTCTAGAATTGAGAGCCAGCGCGATTTCCTTCGTATTCATTGGCTCTCCATTCTCTCCTCAATTTAAGTTTATAATCGGTATCACTTGTATCTCGAGGCAGAGCCCGTATGCACGTCCTTATCAATCGTGAAAGGAGGTAGGTTGTGCCACTTAAAACGTGCAACCTCCAACAGATAATACGACCTATCAACAAGTACCTATCGAAACCAATAGCGAGAATTGGTGCCTTTCAGATTCTTTTGGAATAAAATTAAATTCGGTACATGAATTGTACATATTACCACCTGTGTGACTGATGGGGATAATAGGGCGCGCCTAGGTATGTTATACTAGATCCGCACAAGAGCCGTCAGTTATGGCGTCATACGAATCATTAACTATAACCAGTAGTATTACGGGAGGTCATTCTAACGTAGGTAGCATGTACAACCAGTTTTATCTGTGGTGTTGTACAGCTTTCCCATGGCGGATGGTCTAAGTTCTGGGGCACTCCATTCTGTGTAAGTTGCTTCCTAGTTTGGACTCGGGACAAGGTTTCAGTTTTCCTTCCTGTTTCCTTGCATGCTCTATCCGGGACTGCAAAGCAACATTTCCCTTCTAATATCTGGTTGAAACAAACCTAATTAGTCAAAGCTTCCTATCCAAGCCGCGGAAAGCTTTTGGGATATCTGCAACCCTATGACCCTCAAATATGATTTCTCCGAGTCCCCTGCCATACACGCCACCTAAATATGGAATATAAGTAAGATCAGTCAGACCCGCAGAAACGCATATTGGATAGTGTTAGTAATTATCCACCGCTCAAACACTGGAAGCGGCTGCATTCATTTATGTCTTTTCGGGCGGACACTTATATTTAGGCTTTCCTAGATCAAGATTTCAGATCGGACCGATATTAGGCTCGGAAGTGAGTTGTTTATCGCGTTCTGGAACAACTTGAAAGTGCAGATTGAATCGAGGGGGATGACATCAGTCACACGAGTATCGCGAGATGGGGGTTAAGGTAATGGAGACAAATGTTACATTGGCTATGAGGTTTATCATGGTCACGATTAGCAATTAGTTTCTAGTTGGCCGTGCCTTGTTGAAACAAAAGGAATGGCACCCACTTCCAAGAAATTTACCAGAGAGTGCAGGCGGCTTTATTTTCCGCTGCATGGAAAAATCATCAATTGACTTTCCTTCGGATCGACGAGGATCGTCCCAGGGGTCTGAAGGAAGTGGAGGGGGGAAAAAGAAAAGAAAATTCACGCAAAAGAAAAATTAAGGAGGAACAGAAGAGAAATAGAAATATCCGGAAATCAAGACGAGATCCATAGAAATATCCATGTCATGGTAAATCCATTTCATGCGACACCTGGAGTCACTCTTGGAGTATGTACCGGATGTGCTCCAGAGACACACATGACCTGCTTCGGTCAAGTCCCCCAAAACTACCTTTTTTAAATTCTGAAAGCTCCTACCCAAGATATTGTATGAGAAGGGAAAGTGCTACAAATTTTGAGAATATTATTATTCAGACGGATGATCCTTGGAAATCCAGAATTTTCCATTATTTGTTATTTATTTATTTGTTTGTTTTTTAATCCAGTCCACAGCTCAAAATATGGTCCCCAAGCGAGTCCATTAAGGCAGAGATAGTGGGGTGAACGATAAAGTTTTTTTCTGAAGGAAAGTTCACACACTTTCTGATCTGCCTTGGTAAACGTGGACGACAATGATGGGTTGGGTAGGACAGGATTTAAGAAGCTTGAGTTCCTTCGTCTCGTTGTAACTTTGTCTTCCCTCACGCTTTACCAAAAAATGCCTATGATGCATCTATCCTGCATTTGGTTCATGCCACAGGTGCTGGTGATGATCAGGAACGATGCTTTCTCATCCCTCATTCATTCGCCCGATGAGGTCAGACCCTTGGAGGGTAGCGCATAGCAGCGTCGGAGTATAGGGCGAAATCCCGGAAGGCGCACAGTGCTTTTACAAAGATAAGAATGGAATGAACAAAACAAACGAAGTTTCGGCAACTGTCGTCGATAAAGTAAACTACTGGTGTGTCTTCCTCTTGGAAAACATTACGAGAGCTCTCTCCGTTGCATTTTATAAGATTCAATATATTACCCACCACAACGACGATAGCCCGCCAGTAGGCACTAGTTCGCGTCTAGTTTTGATAGAATCATGGGTCTCTGACTCTCTAAATACTCAGGTTTCCTCCCCAAGCCTCCCAAGTTTCCAGCCCATTCTTTCAACCGCTCAAAGACAGCGGGGCCACGTCGAGTGTCATTCTCAACCAATCAGAATCTAGCAACCTGGGCCTTGGAAGGTCCCTGGGTGGGTTTGTCCAAATTAGGATTAGCGCATCAAGCCGGCTCACCGTGAGATTCGCAGTGGCTTTCGAAAGGGGGAAAAGTCGAGGGCAGACGGGGAACAGAAGGAAGACCGAGCAATAATAATAACTCCGAAGAATAATCTTTTGGTGCGTTGAGGTGGTCACTAATTCATTATTTCTGATTCATCCTTCCTTCCTCTTCCATTTACGTCAGATTTCGCTTCTTCACGGCCGCCTGAATCTCCTCTTTCGATATTTGTTACACCTCTTCTCTACGGCTCGAGTTTTCCACGGTCTGGGAATTATTTGCCGCTCTGGTTTTTCCTCCCTTTTCCACCTCTGCCGCGACTGCGTCTCCGCCCTTACGCTAACGGCCACTTAACTCCCCCCAACAAACGCTTCGCCTACCTCCAACATCATCATATCACCATATCATCAGTCAGCTCGTCCTCCCGATCCCCCATTGCTATAACTATTATTATTGATTGATTTACTTTACCAACATCTCGTTCCCCATGTTGATGGGCCAGCGCCTTTTGTTTGGTTTTTAAGGTTCCAACCCAATTCTGTGCGCCTGTGGAGATTGTCTCCAGGGTAGTCTTGGCTCCCTGATTGCTTTTCTCCCTTCTTTCTCGCCCTCCGGACGGCCGAACGTGCGGTGAATTGAGGAATAGTACCACCCCGAATTGGGAGTTGTCGAGCGGCTCTTGAGGGAGTATTGCGGGCCTTTCTCCCTTGGTCGCTTGTGATTCCGCGAGTGCCTCAAGGATGGGACCAGCATCATCTCCTACATTTCCCGCTTTAGACCCGATAGTTGTGGACGACGACATGGTCAACCCATATCAAGATACCGATATCAACTTCTTAGATTCTGCGAGGCTGCAGCTATCGTCCGAAAGTGCTGGGCAAGAATTCGATGATCTCTTTACCCGCACCACCACCTCGTCCCGCACAGTCACTGAGTCACAGCCGCCCTGCCTCTCACCTTCAGAGCTGTCACTTAAGCCGTCATTCCAAGAACATGACACTTTTCCACATCCCAAGGTAGTCACATCCGATTCTCCGGCCGAATCCACTGATAATTCGAGTCCAAGCTCGACGTCTGAATCACCTCGGAACCATATGCGACACCATTCGGTCGCGTCGTCTACGTCCGCAGTCCACAGCGAAAACACAGTAATGCCGTTTGGGTATACGTCAGATGATTGGATGAACCCGGATTTTGGAGTTGAGAAGAACGAGTCCTTGTTTGGCTTTGATCCCTCTCTGCCGAACCTGGAGAATGGATACCCCGCAGAGGCTGATCTTGAGTCGAGTAACAAGGCGATGGATGCCGCTTTTGATTTTGAGAGTGCTGCCAGCAGCCCTAGTCCTCTAAAAACGGGGTCTGCAACGTTACCAAGAGCCCAAAGGACCCCAAAATCACAGCTGCGAACCCTTCCCAGCTCCGCCAAAAGAAAGTCCGCCTCGCCGGTAAGTATCACGCAATGGCTGGTATGCTATCGTGAAAATGTTGTGCTAACTTATTGATAGCGGATTTCCCACACAGCTACCCAATTCTTCCCACATACTAGCAATGAGAATTCCATGTCAGCCACAAAAATACCCGGACAAGTGAAGTCGCCTCTGAGTCCCTGGGGCGGGCAGTCGCCTTCGTCTTTTCTAGAGGAAAGCTTTGGGGGTATCAACATGAACGGGGGCTCTCCCCTAAATTCCAACCTCAGCTTCGCGCCAAACGGCTTTCCATTCGGTATCAACTTTGGGATGTCCCCCCAACAAAACAGCGTGAAGCCTGAGCCTACTCAACGCCACGTTCTTACCGTCCACCCCACCTCTCTCAAATCGCGCGTTGAGACCCAAATTCCGATCAGATTGACCCTTTTCCCGCTCCCTGCTGGTGTTAAAAAGCTGCGTTTGCCTAGCCACACCATCTCGAAACCAAAATTTCTTGCACCCCTTGGCACTGAGCGATCCCTTGAAATCGTTGAGTTACACACCAGTCTGTTTTGCACTAGTGCAATGCAAGATCAAGAGAAGCTGCAAAAGGCATTTGCAAAGGCGAGGGGGGAGGGTCGGTACCAGTCCCCGCGATCCAGTCCCCATTCCACTGAGGAGGCACTGGAAGAGGACAAACCTCTAGACGGCGGAGAAGTAAAGATTTGCACTGGCTGCATACAACGTGAGCGGAAACGCGCTTTCCGGAAAAAGCAGAGGAAACCAGAGGAAGACGAACTGTTCCAAAAGGACGAAGACAAGCGCGTAATTGTCTTCAACACAAACGAGATTAAGGATTGGACTGAGCCGTCCAAGAACACTTTACCTGGCAACAATGAGGCACAAATTCTCACTGTTCCTGCGGGGGCAATGCAAGTGGAGCTACCAATGCGAATCGCGTGCTACTGCAGGCACCAGAACGAGAAACTAGGTTTCCAGTGCGTATCCTTATAAGACGCTGTCCTGTCATGTTTAGTTTCTAATCAAGCCGTTTTAGGGTCATTTTTACTCTCAAGGATTATAAGGATAACGTCATCGCTCAGGCAATCACAAACTCAATTATGATCACAGATGACCACAAAACACATGCTCCCCCGGCTCCTCCAGCACCAGGACCCTCTCCCTCGCTTCCAGATGGGACACAACTACCCGGAGTTGGTGTGTTTCCATCCGGTCCCGCCCTCGAGACCTCCAAAAAGTCTTCCTCCCCACAGCCATCAACCCAGTCGCCTTCGGCGACGGACCTGCAAGGATTACAGCAAAGATTTAATTCGCAATATCAGGTTAACTCGGCACCTTTTGCGAGTTCAACGAATGGTGTAACACCAACCAACTCGCAGACATCGCGGAGCCTATCGCGGCAGACTTCCCCCAACGACTTCCAAGGGCCCACGAGCAAGCGTCGCAAGCATAGCAACTCCGGAAGACTTCCATCGGAACTAACCATGACCAAACTAGAACACGGGCAGTCGCCGACGTTGGTCAAGAATGACCCCCAGTTTCAGAGTGCTCGTGCATTCCCGTCTCCCACAGAAAGACCATTCGTAACCGCCTCAGCCATGTCCGGCCAGTTTACCAATGGACCGCCTACTCCCACTAACGGAGATTCTAACCCATTTTTCACGCCTGCGCAGCAGCAAAACCTGGACCACTTCATTCAACAGCAGTTAATGTCCGCTCCAAACTCGGCACACCCCAGCCGTCCGGGCACTCCAGGCGGATCGGCTCGCAACAATTTCCAGGAACCCGCTCTCAATCTTCCCGTAAATCCCAGCACAACCACACCAATGTGGCCACCTCTCACCAACACCGGAAATCGCATGCCTTCTGTCATCCACAAGTTAGTTCCGGCAGAAGGCTCCATCACCGGAGGTACAGAGGTCACCTTGTTAGGCAGTGGCTTTTATCCCGGTATGGAAGTTGTTTTTGGTGATACGCTCGCTACAACCACTACCTTTTGGGGTGACAAGTGTCTCAACTGCTTAACTCCACCCGCCCTTCAGCCTGGACTGGTGGCTGTCGTTTTCAAGCACGAACACCCCACCTTTGGTCTGCTTCAACAAGCCCCAACATTGTTACCAAAACAGCAGCAGTTTTTCCGCTATGTGGACGATCGAGAACTACAAATGTATCGCCTTGCACTCGGAATACTAGGGCAAAAACTCGGGAGCCAGGCAGATGCATTCCAGACCGCTCAACAGATTATGGGTAGCGACCTTAAGAGTGCATTCACCCTCCAAAAGGATTTCCAAGGAAGCTCCGGTGGACATCAGCGTCAGGTCCCTGGACTAGAACCGCAGGGTAAGCTGAGTGATATGGACTCGAAGATGTTAACGTATCTGGAGTTTATCGACCTGGACGACAATCCACGCCCTCCGAGATATAATGCTCGCGGTGCGACAGGGCAGACCCTACTCCATTTCGCCTCTTCTTTGGGCCTCACACGGTTCGTTGCGGGGTTGCTCGCCCGTGGCGCCAATCCCGACGTGCAGGACAACTCCGGAAATACGCCAATGCACCATGCCGCCCTAAATGGCCACGCACATATTGTTAACAGGCTTCGTCTTGCCGGATCAAGCCCCAATGCCCGGAGCATCAGGGGCTTTACCCCTGCGGACCTTGCCACGACTTTGCCTGCCCATCAAGCAGCCCTAATCCCCGCACGCCACTACCGGTCACGAAGCGTTGGCTCAATCACCTCCTCTCGCCGCCGACACAGCAGCTCCGCTTCGCTTCACTCGCTTTGGGATTCTTCATCGGCATCAGGCTCATTTGAAAATGCACTAGATGACTCAGATGAAACTGACGACGAGCATGATGAACTATGTTTTGCTGCCTCACGCCGATCCAGCGTTCATCATGACACACCGGCCTCACTTCCAGCACCAGAACCAACAGGAGCGGTGAACGATGCACGGGCATTTTCCCCTCCCGCCGCTCTGCTGGCTTGGCGCAATCAACTCCAAGTCCAGATTAATCACTTTCAGCAGAGTGTGGCCAATGCATTCCCTGGCTTACCGAATCTCCCAGCTTTACCCCCTATGCCAGCTATACCAGGTATGCCAGCATTGCAAGATTACCAAGTTCCCCCAGTGATGCGCCGGATCACGAATCTTGTCCCTCAACGACCAGCAGCTTCCCGACCGGCAGCTTCCCGACCCGCGAAGGATGGTTGGTGGGACTTGCTGACGTTCAATTCAACTCCTGAGACCCAAGAACTTCCGTCATACGAGGAGCTGTATCCACATAAGGAGAATGATGATGCGGAACACACCACGCGAGTGAAAAAAGCAAGCATGCTACAAGCCGCTGCTGATGCTACTCTGGATCAACATTTTGAAAACCAGGCTAGCTCTTCCAGAGCTGTGCCTGTGAAGACGGAGACGGAGACGGAGACAGACGATATCGAGGATATCCGTATTGGGCGGAGTGTGATTTCTCGTGAACAGCAAAAGCATCTCAGAGAGCATCAAGCCCGGCGGATGAAAGGCTTGGCTAGTGACCGGAATCTATATTTCATTTGGGTGAGTCTTCCAAGCAGTTTCCCCTGTGCCCCCAATTTCCTATATCTGTCTCTTTACTGACTCTTCTCAGATTCCTCTTTTAATCCTGGTGATTTGCGCGTGGGTTCGAAGCTATGTCCCGGAGTTCTCTAGCGCTTATGAGTTCGTTAAAACCCGCATTGCGCAGCGCGCGTAAGATGTTGGTATTTGGATGATGAATTTAACCGTGATTCACGTTCTTTATTTTTATTTTCACTTTTATTTTTAGCTGTGGCGTTGTGTCTTCGGGAGCGATGATACACTGGGCATTTCTTTTGTTCGGACTAATTTTATTATTATTAAGTATAATGACGGGATATGATTACTTTTATTTCTATCTTTACTTGGCCTTTCCGATTTTTGTCTACTCTTTTTCTGTTACATGTGAGGATATTTTACAAAGTTATCTTTGGCTTATGCAGGCCCAGTGACTTCCTGGTCGCAGAAAGATGAAGCAGCAATGCACAAGGGTGGGGGTTAATCTTGATTGTCACAAATATACTGTATATAGTCGCCCAAAATCAGAATTTCCATCAGAGACTCAATCTCCTTGTGCTTCGTATGTAGACTCTCGGAGCTATCGCAGTGCATGATTTCTCCATAGTGATAGTGGGTGCCAAGAGAAACCCAACGGCGAGAAGGCGGTCATCCAACATCTCATCGTCGCCCATTCGATTCAGCTTCTTGTTGGGCTCCTTTTCAGCTCTCCTTTTTCTCAACCCCGACAACCCTTTCGGGCAATTCACTGCGGCAGGAAATCTATAATCCCCCGTGTCTTCAGCGGCATGCCCCTTGCGAGTGGCCAGTGCCTCCCCGAATAGAGCTCGGGAATTATGGACCCGTCACCCCAGTCGAGCTCGAACAGTGTCACTGGTAACCCAAATCCCCCTCACCCCCAGATAAAAACAAACAAACAAACCGAACTCATGGCTCACACATTCTCCCAATCCATCTTTGCGCCTCTATAGTTGAATACGTGGATCCCTCGGGATTGTTCTCCTCCGTTCAGCCGGTCATCGCAGACAAACTACCATTAAAGAACCTCCATTGGAAGTCTCCCACGCGCCCCGTCAGGTCGATCGAGTCTCTACGCATTGGCTTCGTACCCGCCAAACATGATGCAGACGAGCGCAAATCCTCCGGTGACGCGCCGGGAGGCACCGTAACACACCGCCGCCACCAGATCCCGGGCCTCCGTCAGACCCCCTACTTGAAGATCTACATCCTCCGCTGCGACGATAATGACACCTATAAGAACACGGCTCGGAAGACCCTTCGCGAGTGGATCAAGTCCCACGCCTCGCATTCAACGTCGAGCTCCGCAACGAGTAGCCAGGAGAAGCATGATGCGTTCGAGTGGCTCATCCTGCACGTTGTGCAGGACGGAGACGGGACGGAGAAGGCTGCGCCGTCGTCGAAATGGGGTCGCACCACCACCACGGTTTTGGAAAAGATCAAGGCTGATTTCAATGGCTCGTCCAAATCCGCTGTCGACCGGGTAGCTCAACTGCGGTTACCCAAGCCAGGGAGCGGCTCACAAAAAAAGTCACCGGAACTGGTCGATCAGATTGAGGACTTTGTGGAGAAGATGAAAAATACCATCCTGGCGTCTTTTGATCTCCGAGTGGCTCAGTATGAGGATGATATCAAGGAGAAGGACTCTCAGAGGAGCTTGCCCGGGTGGAACTTCTGCACGTTCTTCATCCTAAAAGAGGGGCTCGCGCGGGGATTCGAGAATGTAGGACTCTTCGAGGACGCCTTGCTCGGGTACGACGAGCTTGCAGTCGGCCTGGATACTGCTATTCAGGATCAACTGGAGGGCTCTAGCGAACAGCACGGTAGCGCGTTCTTGACCTACAGCCAGGAGTGGAAGGAGAAGGCAAAAACTGCCCTGGACACTAGATCAAAGACGAAGAACTCGGACAGGGACGATGAGGAGCCGGTCCCGGTCCCAGAGATCAATGCAGCCGAGTTCCCAATTGACGCGGCGAAGAAGGCTTACAGGGAGATGATCCTGGCCAGTAATATCTCCATCTTCGATTTTCGCACCTATATCTTCTCCCGCCAGTTGACACTCCTTCTCAGGGCATCCCGAGCGCCGTCTCTCGTCAATAGCGAAACCGATGGAAGCAGCCAGAAACCAAGCCGAGACAAAAAGCCAGAGGACTTGATGCTATTAGCCGAGATCTGTGAGCGGGCATCGGAATTCGTCAGCCTTGCAGCCCGGACCCTCAGGTCTGACCTTGAGATCGGGCTGGCGGATGTGGAGAATGTTGCAAAGCAAGAGATCATAAGCAACCTAGTCTCGTCTTGGGCCTATGCCGCTACATCCCAGATTCTATCCCAGACCTTCACTCCCGCCCTCACACTGCCCGAGTCATCCCTGCACGCTGCCAGCAAGTTGACAACGAACGCTTTACCAGCGGTAGATACCAAACCAGAACCCCCTAAACGCACAAGCTCTTTAGTCACACAGCCTACGGCGCGTCAATCCCAACCAGTCAATTCGAAGATGATATCACCCGACAGCCTCTCTTCCGTCCATGCTCAATCTGGTGGCTTCGAGGGACCAAAGCTTACCCCCAAAACCGGTTCCGAGCAGCTAGCTTCTAGAAGGGGTGAGCTCCTTCTCATGGCCCGAAGAGTCATGGAGGAAATCGCCAATCGGTGCGGGTGGAGAGAGAAGTGGGCCGATCTTGGCCTTCTTTTCAATGACCGAGATTCGGATTCTGGGAACATGAGTGAGGTATCCCTAGAGGACGGCGATGCACGGGAGCCAACTGAACGGCCCCCTCAGCCCGGCAACTCACTCAGCGGCGTCGACTTACCGGGCCTTAAATCCGCTCTCTACTCGAGGAAGCGGTTCCGTGCCCAGTATGAAGAACTTACCGATCAAATGTATCGACATCACATTGCGGCGAATCGCACAAATTCAACTCATATGGCTCTGGCCGATATGGCCCTTTTGCGCTTCCAACAGAGCGATTACGGCGCGGCTGCTTCCTACTTCCATCAAATCGCACCATTCTACGGCAGTAAGCAGTGGAACGTCCTGGAGGGAGTCATGCTGGAGATGTACGCGCGTTGTCTAAAGGAATTGAACCGGAATGAGGAATACGTGCGGGTGCTTCTTCGTTTACTAGCGAAGTATGCAGTGCATACACAATCACAATTATCGACCCGACAGAAGACGCTAGACGCGTCTTCGATCTTCGTAGAAGAGGCATTAATCTCGGAGTACGTGGACGAGCTATTCCAAGCCTCCGGTAGCCTTCAAAAGGAAGTGTCAGCCCCCTTGACAGAATTCTTCGCGGACCTGCATGTCAAACCGGTCATTCTCCATTACCCAGACAAAGACGGCTTCCAGCTACAGCTATATCTACGGTTTCTCTTAGGGAAGCGAATCGATATCGATTCGGTCAAGATTCGTCTCGTGAGTGCTAGCCACGGCGCCCAAAGCAGCGACCATTGGATAGAGGCACCAACCAAAACCACCATCAAGTCATCATCAACCAAGGTCCTGGTTGATTCACAAGTAAGCTTTTCCCTCTTTCTCTTTCCCGTCCCTTTTTATCCGGGGTTCAAATCCGTTTTAACCCAAGCGAGGTAGACAACACTGCAAGGCAAGTACTTCGTGGACCGTGTTGAAATACGGGCTGGCAATCTTGTCTTCGCATTGAGTGGAGGAAAGCACCCAGCCCTACCGGTAGGTTTTAGGGAGTCTATGGACGCTGGTGAAGAGGAGGGTCGGCCATATATCTATTGCCACCCGCCGCCGGAGGGCCTCCAGGCGAGGATCGAACCCCCGCATTTTGTCAACCTGGAAGCCATGCGCACCCTCGAGCTGGAACTCAACAGCGGATGGAACGAGATACAGACGGGAAGCCTCCGGGTGCGCCCCGCCACTGCTGGCCTGCGGCTGAGAATCGCAGAAGCGGAGGTGGTAGAAGGCGACGTCAAGATCAAGGCCAACAGTGAGTCCGGGAGTATTGAATTCACCAATCTCGGGCGGGACACATCAATTCGATTCCGGATCCCATACACTGTAGAGGAGCACCCTGCAGTGCTCTCTGCCCGGGCAGAGGTTACATACGAGACGGCAGGCGGGCGATTCTTTTACTTGTCAGCCCATAACATCATCTCCGCTTTGCCCATCAGTGTCAACGTGCAGGATGTTTTCAAGCAAGATGTGCTCTTCTCGCGATTCACGATCAGCCCCGCAACCTTGATTCCGCTGTGGTTGTCGAAATGCAGTATCCCCAGTTCGGATGCGTACGAGGTCCAGTCGAACGTTGGCGATAGTGTCGCCATGAGGGTGTTCCCCAAGCAACCCGCGTCATTGCTCTACAAGATCCAGCCACGAGCAGGCCACGTCTCCTCACCAGGCGCGAGACGATCCCTTCGTCTCAGCGTGGATTTCACGTGTGTGGACGACGAGTGCCTGGACACCGTTGAGCAGGCCTTCAAAAGGAGCATTGCCCAGAGTGAATTCGCCCAATATACAACACTACTGACACCGCATATCGTGGACGCATTCCGGACGCAATTGTCGACGTACGACATGGAAGTTATTGGGCTTGTGCGCGAGGTCGAAGGGCTGCCATACACCGCGATCCGATGGGATGGGCTACTGAGTGCGTTGAAGGAGCCGATGGATGGACTGAAGGCCTGGCTTGAGAAGTGGCATCAAGAACACCCGATCCTGGCACTGCCCTCGCAGCCATCCATCACAAACCGGCACATTATCATCCCAGTCGACATCCCCGAGATCCAAGTGGTCCACACGGCAGAGCTACGACTCACCAAACTCGCAGGCCAAACCCCAGCACACGCCGCAGTCGGCCAGATGATTGCGGCCGAACTACGACTGACGCACACGCGCAAGTGGTGCTCGCCCGACCAACGCGAGAGCGCAGAGCAACCGCTCGAATTCTCCTACGAACTGCACGCCAATCCGGAGCTGTGGATGGTGGGCGGTCGACGGAGAGGCAATTTTACCGCCAACGAAGGCGAGATGACCACCTTTGAAGTCATGCTCCTCCCTCAGAAACCGGGCCATATTCTCCTGCCAGGTGTTGAGATCAGGACGTTCACCCCAGCGCCACCACAGGCGGCGTCGACGTCGACCACGACTGGCGGTGCGGGCCCAACCGTGGCGGCGGCTGGAGGGGCGGGGGCACCAGCGCAGCGGCGGGCGATCCCCTGTGAAGTTGACTACCGAAACCACGGCGAAACGATTCTGGTCCTACCTGATCTCCAGAGCACGACAGTGAGTTTAAGCTTGTCAGGTGGTGGAAGCGGGGCATGGTTAATAGATTCGGAGAAACTGCATGTATAAATAAATCTATAGAAGGTTTTTCTTCAATATACATACGTACATTCATTCTTTTAATTTAATTTTTTTTCTCCCACCGAAGTTAAAAAGCATGGGCAGTAAATTCAAGTGCCAAATCAAGCTCTTCTTCAGGAAATGAAATTTTGCAAAACTCAAAAAAAATGCAAATACGGGGAACTCTTAGCGTAAGGGACGGGCGGACCCAAAGCTGCTAGCCTCAACAGAATGGCGGGTTGTCCCAACAAAATTTCGCTTCTGGAAAACAAACAATGAGAGCAAGAGTCAGGCCATGTTTCGTGCAAGATTCCGAGGTCATGGAACAAATCAATTACATATTAATTTTTTTACTGAAATGATCATAATAATATCTGAACGTTTATGGATTTTTTACCCGAAGAAGAACAAAAAAAAAAAAGAAGGAGAAAAAGCTTGTCAAGGAGTATGAATATCCTCCAATCCTTAGTCCGTCTCAAACCCACCAAAGGGATGGATGGTGGGACAAAGGAAGTCAGGACTGAAAAATCATTTCACGTGCTAATTAAGAGAAAAAGGTACCTATGTCCTGGAGAAAACAACAAATTAAATGCAAGAAAAAAAAAGAAAAAAATATGCGAAACAGATCATGGTTCGTGGACATAGGAGTACATAATAGACTTTTAAGTCTTTGATGGGCTTTTGATACACCAACAAGATTATTGGACGAGAAGTATTCTGATGAAGAGTCGTAGATCTTAAGTTCAGCTGTTTCTTCACCAGGAGCAATCTAAGGAAGTCAATTTCTGGGCTGAGTATTTTGCAAACAGGTGAAACTAAGAATCTCTCCTGTATACTTAGTTTCGGAGCCTGGAATACTCCTAGAGCATCCCAAAAGTCACATAGATAAGGGTTTCAGTTCTGAGTAAAGAGTTGAGCCATACAAAAGAGTACACAGAAAGAAAAGATCTGGAAGCCGGATGGCCGAAAAATCCCCGAGAAAATTGCAACCAGGAAACCAAAGCACATGAAACCTCGGGAAAACCATTCGATTTCTACACTTCCAATCATGATTCGTTTCTTCAGCGCTCTCAACTTGTCATCAAACTTCAAGACAGATGGTCGACAGATTTCAGGCAAATTGCCAAGATTGTTGAGAAGCCAATTTTCCCTTCTGATGGCTTTCTAGGCGGGTTGATTGGTTGGATGTTAGGCGGTGAGGTGCCGTGTTCCACCCCCAGTTTTTTTTTTTTTTTTTTTCTTTTGTTTTTTTTTTTTAATCTTTATTCCAGGTTTTTACCCGTGAGAAAATATGGTATTTTTCACTCGCGCCACATGTGGTGTGGTTCTTGGCCTCTGGATGGGCATCGATCAATGAATGAATGGCATTCTCGGGCTCTTTCAGCTTGGGTTTGACCAATATGCAGCGTCGAAAACCACACACGAATCAATCAATCCATTTGTTTCGTGTGGGAGGTTCAGCAATGAGGCAAAGAGAGTGGCGCATTCTCTTCCTGAGTCAGCATTGGGAATAACTAATCTCGCAGTCTGGCCTGTCCTCGGTGCACGGGGAAGGTCGGGAGATGGGGGACGGGACGACCTGTGACTGGTTTGGACATGTTGATTCTTGGGTGGTTCCGGCTGTTCAATGCTAGGAGAGTTGCAGGGGGTAGGGGTCCCTTGGAAAATCGAGCTGCTTATTTGCAGAGCACCCTTTTTTTTTGAGTTAACCTTTTTGATTTTTCAATGCTTTTTTTATTTCTTTTTTTTTAAAATGTTGTATCTTCCAAGATAGGAATCGCAGACGAAACACAGGGTCTACCTAGTCAATAGATGTCATTCTCACTTTTGCTTTTCTTCTCTTCATTCAAATTCGGAAGAGAAATGTGATGCTGGTGAGGGATAAGTATAGTAATAATTTCAAACAAAAATTGCATACTCTGTAACCACCCCACCTGGACTGGACGAACTGCTCCCGTATCGGCTGACGATCACCCTCAGCCTGTAAGGCCGAACAAGGAACCTCCCTCGATTCACCCTCCGCAGCCAATCATCGAGTGCCAAAAGAATTACCGCAGATCCCGCATATTGAGAATTACAACGCAAAAAAATACGCAAACTCATTTGCTCTGCTTCGATCGTGAATAATCGTAACCTCCCTGTCATTTCTGGTACCCAGGTGCTGTTGTAGATTTGCAATTATTTTCTTCTTGCCAGAGTGCAGCTCATGATTTCAATTTTTCTTTTTTCCTTTTTATACGTTTTTTTTCTCGTAGGTTTTTGCCCCCTTGTCTTGTCCCGTCTGTCTCTTTGTGGCACCTTCATTAGCCTTCTTGACCTTCTTTTTTCTCCTCTCCTCCTCGATTCCTCTTCACCTCTCTCTGTTTCTCTCTTTCTCTCTTTGCACGTGAGGATTCCCTATCACCCTCCTTCTCAGATATCCAGCCAATCCCGTCGGATTTGGAATCGGTGTCACCATCCAAAATTTGTTGGCCCATTGGGTAAGTCACAGAGCGCCTGCATTGATTCAGCTCAACCACCGAATCTTATGATTCTGGGGCAAGAGATACCCTTTTCCCAACATCTCCGACCCAAAAATCAATGCTGCCCCGTTTCCCCCGTTAAGTTTTCTTCTTTGGCTAATATATCTCAGGACTTCCAGACCTTTCCTTGTTTGTTTATATTTCCCGCTCTCTGTCCTTTGGATAAACCAAATCTCGCCGACATGTCTTCTACCGCCCTCCCCAAGCGCGTTGCGCTGAACCGCAGTGCTGGAACGGATACCTCCGTCCCGAGCTCTGTGTCCGTCTCCCCGCTGGATTCCCCTCGTCAATCTCCTTCGTCCACTTCGCTTTCCTCGATGTCGTCGGACGCGGAGAACAACGGCAAGATGCTCGATACCTACGGAAAGGAATTCAAGATCCCCGATTTCACCATCAAGCAGATTCGTGACGCTATTCCTGCCCACTGCTTTGAGCGCTCTGCCGCCACGAGCTTGTCGTATGTCTTCCGTGACATTGCCGTGTTGGCCTCCGTTTTCTATGTCTTTCACAACTATGTGACCCCGGAGACTGTCCCCTCGTACCCCGCCCGTGTTGCGCTCTGGTCCCTTTACACCGTTGTGCAGGGCTTGGTTGCTACCGGTGTGTGGGTCTTGGCCCATGAGTGCGGTCATCAGGCCTTCTCCCCCTCCAAGGTTCTGAACGATACCGTTGGATGGATCTGTCACTCGGCGCTGTTGGTGCCTTACTTCTCCTGGAAAATTTCCCACGGCAAGCACCACAAGGCGACCGGTAACCTTGCCCGCGACATGGTCTTCGTTCCCAAAAGCCGTGAGGTTTGGGCTTCTCGTATCCACAAGTCCATTTACGATCTGAATGAATTGATGGAGGAGACCCCCATCGCCACTCTCGTTCACCTAGTTGGACAGCAGCTGTTCGGTTGGCCCTTGTACCTCCTCACCAACGTAACTGGACACAACAACCACGAGCGTCAACCCGAAGGTCGTGGGAAGGGCAAGAAGAACGGCTACTTCGGAGGCGTCAACCACTTCAACCCTAGCAGCCCTCTGTATGAGGCAAAGGATGCCAAGCTTATCCTTCTCAGCGACGTCGGTGTTGCCATTACCGGCTTCGTTCTTTACGTCCTCGGATCCAAGTACGGCTGGCTCAATCTCGCTGTCTGGTACGGTATTCCGTATCTCTGGGTCAACCACTGGCTCGGTAAGTAGCGGTGTTTGGTGGTGGTCCCCCCCCTCACATCCCCTTTTTTTTTTTAGGTTGAGGCAGACGTACTAACCAAAATAAATATAGTCGCCATCACCTTCCTCCAGCACACCGACCCCAGTCTGCCTCATTATATGCCGGAATCCTGGAACTTCGCCCGTGGTGCGGCGGCCACTATTGACCGCGATTTTGGCTTTATCGGCCGCCACATCCTGCACGGGATCATTGAAACCCACGTTCTGCACCACTACGTGAGCACCATCCCCTTCTACAACGCAGATGAGGCAAGCGAGGCTATCCAGAAGGTCATGGGTGAACACTACCGCACCGAGGCTCACACCGGTTCGCTCGGTTTCTTCAAGGCCCTCTGGACCAGCGCTCGAACCTGCCAGTGGGTCGAGCCCTCTGAGGGAACCAAGGGCGAAAACGCAGGAGTGCTTTTCTTCCGCAACATGAACGGCATCGGCGTCCCCCCCGTCAAGCTGTCTAAATAAATAAAGAGTCACCTATCAGTACATAGAACGATCAACTGTTTTCTTTCTCGGTTTAATTATTTCATTTGATCTTTGAGATATTTCTTTGTCTTTACCGTGGTGCTCTCGCGGGAACGAAATGACCACGATATGAATGTTCACGTCATAGAGCAGCTGCGAGTCGATTGAGTTGAAAGGAGTATATGGAGAAGCGTGAGACTTATTTATAAACCGATGTTTTTTTCTCTCTCACTGCAAGCAAAAATAATCTTTAGTTTGGGGTTCTCGAATGGAGTCCTTGTTTTAGACTGTCAATTGACAATATCATTTGTGGCAGCCATCCCATCACTTTGATAAAAAGAATTGGATGGACTTGTCGCACATCAATACCTTTTCATTTTGGTTTCTTGATTTTCACCTAGGCACGGACAAATTCACTCGCAATAGGCATAACATTGATAATATATGGACTTATCCATCCGACCAAGTAAACTTAAATCAAGCATGGGAACTCACCCTTATAAATGATTTGTCTGGGTTTGAAAACCGGGGGAGATGATGTTTTAGAGTGCGGGGCTCAGGCTGTGCGCTGAGAACTACGCACTGACTCTGAGCACTCGACCTTCCGCGCGTTGCCGAAAACCCACCCACTATTTTTTAATAGTTTGTTCCTCTATCTCCCCCAGCAGAGCAGCTTCTCAGGCCACCCTTCCAGATTTCAAACTCCATCCCATCCTGCCCCCCGCCCGACCCACCCGCGGACCCTGCAGTCCATGGAGCAAAAACTAGTTTCATCCGCCGGATTGTGCCTCGTTCTATTATTTGTGACGATGGGGCCATCTGCAAGTTCGCGGGGTTTCGGTTCGTCGTGGTAGGAACTGCGGCTAAAGGACGAGGTTCGGAAGCGCCCTCCTCAACGCAAGTGGATATATTTGGGCTACCACCAGATCCAGGCGTTCCATTGGCATCCTCGGGAAGCTGAATCTTCTCCTCTTTGGAGGGCCCATACTCTGGCCCGGGTGGATGGGGGTCAAAGGGCCTGTTTCCCGGTCCTGGTTCTTGGGCCGTCTCGATCAATCGATCCTCCTTCTTCAAAGCAATTCTGCATGCTATTTGGGTGGACCAAACCAGGCCCAGTGCCGGGGTCTTGGGGGTAGATCTTTGAAAGAATGGATAGGTACCGGGTGTCAAGTATTGGGGTCCCGTGTCCCCCCATCCGGTGAAGAATCGCTGTTGGTGATGGAGGCTGAGAATCTCGTTCCGAACAGGATTACCAACGAGATACGAGCCGTCAAAAGGAGCCTGTGGGTCTTCCTGGGTTCCAAAGGGTGACGAAGAAGGGAAAACCGCTGAGGAAGGGAGGGTGAGGGTGTGTTGCATTAACTCAACATTCCCGGACTCCAAAGACCGGGCCCGCGTGGAGGGTGAATTCGACCCTGAATCGTGGTGGATTGAGACCCGCTGTTGAGGCTTTTGCGTAGAAGGGGAGGAAGAAGGCACCACATCATCTGCGGCCAAAGCAACCCCCCGGCGCAGGAAATGCGAGGAACCCTCTTCTCCTTCAAATCTGTCTGAGACTTGATTCGCCACCACGATAGCTATGTCCTCCTTCACGGCAAGGTTGCGCAGCATTTGACCCAATTTTACAAGCTCTCCGGATCGCGTTGAAAGGCCAGATAGGTTGTGAGCAGTGTGCTCAGCTCGATAATTGGAGGTAATCGAGTCGATCACAACGAGCCCTACATTATATCGTTTTATAGCCACGGGGAGTTGGTAGTTGAGAATGTGATCTTGAGTTTCAAGGTCCATGGCGTTGATGGATAAGATCTTTCCAAGGGATGGGGCACGATCTCGAGGCAGGCTCGAGAGGTATGGGTGGCTTTCAAGGAGCTGGGATAGCCTAGTTGTAGCTAGCGGAGCCTCTGTAGAGATGTAGATAGCACCCCTGCCCGCACCCCGGGGTTGCGGGAGCTGGACTGCCAGAAGCAAACTGAGGAGAAACTGGGTCTTGCCGCTTCCACTATCAAACCCAACCAGTCAACAAAAACTATTCTCCCAGTAATGGCAGAGAGAAGAATACATGTATATACCTCTCACCAGTCACCTCTGTCACATATCCAATTGGTATTCCACCGTTTAACACGCCGTCCAACGCGGGGTCGAGAGTGCTGATCGTGCACCATTGCGAAAGGTCGAGCTTAGTTCCGGGGCCTGGGAACACTGGTATATCAAGGTTGAGACTGGAGCTAGGCTCTTCCTGATTGGAGCTAGAACACTCTTCAAAACCGAGATCGTGATGCAGGGCCTTAACAACGTGGTTTGACAAACGACGAACGTCGGCTGGGGGCACGTGGGCGCGTTTCGCGATTTCCAAGGTATCGAGTGAGATCAGATCGACTGTGTTGATTTGGTTTCTCTCGAGCGGGGGAAGGATGTGAGCATACGGTTTTGTTGGGAAATCTGGTAGGATGGATAAAAGATCCATGGAAAGAGGAAAGGGAAAGGGGGGGAGGGCACTCTCTGCCTCGGAGCCTGGACGTGAAATTTGGATGATGAAATAATATTGATGGGAACCTTAAACGTGACTTCGAGGTTGAGGATGTTGTGGGGGGCAGAGTTCGCCCAATCAGATCTCCAATCGCCCACGTTCTATACCAAACTTCGCCAGGCGGGACCACATCTGGTGGTACGACAGTTCACCTTGGTTAAAGAGACTGAAGGAAACCAGTTTCCACTGCAAGCAGGAGCTAATAAAGTATAGTTACTAATTTGTTACAGCTATATGCAGAAACTTTCAACTCAATGAGACGTCGAGTAGCTACATGCAGTTATACTCCTCAGCCTTGGTAACAAATAAATATATGTTTCCAGGGAACTATTGTAGTACTGATTGGTATAACTCAGAGCCTATCCAGGTCGGATATATATAGCGACAACCAAGTGTTAAAATATTAGCAGTGATGTAATGCTACCGGATTACCGTGGTCTCGCAAATATCTAGTGCATAAACCATGCTAACAAGAAGAAGGATTTTTGAGATATTGCAAAAGCAACTGACGGCTTGGACCAGGAAGACAATCAGCACCTCGCTCGTGAGGATAGAAAAAAAAAATACAACCAAGGATATAAAAGACACCTGATGACTTTTTACCGACGGTTTTCAACTATAGATTAGGGATTGACACGGTCCATGTATACTCCCAAGTAGCTACCTGGCTGTATGACTACAATGGACTACGTCCCCAGCGCCCCTCTGCATCACACGGTGCCCACAGAATGTAAGGTATCGCAACCAACGGAAAATATGAGAGAAAAGTCAACCAAGGAATTCAAAAGCTAGATCCATTTGATAGCTGTCAGTTTGTGGTCCGCTCGAGACACGGAGGCGCTCAACCCATTTTTCGTTTTTATTTATTATCAAGATAAATGTCAAGGGCTAGTGCCAGAAAAGATCTGCTAAATGGTCGATGTTACACCTGCCGATGCAGCAGTACTCATGTTTGGGTACAGAGAGGTTCGTGCATAGGCGTCGGTAACTCGGGAGTATTGCCCTTGACGGGATCGCACGTTTATCACCCTGAAACCACAGGGAAAAGAGGTTGAAAGGCTGATAATAGCGCCAGGACTTTGTGACACTGTGCTGGAGAGGCAGAGCATGCATCCTGTCCTCAGTGGAGAGCGAAGCCAGGAGGAATAATCGCACTTGCGCTTTATCCTGCACGTCTCAAAATTTTTTCTTCTCCCTTTCTTTCCCCTTTCGAGGCAAGGAAAAGGGGACTGGAACTGGGACTGGGCTATTCGGGATTCAAAGTATACGAGATCCCGAATTGCGGATGACTGGAGTCAATAGACTCAATACCCCATGAACTCTGCGAAGCACTTGTGTGGAATGACGATAACGGGCGCCATTTTCAATGATTGAGTCCTCCGTCCTGCAGGGGCTCTTCCTTCAACGGTCCGAGCGCATGAAGAATAGCTCAAAAATGAAGTTAACACTGGTAAGTCTGAGCACTAATGGATCAGCAACGGCTGAACGGGCGCCGAAAATGAAAGGTTGGGGTGATCTTTGGATTCAGAAGGATATCAAGCTTGTTTTGAGACACATCATATTGTTAAATGTGGAAGAGATGATATATCCGGTGCAATATCAAGAAACACTGAGAAGATACAACGGTGCACTAGGGTAGTTGGGGTCTAGTGAATCCTGACGGTCTTTCTTTCCGGCTCTTGCATTCAGTCCTTTGCCATTCAGTCCTTTGCAAGGGAAGGAAGATGGCGTTGATGGTGACCGGGGAGGGAGAAGTGGACTGACAGAAAAGGGAAGCCAGAAAAAGAGAGGGGAAAAGCCAAAAGCAAGGGCACACACTCGAGACCTCACAGTAATATCGTGTGAAGTAAATTTAATTGAATTTATTTTTATTTATTTATTCAACTTTGATCTTCCCCGTCATCCACCCCGAAAAGGGTCAGTCGGAAAGCTCACCCGTTATGGCATGTAACCATCTTGTCACACAGGCTTGACAATTAGAGGATCTGAGGATTCCCATCCAGAGATGCTTGACAGGGGAAAATTACCAAGCTAAGGGTGATTCTGATTTTGACGGAACAGGTAAGTCGTGCAAGCCACTGGGCATGGGCGCCATGGAGAACCTTCGATTGGCTCCGACAGAAATTCTCCTAGATAAATGGAAGGAATAATGAACAGGGGTATGTCCTTGAGGGAGGCACGAGTATTTGAAGCAGGCGAGTCGGTTTTATCAGAAAGCACAGCAGAAAGGACACACTGTATGTACCTTATGCATGTCTGTTTCGGCCATCCATTCGGATCAGTTGCCACTCATTGAGGCTTTGACACCAAGACATAGGCTCTGCAGTGGCCCAAAAGTTCGAATTGCTCTGTGAGTCTGTGTGCCCTCAATGGAGGGAAGATATTCATAAAACCCCAAATAAACTTGTCGCGTGATTCTGTTGCGACAGTCTTGGGTGGAATATGTAATTCCTCTCCCATATGCAGACAATGAAAGACCCCCCCAGGAGCCAGGATACACCCATCTCATTATTATGTGATGCGGTTGGACCCGAAAATTTCAGCGATTTCGGAGGCAGTTTGTTAATTGTTCTACGGAGTATGAAAAGCCTCATAATCACTCATCTAAAACAATCGCTAAATTTAACCCAAAGGCTGAATGGTATGCGACTGCGTCTCCTCGCTTTGAAGGTATGTACCGGATTCGGGATAGATTGTGACATAATTTCAACCCGATAATTCTCGACAACCCGCCATACTCGTATTTCTGGGGAAGTTGTGTGATTGGAATGACGGGAGACAGAATGCACGCGGAAAGACTGCCTGAACTTCCGAATACCAGGCAGATTATTGAAGCGAGGGTCTACAAATCACGCAGCTCTTGAAAGCCCCAAGGTTGGGGATGGCGGACATGAGGATTTTCCCGATGACCTGTAGCACCTGCTGGAAAATTGATACAAGGGGAGGATTTCTTTACCGAGCGCTCAGAAGAGAACGATTGGTCTGGGCTGGATTTTCTCAAGAATCAGTCTTGGAGCCAGTGTAAAGATCTGAGATTGGCAACTTGACACCTTGTGAGCCAGGCGTAATCGAAGGAACCAACAGGCTTTTGGCTGGTGGGCAAGAGTGGGCACAGCCATTGGTGGGCAGGAGCCACTCACCTCGGTGCGGACCGGGAAAGGTGGGGCTTAGTGGAAACTGCCTCCCAAACAAATAACATCCTTGAATGGCTCGAATCATGTCATGGACATGGGGCAAAGTTTGACTGTTGGAGTTATTGGAAAGGCTGTTCTGGACGATAAGGCTTTTAGGCCATGCTTCCAACTTGATATGGTATTATGACGCTGGATCGTGTGATTCGTGGAGCGACCGTGGATGACCTTTGGACTGTTCGGCTCATCTGGACGAGAGAGCCCTGGGTAACAACCAAATTGAGCTAATGTCATCCTTCTGACTGCATGATCCAATCATGGGGGTGCCCTGATAGCCCAACAATGGAGAGATGAGGAGGCTGAGCCAATTGACGGGGGCCAAACAGGAAGGATGACCAAGATCCATGCTTGCAGAGCAACAGGCGAGGCCTTGCTCAATAATATTAATACCTGAGGTAGGTATTTTTATGATTGTGTTGCGCAACCTTGGCCAGCTGGTTGCAGATCCAATTTTACCTTAGCGCGGTAATGTTCAGATCCCGAGTCCTGCCTTATATGGTAATGATTATCCAGTCCGAGGTCGCTTCTTCACTCCTCAAGCTAGGCTGAGATTCTTTGCTTTTCCTGGGCTTCAGCTTTCGAAAAATTGAGTCGTCTTTTCACTTCTTCATTTGAACCACCAAGCTGGCCTAAACTTCTTCTTTCAGCTGGGGCAAGGACAATATCTGAGGGCAAAAACATCACATTCCCCTGACCCCATTTTTTTTTTTTTAAAAAAAAGAAAGCGGAAAGCTATCTTCATATTGTGTGATGTGGTGCCGTAGTATTATTTGGGACCAGTGGTCCTTGACGGATGGGGATTATCTCCCGCAGGAAATTGACTGGCCAAATCAATTTGGTGATACGATGATTGAATGATTTCAATTGTGTGTTACCTTCCTTACCTCCTGGGGAGTATCCCCTAAGTACAATAATCCAAAAATGAAGGGATGATAAAAGGTTTAACGGATGGGCAAAGTCATGGCTATTGTTTTGCTCAAATTTCCTCCAGTCCAGATTCAAGAGCAAGCAAAGAACGGACCAAGCAGGAAGTCAACAGGCTTCTGTACTTTGAATCCCGAAAGTTTGAAAGGTGAAACCTATGGTTCTTTCTTCTGTCTTTGGTGACATTCCAAAAGTGGGTCTGACTCTCACCCGCCAAGCATTGTGTCTGCAACATGGCCAAACCAAAGAAGCAGACAAAGGGGACGGGACGACCAGCACAGACCAGCTTTGTTGTCCCTCGCTTGGTTCCCAATTCCCAGACCTTTGGGAGATGCATTCGATCCACTGTCTTGGTTCGGTGGAATCGAATCACAACACGATGCAAGAATGACGCTGCAACTTGGATATGGATGCATAAACAGGAGTGATCGGTCGCTTGAAGGTCAGCACTTGGCTCACACGGAAAGTTTATCAGTCATCCGGTAATTGTAATCAAATCACGGCCCATTCTCGATCCATACAAAGCGAGGAATGATAACCATATTTGCAAGAACTCTCTCACCATGATTTGAATATTGGCAGCCCCGGCTTTTGATCATGCCACTGAACCAAATCCCGCTTTTGTTACCTGTAAATACTCCTCATCTGAGGAGATCAGATACTTTTTTTTTTTTTTTGCCCATCATGACTTTCAGGGGAACTATCAGAAAATGACTGGTGACAGCGATTCTCGAAGCGATGCGCCCAGAATACGCGGGTCAAAGCTGAGATTCGCCTTCATTTCTCAGTGGCCTGAGAAATCGGTGGTTGCGAAGTCTTTCCTGGCAGAAACACACTTATTCCTATTATAGAATGGCTTCCCCGCTTTGCTAAATCTCCCGCCCATTCAGATTGTGTTACCCTGTCATGGGTAGCAGATGCACTAATCTCATTTTAGCACTAGTATTGAAGCTTGCCTTGTGGCGTAATAATACCTGGAGTCTGGTACAGCATGGTTACACCATAATGCGGTTTATTATTGTATATTGTGCGGTACAAAGTACGGAAACACGGGCCCTTAGAGGCCCCCCTCCCTAATGTCGCCTCCAGAGTGGGTCCTACTAATTTGAGGACCTGCCTCTTTTGGAGATTCCATTTTACTTTCTTTTCTTTTTTTCTTTTTCTGTACCCGAGTCCCAAGACCCAGAGATTCCACTGTTCCAGCGACAACGCCAGCCGCAGTCCCCATGGACGCCCATCAAACTCTACCGCTGCCTTAAACCCGAAGCGTGGGTGGCCTTTCCGCCGGATCAGCCACTCATTTGTCACCCCTCTTTCCATCCCCCTGCCCGCCTTCTGTTATCTGCACCCACCACTCCGGCTCGGTAGCGCAGCATTAGTCGCCCCCCATCGTGACCGCATTACTTACGGACGAGGACTTGGAAACCACAAAAAGAAAAGAAAGAATTGGAAGGGTGAAGTCTGACACGCATCCAGAGAGATAGAAAAATTAAACAGAGGCTTGTCCAGAGCATACGGGCAATGAGATAAAAACAATAAGGTGGATTTCAAGATTTATTAGTATTATTCTATTATTTCGAGTCAAAAAAGGAAGAAAGAAAAAAGAAAGACGAAACCATTGTCAAAACGCCAGGTCGATCAATACTCAGAAAGTCCGCCCAGAAAATGGTTTGGTGTGAGCGCCAGACGGACTAAAGTACTTAATTTTACCAAGTTACGCTCCTTTGCCTAGTGGCTTCTGCAGAGTCGAGATAGCGTATCCGACAACCTTGGACGTTGTTACGGCTGACTTTTCCACTCTCGACCGATCTCTGCCTCTCCCTCTCCCTTCTCTGGTTTTATGACACTTTCCCTTTCCACGCTATTTTCCCTGAAGAGTCCTTCCTGTTTCCGTCTTTCCCCCCAAACAGGACGATTCGCGGGCTATTTGCTGAACTATTCACACCAGACCTGGCTCGCCGTTCTCTCCTCCCTCTTTTCTTTTTCTTTCTTTCTTTCTTTCTTTCCCTTCTGGCCTTGGTCGCTCTCTCCTAGTTTCTTCTCCCCGGTCGTTTTCTTGCAAAGGGACGTACTCCTTGACTGCTTCACTTGCTCGACCACCTGCCGACACTTGCAAGTGCACAGCGTCAGTCAAGGATTCCCTCCTCTTGAAGGAACAACCACACGGATGAAATCCAGATTATAAAGATAGAATCAACTTCTCGAAAACCCGGGTGGACCGATTCAATCAGTTTTGGTCTTGATTAGCATCTCTGGAAGGAGTTGTATTACTGGGTAAGCGACCTCATCACTGATCGAGGCTGGCGATTCGGAACAACTGCCCCGTTGATCCAGCTATCCAACTCGCATTTGTTAATGCTAAAGAACTATCAGGGGCAAACTCTCGATTTATCTTTCAAAATGGCCTCTAGACCTTCACTATCCCCTCCGGTTAACGAGACGGAACACTCCGTCAGTCGGATAACTCGCGAGGGGAAGAAAATCACCTACAAGCTGAACATCATGCAGCAACCTGAACGTGCGAGAGCCTGCGGTGCAGGTGCCAAGTGTATGCATTAGCCCTGTCACTGCATCGCGACTTTATGAATATAGGACTGATTTGACTTGGAATAGCGTCTGCGGATCGCCGTCCTGTTGACCCTCCACCAGTGGTCGAGTTACGTATCTTCGAATCCGATCCCAATGATGACGCCCATAAGACAGATATCACCTTCGCTTACAATGCCAATTTCTTCCTCTTCGCTACGCTGGATACCGCTCGTCCTATGGCTCAAGGAAGGCTTGCTCCCACCCCAAGCTGTCCAGTGCTCACTGGTGTACCAGTGGCTGGCGTCGCTTATCTAGATCGTCCATCTCAGGCAGGATACTTTATCTTCCCCGACCTCTCTGTACGACACGAAGGCACATATCGCTTGAGCTTCCACCTATACGAAGAAACGAAAGACAACAAGGATAAAACCGAGGGTACTCCCATCGTGCCGAATACGATCCCGGCAAAACTCTCTGCCCCAAAATCCTCCCTAGATTTCCGTTTGGAAGTGGTGTCTGTACCGTTCACTGTCTTCAGTGCTAAGAAGTTCCCTGGATTGACCACCAGTACATCGCTCAGCCGTATTATTGCAGAGCAAGGTTGTCGCGTGCGTATTCGACGTGATGTTAGGATGAGGCGTAGGGGAGATAAGAGGACGGACGAATACGACTACGACGAGGAAAGGGTGTACAATGGCCGACAATCGGATCGATACTCAACTCCTGATACGTATGCTGCAAATCCACCACCAGAGCGTCCTCGCTCTACCAGCATCAGCACCGTTGACCACTCGTTTCCCTACCCTTCCCAAAGACGATCTTCAGGGGCCGAATATTCTCAGCAAAATGCGCCACACTATCAGCGTCCTATTCCTGCTCCACCTGCGGCTCCTGCTCCATCTTCTACAACTCCTGCTTCCGCTCCTCCAGCGCCAACCCCATCGCACAGCTCGTACCAATCACACCTCGCATTTGGTTCGACACAAACCCAGTATCCAACTCCTCAGTTGTCTCGGACACCCCAGCCGGCAACCCCTACAAATACCTACTCTCCACAGCCATCGTTTGCCCATACCGGGAAGTCTTCCGCCAGCGCCGAACATGAGCCTTCGTCGACAGGATACCCCTACCCCCCCTCACGGCTCTCAACCGAACGTCCCAATTATTCTAAGCCAACAGCCTTACCTCCCCTTCGACTCCCAAACACACTTGGCTTGCAGGTGGGAGAGGGGCATGCGCTCGGACAACCTGGAGGCCCTCGAGCCCAAACCCCAGTTACTTCACTTCCTCCGCTTAAATCGTTATCTGGAGAGTTCACTCCCGGCTCTACGCAGCCACCCAGTGGTATGTCTTCTAGTTCCAATCACGACCTCGGACCCGGGAAGAGTTTTCTCTGGGAAACCAGCCAAACTTTATCCAAACGATCTCATGAGGACACATTTGGCCATGACGACCGCCCGTTACACAACGGCATGCGACCTGATACCGAGGCATATCCGGGTGCGCCGCAGCGCCGGTTGTCGATTGGCAGCCGGTACGGACTTTTTAGCAGCTCAGATCAAATGGCATACAAACGTGCCAATGGGCGCATGGCCACCAAAATCTCTCCGGCCATGCCTTAAAATTTCTCGTATTGATATTGTTTGTTCTATTTCGACCCATTTGACGTATATGGAACGGCGTCCCGGCGAATTGGCCGTGATCTGAGCTTCTACAATTTTTGGGATCTGACACTTTGCTGAGAAGGCGTGGTTTGAAGTGGCTTTTCTCTTCTGTTTTTATTTTACTTGATCCTCGATTCTCATGAGAGCAGGTCTGACGCTTATACCACTATTCTCTGACTGTGACTGTATATGATTCTTCTTATGTGTGTTGTCTTTCCTTTATTTTTATTTCACCCCTTGCTATATTCCCCGGGATCTCCTGTCCCCTTTATAATCAGGATGACTTTTCCTTTGGTCCCTTTTTTTTTTATTATTATTCTTTGGCTGTTCGAATATTTGGTCCGGGTTGGGACATGTCTTTCTGGCTTGGTCTGTTCTGGTTTTGATATTTCTTTTTGAATGAATGGTCTTGTTCATTCGATTTGAGATGATAGATGTGCAATAAACGACACTTTCCGAACCAGTGTGATGATCCAAGTACCACATCCCTCTTGCGTATTCAATCCTTAATACCGTGGAAGGGTTAGACGTAGGAAGGGGGTTTTCTCCCCGGAAGGAGAGGAGTGTTGGGAAATATGCTAGAAATGAAGATAGATATCTCCTGCATTCTCTACGCGCCCTTCCCTGGGACCGAGGGTGAATGGGATGTTCTGGGAATTGGTGGCGTAGAATGCCTGTGCCTGAGCTGCAACTCGATCCTGCATTCCGACGACGAAAGGGCCGTTGGGACGAACCCGCGGAATGAACGTTATAAGATCCAACGGGCAGGCCCAAGAAGATATTTTTTCATTGCATTTACTTTTTTTTCCTCAGCTCGGTCAGTAGTCTGCGAAGAAGGCTTCTTAAATGATATCAGGAAAGCTAGAGGTGTTGCTTGGCACGCGTCCGATCGACCATCACCAAAACAATAACAACAACAATCAAAACACCACAAACAACGCCTTCGGTGTTCGTGCTTCACCGCTACTCCGTTTCATATCTTCCCCACCTTCGGGCAGGTACTCTCGATCATCAGCCTCCTATCTCTTTCTCCGTTCCACCATCATCTGGCTCCTCATCCGATAAGCAAGGAACAAAACTGAGAAACATCTTGGTGTGGAGGTGAGCTCCTGTTGATTTTTCCCACATGCTGGAAACATTTATCTTCCACCCCCTCCCTCCCTCCATGTTACACCACCCTTTGCGCTTGAGATACTGCCGGGTAAGAATGCGCTTACTGATTTCCCACCCCAGATGTCTTCTGGTCCGGCCGACGTCACCGTCGAACGGGCCATTCACGTCGACCACCATGAAGCGGACCGTCAACTTCACCAGTCCCTTGAATTGAACTGCAGCTCCCCCGGCCTCAGCACCGGATCGTATTCTCGAAAACATCGACGATCGCCCAGTGCCGCCACCTTTGAATCCGAGTACTTGTCGGAGGTCTCGGGGCAATTCGACGACGCCGACGAACCCGACTCCCCTCTCCCAGAGCCCCCCAACATCCGTTCCGCCGGCAAGGATTGCTCGCCTTCCTCACACTCGGTTAAGCGACGGCGGTCTAATGACTGGCCGCGCCGCTCGCCAGCTGCCACTGATGATGAATCGACGGCACGACGGGAGCCGACGTCGGGTCCGCGGCGCCGCTGGCTCTTCCATAAGGGGTCTGGCTCAGCGCATGGTTCGCCACGGTCCCCAAGGTACGCACGCCCTGGGCGTCGGTCGCGGTTTGTGGAAGGCCACATGAACGATAGTGTAAGTGAAAAGCCACCTAGCATCTTTCTACGTGACGGGGCGCAAAACAACGTTTCTGGCGACAACTCCAGCCGACAGTCCGGGATATTTCGGTTTGGGAAGGCCATTGCATCGGCCTTCAATCCGTTCGGGGGATGGGGGAACGTGTCCGATATTTGGAAAGGGTCTCACGAAGCGAACCACGCACACTCGAGCGCGGATGACTCTATGACACAGGTGGAGAGGGCTTACGAGGAGCTGAAGCGGTCTGGATATAAGGGTACGGTTAAAGGAAGCTATATGCAGAGTCTTCATGCGACGGAGTCTATGGCGCTCCCCGACCAGACTTGGAGGTTGATCCAGGCGAAGACGGACTACAGTGGGGGTTACCATTCGCGACATGACTCCAGCCATGGTCAGGAATCTGGCATTTCGTTAAGGTCGCCGTTCCCGGACCTGCGAAAGGCCAAGTCGTCGCTCGGAATTCCCTCGATCAGGCGCTCCTCCAATGAGATGTCGTCTCTGGTGCAGCAGATCGACACCCGTGGGCAGGAAGTACGGCACCAGAAGTCACGCAAGGAGATGCAACGGCAAGCCAAACTCCTCAAAAGGGTTAGTGACCTCGAGGGGAAACTTGAGCGTGCTCGACGCGAACTCCGCGAGCTCACCGGAGACGAGGGTCTTCCGATACACATACCGTATGGCGAGAAATCATTCCAGAAGAAGTTTGTCCCCGGTGGGCTTCCCTCGTTGCCGTCTGAGAGATTGCTGGACAACGAGCAGGTGCGGCCCCCCTTGTCTGGGCTTTCCGCGCCACTCCCACTCCCAGGAAATAAGGGGTCCCGAGTGGCAGACAGCCAGTGCCAGGACCCGGAACATGGGAAGTCAAAGAGACTCGCCACTCCCAAAGCACCCGGGGCTTCATCCTCCTCCCTAGCTCGGACATTTGGCAGCCCGTCTCTCAAACGGAAGTCCCCCAATCCTGAATCTCGCAGTACAGCACTCCCACCTGGCCATAGTCAACAGCAGCAGCAACAAGCACAACAAGAGAAACAAGCCCAAAGCCCACAAAAACAGGATGACGCAATATCAGCCGCCCCACACCCAACAAGCGAAGAAGTAGACGTGAATACTCCCGAGCGCCCCTCATCCCGTAGGGCAAAACTCCCGAAAACCGCCCGGGGCGAAAGCCCGGGTTCTGTCGAGCGCAAGCAAAAACAAAGGCTTCAGATCCCATCCAGCCCTGCAGATGAGAGGGTTAGCCGGTCCTCCCAGCGGCCGTTGCGGTCGACGAACCTGCGCAACCGGTCAGCGACACCTGTGCTCCGGATGAAGAAGGGACGCGCCGACCTACGCTCCGCGAGCACCACTGTCACTAGCTCCCCTGGTTCGGAATTCCACCCTGAGGAAGATAAGGAGAATCGACAGGAGTACGACGACAGTACGGAGGCTGCTAGCAAGGAGCATCATGATGGTAAGATTGAAAAAGACCTACCGGATCTCCCACTGGATATGGACCGCCAAACACAGAGTCCGACCCCCGCAAAGAGAAAGGCCCGGTATGAGTATATCCCCCCCGTCCCTCCCCTTCCCAAGGATCTAGCTGCCACGGCGGCCAAAGTAGATCGACGGTTAGCACGAGAGATGGGGAAGAGACGGATCCGAGGGCGGAGAGGAGAGGAGGGGTTTCAGTGGCCGGAGGATATCTTCTGACCTGTTTAACCCTACCTCATCCCTTCGGTGTGGTGTGATTGGATATTCTTTGGTTTAGCATTTGGATTTCCTTTTGACGACATGGACCTATATCCTACGACCTTGGGGGTTTGATCATAGAGCATGATGGGCAAAATGTCAATTTATGAAGGTAAATGAGAGATGACTAGATATGAATTCACGATTCCATTCCACATTATCCATGTACCCCCAAATATGTCCCCCCAATATAAATCTTAGAGGATGGCAGTCGCATTGGCATGAGAACTCACGCCACCTAGAACCCCCATCAGTATAACCACCCAAAATAACAAGGAAAGAAAAGGAGATGGAAAAAAAAGACTCACCCTCAACATTCGCCGGCGCACTCGTCAAAAACACCACCCACCTCCCCCGAGCCCTACACCTCTCCGCCAACCCCTCCAAATCCCACATCTCCCCCAAAGGCATCCCCCACAGCGCCAAGATATGCTGATGCATGAACCCAATCCCATTATCCTGCTTTGGGGGCCAACACTCAAAAGTTGGCGAATCCCCCGCCACCGCCGCAAAATAACAATCATGCAACCAGTCCAGCATGACCTGTTCCTGCTTCAGGCCCGCCCAACACATATTCTCATGCGAGCGGGTTGCGGCAGCGGCGCGTGCCGCAGGGGAAAGGGAGTGGTAGCGCTGCACGAAGCCTGAGCGGACGAGGAGGATGTCGCCGGGCTGGATGTCGCCGCCTGCGGAGGCGGGGCGGAGGTCGAGGCCTTGGGTGCGTGCGCAGGCCTGGAGGTCGGAGAGGGAGATGGCGTGCGAGGTGTAGGGGTCATAGGAGATAGAGTGGGTTTCGGCGTAGTGGCGGTAGTCGAGGAGGATGGCGCGGCCGGCGATGCAGTGGTTGGCCCAGTGGTGGATGCTGCAGCGGTGGTTGGGGTTGGGGCCGTCGATGTCTTTGGCGGTTGCCTTTTAATTGTTCAGTAGGTTTGATCTTTATGCCCTAGCAGAGTAGGGGAGGGGGACGAACACCGTTGTAGAAGCATTTAGTTCCGAGGTGGGCAAACTAAGTATATCAACTGTTAGTTTGTCTGTCTGGGCGGCGTATAATATTGACGGGGAGACAGAAAGAAAAGGATGGGAGAAAGTACATGTCTGAATCCATCCCATTGCGTCCCACTCTGAGTATTCAAGGTATACAGATCATCGTAACCTACACCACTCCCAAGCGGCTTAATGGTATGCTGAAAGGTCTCGCGACCAAAGGCAGGAGTCTCGGGAACATGAAGCGGGAGGCTTTTTGGAAATCAGTATCTTTGCAAACTCGAATCGGGAAAGGTTCATACTCCAATCGAACCATCTCTCCTGTTTTGATCTCCGCTGCAGCAGCTTTCACCCGGGCTGGGGTGAGGAGGTTTAGCCGGCCAATCTATACATAACTGTCAACATTTGTAGAGGATATTAAAAAAAAAAAAAAGGTTGGGAAGAGAGAGTACTTACCTGGTCATCCTTGCCCCAGACCCAGGCTGCCTCCTCTGGGGCCCCAGGGATCTTGGGCAGTTCTTTTCGAGAAGGAAACCGGGCATTGTCTGGGTTCCAGGGGAGCTGGTTGGGGTTCTGGGTTGCTCCAGTGCCAGTGATCTGGTCGGTTACCTTGCTGAGGCGGTTGATAGGGCTCATGGTGAAGGGGCTCTCTGATTATGGGATATGATTTTAGCGGGTTCGTTGAAGATATCTCCCTTTGCCTCCTCAAACAATGGAGGGGAAAAAGTTGTTTGGGGTCTTTATTATTAATAGCCATCGTGGGCTAGTGGAGTCGGTGTTGCTTGTATGGTTGATCCCCCACAATTCGCCGTCCAGGGTTCGGTTATGGTGAGCTCTTGGCCGAGGGATTTCTATCTGAATAGTGGCCTGGGGGGCCCGGGACGAGGCAAAGGAGCAAATCAGAAGTTGGATTGGAGTCGATCGAACCATGTCCGGACAAGGCGATGGGCATGCCACAAATGAGGGGGTGATCGCTTTCTCCGCATCAGTGGCGGTACAACTACAAGAACTGGACGGCATAATCTTTGTCCCGAGGTAGACCATCGGGTCTCCCCTTTTTTATGCATTTTTTTCCTTCGGACATCATCCACTATGTATGGTACACAGCGCGTCGCTGCTCTTCTAGAAAGAAAAGAAAAAGGCGTTTTAGGGCCATCAAGGATCTAGAACGTCTTCCCCTCCAGAAGGCACCGTGCACAAAACAAATAATAGAAAACAAGAACACAGATAACATCGTTATCCGGATATCTGAGTGATGTAACGGCGGCCCACTACCGATCCATGCAAAGAAAAGAGAATAAACGCCACATTCGGACACCGTGTAAAAAATACCCAAAGCCGTCCCGGCCTCACCAAGCCCACCCATCGTGAACGCATATGGATCCCAAATACAGTCCGTAAGTCTTGACGTACGCGATGTCAAGATCAACTCAAGTCTCCAGAGTATGCTACCATCAGACGCCAAGGGGAATATCAGGACAAGTAGAGAGCTTGGAAGGATTCGTCACTTCCAATGGAGACAAAAAAAAAACGACAAACATATAGATGGTAACAACACAAATCCACCGCTAAATGCGCCATAAACAGTTTCCAATAAGGCGAAGTGAAGGGAAAGGTATTGAGAATCAAAGACAGAAAAGAAAAGAAAATCATTAGTTTGGAGCGGGAACACCTGTCGACTGCTGCGAAACATTACGTCCGCCGCGAAGGCCACCTCGACCCCGGGAGTTGTAGCCGCGACTGTAGCCGCCCCTGCCACGACCATAGCCACGTCCTCGGCCACGACCACGGTAACTTCCACGATAGCCATCAACGCTTCCTTGGCCAAAGGTTTCAATGTTTCGCTTTTCCTCTTCACCACGCCATTCCCGACCGCCAGCTCGAGTTCCAGTGCCTTCCTCTCGATCACGGGCTTCGCTCGAGATATTATCAAAGAAGGAGCTCGCCTTGTTGTATGTGTTCACGTTGTTCGATGTGGTGTCAACGGGCTCAGAGCTAACAGTCTGAGTGGAGGGCTCGGTTTCCTGTAGAGGAGAGCCAGTGGCGATGGCTTCTTTGACCAAGTCCTGCTTGTTGAATTTGGCATTTGCAGTCTCAAAATCGTAGTCCGTAGTGGGGACCTCAACTTTCTTTGCCGGCCCTTGGTACTGGCCACGATGGCTACCACGTCCACCTCGAGGATGTTGACCACCTCTAGAGGGGCGGGTACTATCGTAGGGTTTCATCTCACCCATCTGTTTTGTGACCCCTTCAACGGATGCATCAGGATAAGACGCCTTTTTCTGGCCATTGGGCTGGGGCAACTTGGCCATAGCAGCCGCAACGGCAGCTGTTGCCGCACGAGTAGCCTCTGTGATAGCAGCTTGGGCGGAACCCTGAGTTGCGCTGTTTGACGGAGCGGCTCCGGGCGGTGCATTGGGAACAGCAGGGATAGGTGGCTTAGCGACAGCCGCAATGGGGATAACAGGAGGAACCCGTCCTCCCTTAAGTCCTGAAGGAGGGGCCTTGGTGAAAGTGGTTGGGGCGGACTCGGCAGAAGCGTTTGATGCCTTGACAACCTCTGCTACTGAAGGCTTAGATTCCACGGGGGGAGGTGGGGCGCTCTCATTTGCAACTGTTGGCCCTGGTGTGGCCTCCCGGCTAGCAGGCTTACTAACTGGTCGATCACCGACAGGAAGTTCAGATGTATTCCTCGGAACACCGTGAGGTCCCTGTCGCGGGGGAGGTACGTTCTGAGGCTGGCCAGGGGGTGCAATAGGTATATGGGGTGGAAATTGTCCTGGCCCTTGTGGGAACCCTTGGCCGGGGGGAGGATACCATCCTGGAGGGGCTCCATATGGCATATTCGGGAATCCCGGTCCAGGGGGGAATGGAGGACCGCCATAACGTTGGCCGCCATAAGGTGGGAAGTAGCCTTGAAACTGTGGTTGTTGGGGATAACCAGGAGGCGTAGGCCGTGGCCCTGGAGGAGCCTGTTGTGGTGGTTGTTGCTGAGGTTGGGATTGAGGTGGAATCCCTTGGGGTCCAGGTGCCGGACGAGGCATGCTCTATTCAACAAGATCAGTTGAGGGTCCTAGCGAATTTCTCATTATTGTGCAAGGGAATTCAAAAAGGAGGATATGATCAATCAGAAGGAAGGCAACGGAAATCTCAACACGGTTTTTGCGCTATTCAGAACAGGTCTGTGTTTACATCCGAAATATTTCATCATGTGATCATTCGCTGACCAAAGGTCGGCAGGAAGAGAGACAAATAGAGCAAAAGGACGGGCTTGTAACATCACTGGTCAACTTACACCTAGGATAGCAGGATCATCAGGCATCTGGGGAGGCTCTGGCGGTGCATTCTCTTTCGTATCCTCAGCAACACTGATGTCTTTCACATCACTTCCACGGAAGACGATGTAGTCGTAGACGCTGGGGCCCCCGGGTATCTCCTCTGAGGGGTTGCCTCGCCGACCCTCGGTCCCGAAAGAGACAACACTTTGTAGGGCTATTGTCGAGGCCTCCGGGTTGATCTCATGTAAAGTACCAACATAGCTTGAGAACGGTTAGCTGGGCGGGTCTCGGAAGGGAACAGGTCGGTTGAGAGCAAGCATTCGAGCAAGCCCAAGTGCACAACTCGACAGAAAAGACAATTTACTCACCGAATATCACTCTTGGAGATCAGGTTGAACCGCTGACTGCCAGGTGTTAACTCCAGCCTAGCCGCACAAACCGTGGTTCAAGCCACTGACCCTATTAAATGGTTCATATCCATGCTGACGGGAAGGGTGCGCGATTGACGCGCAGAGAAAGGGGGGAACGAGGGAAAGAGAGGTAATAAATCAAGGGCGATAGATGATCAAGATACGAACGGAGAGGAGGAGGAGTGGATGGTTTGGGGGAAGGAGAAAAACGGGGGAAGATGAGTCGAGGAGCGAAGAAGGAAGGGGAAGTGAGAGGAGGGAAAAGAAGAAAAAGGAAGAGGAGCAGAGTTTGTGGTGGAAAAAAAGGATTGTGGACTACGGCGGGCGAAAGGAGCTTCAAGAGCAGTTCTGCCCCAAGAAAACCAAACACCCAGTTTACCCTTGTGTCGAGTGAATTTCCATTTTAGCTGTGACTGATAGTATTCATATTTTTGGGGGGGGAACGGTGAGGCTGATTCTAAGCTTATTATTATTTTACACTCACTATTCGCTCGAGGCCTCTCAGCCTCTGCATCATGATATGCTTTCGCCAACACCAGGATTTCTTCCCACGCCACGTGACAGTATCGGCAGGTTGATCTTTGTCACCACTGCCGAGAAATCTAGATCTGCTCATCCAGAGAGAAGTGAAGACATGAAGAAACGTAAGGTATTATTTAGGACAGATTAGAAATTCTCTTGGCTGCATTCCTATTCTATATATCTAAGTATATTATATCCAGCTTTAACACTAGAGTCCCTAGAGATAAGAAGTGGATTTTCCTGTCATTTTTTCTTCTAAATATTGAGAACAGGGATATAATCAAGCTTAATTTAAGCCCATACATCTTCTCTCGTTTATAGGTAAGATAATAAAACTATAGTTATCTTTCTATAGCTTGATTATTTGCTCCTTTTCTGCCCTGTAGAGTATGAAATACCAACAGGATTAGCTTTGGGTGTCACTGATAGCACGTGACTACCCTGCAGCCATGACGCAATGATGCGGGAAACAGCTTGGAATGATCAACCCGATGCAGCCAACGCGAAGAGGCACCGCCGTTGAGGTTTTTTCTACCTCGATACCTACGGAGTAGTTTCCAACCCTCTTTCTTTGCTCGTCCGGCTCTTGTACTTTGAGTACAAGGCCAGATGAAGTCACGTGCTAATTGTGCCAAACACTCTCTACCCCATGCACCTCCAGACTGTTGGCTGCTGACTTTAACATCAGTATAGGCAGATAGTGAACCTCTATTCAATTTCCTTCCCCCCTCTTTTCCCTGGATATCTCAACGACAATTTTCTAACCTACACGGGATCAACACCTGCTGGTTATTATATCACGCCCTTTATAATAACCTCAGGTACGCCCGGCCCCATACAGAACTCCCATCTGTACCATGTCCTAAATAAAGAGTAAGCTATGAAATTTCTACATTCGAGACCTCCACTCTTTGTGAAAAAAAAAAAACCCATGGTTAGCGATTTTTCTTTCACATATAAAAATAGAGTCTTCCCCAAGTTACCTCAACCCAAATGCCGCGGGAAGGGAAGTCCTGGGCCGTACCAGAACCGCGGCATGATATTCCCTGCTCTCCCAAGAATTATGGAAGTATATCTTTTGGATAAAGAAGTAACGAAACCCAACCCTTGGTACAAGTCCGATCTTTCAGGTTTTTGAATTTCTCTAGCTACTAGTAACTCACCTGGCTGTTTTGTCGCTTTTCTTTCTCTTGCGTGGTGAGGAAGCAAAGAAGCAAAGAGCCCAAAGTGAGGAGGAGAATGGTATAATATCATCCTAGAGATGAATACGAAGAACGACCCCGATATTTCTCTTGCATCATTGGCCGAGAAATCAGAGGAGATCTTGCGTATTTGGAGTTCAGGCCCCAGGGTTGGCGAGACCCGTCGAGAATCATAAAGTAGGGATCCGATGAAATGACCATTGAATCCCTAGGTTCCTTGCATATAGTGGTTTGTTATTAGTATTGTGAGAGGTCGTCTCGTTCCCGAGGCTAAGAATCGGTCCTGAGAATCACGGGTCTAGATCTCGTCATCTGTTACTAACTTGGTATGTACATACTATAGTTATGGGGGTATTTTTTAAGGGGAGGATTCATGGTGAGATTAAATAGGGAGTCTGGGCAGCTGGGGCGCGGTAATTGCATAAATGAAGGCGGCCTTCATTATTGTCTCGTAGTGAAACAGTGACTTTGGGGCCATTGAATCCACCTATCAATCTGGGAGGGAAGAGGACTTTTATCACCACAGATATAATAATACAAGTCTGTATACCAGTAAATAGTAAGTTGAGATCTATCAAGAAAGGAGATGGGGATGTTTTCCCTTCTTTTCTTTTATTGATTCATTATTGATTGACTTTATTTTTCTCCTCACAGTGTTGAAGGCTCGGGCGAAAATAAATAAATTAAAGTTCTAGGCCCCATCATGGGTCTCTGTTCTCGCTTGAAAAAAACCATGGATAGAGGAGCAGGGAAGAACCAATCTCCGAGTCCGTCGCGGTTGGAGGCGCTGAAGATGAAACGTTGGACCCTCTGCCGAGTTGCCAAGTTTTGGTGGTTAATCATTGAAGTGAAAAACACTGACAACCCCTGGCCATATGGCCCGTTCATCCACGCGAAGACGCTGTTTGCCAGGCACTCGTGGCGCCCGCCGTGAAATTTGTTTCCACACAGGGTCTGGCGCTATTTCACTGGTTGATTCTTGGGAAATTTTGATTGGATTTTTTCCCCCTTGGTCGTCTTGTGCTTCAAGAGAAGGCTGAGAGATGGGGATCCTGACCACCCAAAATACCCAGAATGATAGGTCCCATCGGAAATGAGGTTCATTTGTTTCATATGGGGAAAGATTTTTCTCATTATTATTATTATTTATTATTACTCTCCTCCGTATTATTGTTGGTGTTATTGGTGTTGTTGCTATATATTGATTTCTTTTGGTATCATTTTTGTTATTTACTCCTCGACTGACCGTTTCCGAGGTTGAGCTGCTGCCCCCAGATCCACCGTCATTTTTCTCCCTTGGTTATCTCAGCAATTTTTTTCCCTCTTTATTTATTCTTTTCCTTTTTTCGGCGGATCAAAAAAAAACCACTCTTTAGATCATCTTGATTTTCATCATTTTTATTGAAGATCCGCCCGAAGAAGAAAAGAAGAGAGAAAGAGAACCACGAGAAAGCTTCGTGGTACCACTCGGCGGGTGGTGCAAAGCAATCAATTGAACTTTGTTTATTACCCGTGGAGCTCTTGTCGGTGATTCGCCCAATAACGGGTGCCTGAAACAAGTCCACCAGGGGTTGAGGGGAGCCACAATCGTCATATAATAATAATACTAGTATGAGAAACGACAGATTGATACCGCCGTAAATAATCCTCGATTTGAGCTGTACCTGCATCCGCTGTCGTCGTTAGGTACATACACACACAACTGACCCCATCGTCCGTCGCAATCACTTCCTCTCGCGTCTTTAGTTCACTCCGACGGTTGAGATGTGATTATTTTATTTTTTCTGTTCATGCGAGGAGATTCTCTCCACTCAAATTCCCGAGAAAAAAAGAGTCTTTCTCCCATGTTCAGTGGCCTGGGAATTCCCTCGCGCGGTTGTCAGGAATGCAGGTGTTGGGGTTGCTGTATTCTGTAATGCCCTAGGCGACGATCATCGGTATGCGCTTGGGAATCATAATAATAACCATCACTCAGGAGACAAAGAGGACCTGAGGGCATTCCATGGTTCCATCGACTCGTGGTTTCAATCTCCATAATTTGATCGAAAGGAAACGTCTGGTGAAAGAGAATAATAAAAAAACCATCACCATCTATCGAGTCTTCCAGATCCTCCCCATCCCAATCTCAGATATTAAACCCAAGCTCCCCAGTCGACGTTTATGATTAATTAATTTATATTTAATTAGCCCTTCCAGATCGTGACCGCCCCACTGGCGACACTCTTGCTGTCCCCTTTCTGTGATTGCCTGCCCTCCCCCATCCTAAGCAACGGCTAAGACCTACTAAATCCAGTAGTACATTATCACTCCTCCTCCCTCGACTCTCCTGAACCTTCTGGTCTCTGGATCTTCCGTTCTCTTCTTTCACCCCCTTTACCCTCATCACTGCCTTTTTCACCTCTGGTGTACTTTTTTTTTTCACTCCTTTAAGAAAAAAGTGTCCCCTGGAGGCTGTCATTCCTTTGGTATTACACGACTGGAATTCGTACCCCTCTCCCCTGACCCACCAACCACCACACGCAGTCGATCTGCGTTCGCCAACTACGCGGGTTTGTTCCTCTGTCGATTTTTCGAGAGGATCTGTCAAGCTCGCTCATTTGCTACAATCAATCAGTCAATCGATCGGATAACTTCCTGGAGAAGCTTTGCGGGCGATCAGACACAGTTGATCTGTAGAAACTAGACCTCTTCGACAATTTCCTTAAAGATTTTTAAGCGCTGCGATCAACCGTCACTATGCGACCTTCAGTTTTGTTGGGTGCTCTCTGCGCCGCTGGTGCCGTCGCCGATCTTGTAACCGAATGGACAACTACCACCGTGATCGATTGGACGACCGTCACCATCACCACCACCATCACCGCTCAGCCTCCTGCTACCAAGTTGCCTGAGCCTGACACTGAAGTTAAGGTCAAGGCCCCTGTCACCAAGACTACCGTGCAGCCTCCTGCTCCCAAGCCTCCTAAACCCACAACTACCTCGCAGGCGGAGCCCGTTGAGACCGTTGTCACCACAACTATAGCTCCGGAGCCTACCAGCACTGTTGCTCCTGAGCCAACATCCGAGGCCACCACCACCACAGCTGCTCCTGCCGCCACCGGCGCCAACACCTACCAGACCAACGTCCTGTACAGCCATAACGTCCACCGTGCCAACCACTCTGCAACCGATCTTACCTGGTCTGGTGATCTCGAAGCCAGTGCTCAGGTTCTCGCCGCGTCCTGCGTCTACCAGCATGATACGTAAGACCCTCTTGCCCCGGACCATTGCAATGGCTACTGTGAAAACCCCGCTAACACCCCTGTAGAAGCATCAACGGTGGTGGATATGGTCAGAACATCGGTTATGGCGTCACTGCGGAGGAAGTTCAGGTCATGATCTCCAACCTCATGTACAACAACGAGGTAGGATACTTCGCCAGCCTCTATGGACAGGCCGACCCAGATATGACCGAGTTCGAGAAATGGGGACATTTCTCCCAGATTGTGTGGAAGGGAACCACCCAGGTCGGCTGCGCCACTGTCGTTTGCGATAGCCTCGGCAACGTTGACTCTTCGGTGGCATTGCCTTTCACTGTGTGCAACTACGGCCCTCCAGGTAAGCTCACAAGCCCAAGGACATGGCATATGTCAAGTAAGCTCTAACATGAGATACCCTTTCTAGGAAACTATGACGGAGAATATGCCACCAACGTTCTTCGCCCTCTTGGACAAGCTCCGTACTCTGCTTAAACCTCGAGAGTCGTTAATACCCTCGACCGGACAGAAGAGACTTATCTCACCGAACGAAAAATTGGATTGGCTTCACGACACCACGCTTTCCGCGAATTATTAGGTCAAATGGGTGATACATAGAGGTGTTTGGGAGCCGGTCCAGGCCTTCATTTGGGATGGGATATCTCTTCTAATATCAGTCGACTGCAAAAAGAGAAAAATCTTATTAAATTTTTTCGGGGGGGGGCAAGTCTGGCTCTTGTCAGTCATCGTCGGCTTTTTTTTTCTTCTTCCAATATTCACTCTATCCAGATTTCTATATTGTGTGGTCCACATTGTGCCGGGTTTCGGTTGCCAAGAATACCGATTTTCTGGGGAAGAGATCTGCTCCTGCAGATGCTCACCCGAGTCGGCCAAGACCACACTTGTGCATGACGTTGCCTTCTTGATCTCCTTGTTTCAACTGTGAATATTTATCTTTCATCCTGTCACTGACAGCAATCCGAACTATTGGATTTTATATTTCGTTGCTTTTATCTTTTGCTGTTTTTATGCATGGCGCCCTGGATAGCGGTTGTTATGGATGATTTAAAAGGCTGAATGATGAATTTTCCGTGAGACCTCGCCTATTTATACCTGTCAGTTGTAAATGAGGGGAGAGTTTTGTCGTAGATAAGATCCCTCTTGTCCGCAGCACAAAGGCCATCCCGGTCCATCATGAGTCCTTGGGCACTCGGGATTGCTCTACCCCATATTCAAGAATCCGAGGACAATCTGATGAGGACCTACCCGACTTGTAGTTAACCGAAAATATTGACGGTACCCGAGTCCCCAACCCAGCTTTGGAGGAACTCCATATCCCCAATTCGGAGAGTTTTTTTCGGGTCTGTGATGTCAGACCTGCAATGCGTTCCCAATATTGCCTGATTCGGCAACCTGGTCATCCCCACATCCACGTGATCCTCCCCGTCGTGGAAAATCTCCCCGCATTGTGGGAAGTCCTGTAGACGTCTCCCTTCGCCCGAAGCGCTCCCAAGCCCGGTTCCATATCTTACTTCTTGGTCGGCAGAGTAATCGCGGGCTTTCTGATAGGTCCGCTCGATTTGGTCATCGATCAGGACGCCTCTCGTCCAGCTTTGCCACTTGGTGTCCTGTGTGTACTATATATCTTCAGAATGAAAGGCGTGGGGGATTCGATGGGATCGATAAACTCATTTTAAGCTAATTCCGGCAGTGACTGATCTGGGATCGTCTGGTATTATTATTGCCCTCAATTTGACTTTATTTTTCGGGAGTGCGCGCAACCCGTCAGGCTTCTATTCCATTCTTCCGTGCATGATCTTTTTGCGGCGTGGCTGCGTTGCTGTCATCTGCCGCCATTTTGTCCGCCACCCCTCTATCGCGTTCGTCTGGAATGAGCAGTTGAAGAGGAAATCTGCACAAAATATCCTTTGGGCTCTTCCTGTCAGTATTAGCACATTGAGAACGCTTTATCTGCATTCAGTGCGTCCGTCAACCCTCCCTATCATATCTTGGCAAATCGGAGCTACCTAGCTCTACAACCTACCCAAGTCGAGCTCCATCCGTTCCCCCGACACGCCCTTGACCTAGATTCGGCCGCTTACGCCGAAGGGGCAGATCCACCGCGGTACGACCATCAAGCTGTCCAGGCTTGTGGTTTCATTTTCTTGTTTCTTGTAAGCGTCCCTTCCCCCGTTCTAAGACACTATTTTACCCGTTGTTCCGAGTCCTTATACTTGCTTCCAACCCCACTCGGATTCCCCGGAAAACGGAACTATACCGTGGGTGATGCTCTGTCTACACCCAGACCACTGTTCTCCGGTTACAAAAACAACCTTTTAGCTCTACCTTATCTTTCCCTGAAACATATTTTAACCCTCGTCTTCCCCTACGTGGATTTTTTTGTCACCTTCCTCGCCGTTGTTTCAATATTGGGTGCTGCCCTCCTGTCCCTGCCCCGTGATCCAAAAAGAAGTCATGAGATAATCCTCCATGCCCTCGTACTGTTTTCAAGATTGTCACTATTTCTACCGAACCGCCCTACGTCTCCTTTCTATCCCTACTTTTCTCGCTTGTCGCTACGCCTAGTTTTGCCGCATAAATCCGGGAAGTGAGCCTTGTCTGCTAACGCGATGTCTTACTCGTCAACCGCAGTACGCTACTTCACGGCACCACGGCCGTTAGGGTTCACCATGGATTCTCCTCGTTCTCAACCCTCCGCTGAGCCTATGATCAAGCCCACGTCAGTAGATGGGGGTTTGGCTGAGAAGCTACCCAAGAAGAATGGGTTGACATTTGCAAATCAAGAGTCTCTGCCGAAGCTACCGATTCCAGATCTCGAGAGCACTTGCCAGAAGTACCTCGAGGTTCTATCCCCGCTGCAGACTCCAAAGGAGCATGAGGAGACAAAGGCTTCCGTACGGGACTTTCTCAAGTCGGATGGCCCTGTGCTTCAAGAAAAGCTGAAGAAATACGCCACCTCGAAGACAAGCTACATAGAACAGTTTTGTAGGCTATCCCTAACTTATATGAAGGGAATAAGAGAAAAATGCCTGACTGAACTCTCTTGCTAGGGTACGATTCTTACCTGAATTATGACAGCCGTGAGTGATATTTGTGATATATCCTAGTGCGATTTTGAATTTCTAAGCTGACCAAACCTGGCAGCGGTTGTTCTTAATCTGAATCCCTTCTTTCTACTGGAGGATGACCCTACGCCTGCCAGGAACAACCAGGTAACCCGAGCGGCGTCACTCGCTGTGTCTGCGCTGTCCTTTGTGCGGGCTGTCCGGCGCGAGGAGCTACCCCCGGATAACGTTCGAGGGACACCGCTTTGCATGTATCAGTACTCTCGACTCTTTGGAACAGCACGTGTGCCGACAGAGAATGGATGTGTCATCAGTCAAGATCCCAATGCGAAACATATTGTTGTCATGTGCCGAGGCCAGTTCTATTGGTTCGACGTTCTTGATGAGAGTCACGACCAGATTATGACCGAGAAGGATATTGCTATGAACCTTGAGGTCATCATCGCAGATGCAGAGCAAACTCCTATCCAGGATGCTGCTAAGGGGGCTCTGGGTGTCCTGAGCACGGAAAACCGCAAGGTGTGGTCGGGGCTGAGAGATATACTCACCAAAGACGAGGACTCGAACAATGCAGAGTGCCTGAACATTGTGGACACAGCTTTATTTTGTCTTTGTCTTGATGACACCGAGCCTCACAATACATCTGAGCTTTGTGCCAACATGCTGTGCGGAACTAGTGAGGTGATCAAGGGTGTACAAGTGGGTACTTGCACAAACCGATGGTATGACAAGCTCCAGATTATCGTCTGTAAAAACGGTAGCGCGGGAATCAACTTCGAGCACACAGGTGTGGACGGCCATACTGTGCTCCGGTTTGCTAGTGACGTTTATACCGACACTATCCTTCGTTTTGCTCGAACCATCAATGGCCAGGCTCCGAGCTTATGGGCAACTAGCAGTCCCGATCCATCAAAACGGCACCCCCGAAGCTTTGGAAATGTTAGCCCGACGCCTCGGAAGCTTGAATGGGATCTTGCTCCGGAGTTGAGCATCGCGATCCGATTCGCTGAATCTCACCTTTCCGATCTTCTTCAACAGCATGAATTCCAGGTCCTTGACTTTAGAGGGTACGGCAAGAATCTGATCACATCGATGGGGTTTTCGCCGGACGCTTTTGTCCAAATGGCGTTCCAAGCCGCTTACTATGGTCTCTACGGCCACATGGTCAATACATACGAACCAGCAATGACGAAATTCTTCCTTCACGGCCGGACAGAAGCTGTGCGAACGGTCACAAACGAGTGTGTGGAATTCGTAAAAACCTTCTGGGGTGATAACCCAGCGGAACAGAAGGTGAACGCTCTGCGGAAGGCCACTGAAAAGCACTCAGCCATCACAAAGGAATGCTCCAAGGGGCAAGGCCAGGACCGCCATATCTACGCCTTGTACACCCTGTGGCAGAGATCGTTTGACGAGATCCCAATTTCAGCGAGCAACAGTGTCGATGAAGGCTCAAACGGCTATACTAGCCCAGCCGAGGGTGGCTCCGCAATCGAGTCTCCCAGGTCCCCATCCTGCATGTCCGAGGACGGTATGTCATCTTTAAGTAGCTATGGAGTGCGTGGGATGCGCACGATGCCCCCAACCCCAGCCCTATTCAGTGACCCGGGTTGGGATAAGATCAACAACACGGTTTTGTCGACCTCGAATTGTGGGAACCCTTCCCTGCGCCACTTCGGCTTCGGGCCGACATCAGCAGACGGGTTTGGAATCGGCTACATTATCAAGGATGACTGCATCTCGATCTGCGCATCTTCTAAACACCGACAGACTGCTCGATTGATGCACACCCTGGAGTCGTATCTACTAGAGATCCGTAAACTGCTCCGCATGATCAACCAGAAACCAGCGAGTCCCCGGACCAGTCGCGCACGGGAGATGGAAATGATCGCGGAACGGTTCCATAATCACGATCACCGCCGGGGCCGGATCGTGCGGGGTGACCCAGGCCAGATGCACCGGGGAACTGAGACCCCTACCACAGATAGTGGGGAGTTGGAAGACGATGGAATGGGCGGATGTAAGTTTTAAACGACTTTTTTCTTCTTTTTCTTCTTCTCTGCTTGTGTTATGTGAATGGCAGCTGCTAATAGGATGAATCAGATGGGTTTTTTGATGCGGGGATGCTACTCCATGCACTGAAAGGTCTGAATGCAGACCGGGAGCGGGGTGGGGATAAGCCTGAACGACGGAGGTTTGTCGGCAAGAAGCTGCGGTTGAATGAATACTGATTTCGGTCTCGTGGGAATAATCAATTGTCTGTAAATTAAAAAATCGCAGACGAATGGCGTGACTTGGGATATGCATGTACATAGTTTCTAGATACCACTTACATCCTTCCATATCTGATGAATAACTTGAAATTTACAAAATTTTTCTTTTTCATTCCTTTTTATGAAATCACGAGTACTCGCAATCAATTTGTTCCCTTCAAGGACCGAACTCATGGGTCAGAATTAATGCTATGCATCAAGGCACCGGTCATTGAAGCAATCCTTTCAAGACATCCAAATTAACCCTAGGTATCGTAGGGGGTGGGAGAAGAAAAAATGAATGCAAGACAAAATATCGCCACCAGACTTCTGCCCAACACCAACCTTGATCGTCTTCTAGTCTCATTACAGCGCTGATCAGCCCTTCCCTGCAACCCGCAACCGCCACCGATCATGGCGAACACCACTACCTAGCCCTAACACTCCCATAGAACGTGGTCTTAGCGTTCTGTCCGTTCCCTCTCTCTCATCCGAAAGGAAGACAAAAGGGTAAAAAAGAAAGAAAGATAGGCGATTCTAGGCATGCACGTGGTCTATTATGGAAATCGAATTCAATTCAAGCCGATTCTGCTTCTTTTATTTTGACTCCCAAAGACACACTTGATGCATGTAAGTATGCATGCAAAATGAGAGTGGAGTTACCCGAGATTCGATATTCGATACAGGTGGGAAGTGACGTCGGATGGTGCATGGAAAGGAGCATGAAAATCAGGTATGTCGAGTTTAGTGAACGTATAGTACCTAGGTAGTATGCTGGAGATGTATAGCTAGGGTTATATGTACAGGGGAGGGAAGGATGTTTTTTTCTAGCTTTGCATATACATATCTCGGATTAAGACTACGTGAAAAGTGGTGACTTGTTTTTTCTTTCTTATTTTTGTTACTATTTTTCGAAAAATTCTTTTTATTATTAGCTGGTTCTGGGTCGTTAATTTGGATATGAGGGTGGTGAGGGATGGTGTTGAGACTCGCATTTGGATAATGGGTTGTTTCTTTCTCTACAAATGATATTTCTTGATAGATATTTAATCGAGAGCTGTTTTGGGCTCCAAGCCGCATGCCACAAGGATCCGTTTATGTATCTGTACTCTGTAGGCCTGAATGTCGTACGATGTAGGTTATATGCGTTGGGGAAATGTAGGTACATCGACTCCGTTCTTCTGTGTGGAGTACAGGAGACTGTTTTCGTTGGTCGAGTATGGGATCATTGATCACTCACTCCACTCTCTGCCCATCATGTCAAGACTGAAGAGGAATTTCGGAATCGGCACCTGGTCCAAGTGCCTAGGTTGGGTCAGATTCCCTTATCATTAGTTGACAACGATGATCGTCTCCTGGATCAACAGGATAAGCTGATATGATAAGTTGTTTCATCTTTCCAAGTCGCCTCTCGTGAGGTGACACTGGCAGAGATGAGGGAAAATTCTGCCATGCCGCTTTTACCCACGGCTAATTACCGCAGGAGCTTTGTCCAATGACGATTTCTACCGATGAGATCATATCATCATCCTAACTAGGAGACTTTTACGTGGTACGAGTACATACGATATCTTCCTCGTTCTCATTCTTTGATCGCACTGGCACAATGAGAAAACGAAAATAAGAATCCACTTGAACTTTGGTCAATAATCAGTTTGGAGCCCATTTAAATGAGAGGAGGCATAATCGCCTAAAAATAGTCGTCAAATCTCAGAAAGATTCTCCCGCTCCGTCACTATCCGAAGACTAATCGGTACGGTACGGTATCGTATGGTAACAGCTGCACAGCCTACTGGGCACCGTGCTGGCGGCTACCCGCGTCTCAGTACTCTGTGTCCCCGCAGATGGAGCCACGAACAGTCCACCTTTCTGCCAGTCATGTGCGACACGTGATTCTACCTGGCTTTTCTGAGGTCATTAGGTTACCATCATCTCTGGGCTTTTGGGAGCTAACTACTGGTTTTTTTGGGACGGGAGAAGAAAATAAGCTTTTTTTTCCTTTATATTCTTCCCCCCAGTGTTTGCTTTCTTTCCATTTCACCATTGTGAATCTTGTTGACCCCGACACCGGAGCTTGAGGGTGATCTGCTCGCGGCTGAACATCTACCATTCCTGGGATGATCAAGGAAATTAATGACATTACGAGTATTATTACGACGTGGGAGGGAAGAGGGAAGTCGGCCGGGCCACACAGAGAGCAGGATGGCGGTATTATTGTAATCATATTGTAATAGTATTTTCTCACTAAACTATGATGAGCAGCTGCATTATTAATGGCGCGGGACCATCCCCGATCCAGGCTAGCTTCGTGCCTTAAGAGTGCTTCTCAGGCGCTCAGGCTGTTCATCAGTCCACCAGTCCACTCCTGCTACCCACTCTTTTTGCGGCCTCCCTGCCAATTATCTTGCAGCTTGGAAATGGTCTTGGGAAACTGCTCCAAAGCAGCGCTCTTAGAAGTCAGGCCGTCGTGCTCTCAGTCTCGACAGGTCCCACACCTCTCTTTCTTTCGACCGTTCCGACGTGACACTGAGATTGGTCCTGCCGCCCCCTGCCTTTGCTTTCCTGCTTCCTCCTACTGCTAGCGTCCCATCGGCCTCCCACTAACTCCTCCTGCCTCTGCACTGGCCCAGCTAGCGTCTGAATTGCTGAACTTCCTTTGGCTTCTTGCTCTTGCACCACGGCAAATCTCCTCGCTCCAATCCCTCAAAACTGGAGGAGGGGCTGACTTTGCTTTGCTTTGAGCCTTCTCCAATACTGCTGGCGATATCGATCTCGTCATTTACTTGCTAATCCTCTAGCGACCCATTCATCTGGTCCTTATCTCTATCTTTGTGTTTTGTCTGGTCTTTCTTTTTTTCCTCACCAACCCCCTTCTCCGATTGACGATAGACACCAAGCAATTCGCCTCGAAAGAAAGCTTGGAGCATTGGTCCCTTCCTTACACTACACCCTTTTTTATTACGCTCTTTTTCCCAGAGCGCTTTTTTTTTTTTTTGGAGAAGCGACCTCAGGCCGAAGGGAAAGAAAAAAGGGCGATAGAAAAAACTTTGGCGCGAAATAATAACCAATATACAAGAACAGAAAAAGAGAAAAAGAACGTCGTCGCCCGTTCTTCCTTTACACCTTACGTCCTTCCCCGACCGCTGGGAATCCTTCATCTGCCGTCGATCAGCGGTCGCATAATTCGACGACGGCATCCTGATAACCCCTTCCTACCATTCTCCTCCCTCCCCCCCAACTTTACCCATGGCGATGGCCGCACTGCTTGAACAACCCCTTTTCGAGACGAGCGCAGGCGTTCCTGCGAACGAGGCGGCTTCGATCACTCCTCCGCATAGCATACAGGGTGCGAAGGAAGCCCCAGATGGCGTTCCGTCTGAGCTTTCCGATTTGGAGCTTGATCCCAATGCTGCTGGCGGCCCCGGAGAAGCGATTTCCATAGAATGTGAAGATGAAGAAATAGAACCGGACCATTATTATGGGGGTGGCAAGATTCCTGTGTTCAAACCTGTGAGTCGTTTTGCTGTATTCAGGGGGGGGGGAAGAGACACCCTCCGGGTCCAGCTGACAGACAAGGCTGACTGAAAATTCCCTTAGACCATGGACCAGTTTCGTGATTTCCAAGCTTTCATTAACAAAGTCGATAAATACGGCATGAGATCGGGCATTGTTAAGGTCGTACCTCCCAAAGAATGGTAAGTTGGGCTTTATTCTATACGAATCCTATTTTGGTTTATTTGATCTACGAGATCATCGGTGAAAAAGATCATCTACTGATCCGATCTTTCTCACCAGGACCGGTTCCCTCCCCGCCCTCCATGAAGCTATTAAGAAGATCCGCGTGAAAAACCCCATTATGCAAGAATTTCACGGCTCCCATGGAACTTATACACAGGCAAACATTGAGAGACAGAGATCGTATAATCTCCCCCAGTGGAGATCACTGTGCGACGAGAGTAGCCATCAACCTCCCGCAAGAAGAGGTGAGAGACGACGGAATCAGGAGCGAGCCCCCCGCCCTCCTCCGCCCCCCCGGACCCAGACAGTCCGATCGGACTCCCAGAAGCGAGGGCCAGGACGCCCTCCCAAACGAGCGAACCAGGCCAAAATAAAGGAGGAGCAGGTTAAGATCAAAGAAGAACCCCCCGCAGAGGATGCTATTGAAAAGACCAAGCCTGAAGGGCCACCAACCCCCGTTTCCCCCGAATCCAACCCAGTCGAAACTAAGACCGAGGACCTAAGCGATGGGGAGTCTTTGCCTGCACCAAAACCCAAGGGACGACAACCAAAATCAGTCACCTCTCGAAGAAAGCATAACAAAGGAGATGCAATCGATATGGTGGATGAGGAAGCCTTTAAAGATTTCGACTACCGGATCGACAGCGAGGAATATACCCCGGAAAGATGCGAGGAGTTGGAAACCGCCTACTGGAAGTCTTTGATGTTCAACAACCCTCTGTACGGAGCAGACATGCCCGGATCCTTGTTCGATGAAAATATTACAACCTCGTGGAACGTTGCCAAACTGCCCAACTTGCTTGATGTTATTGGTCAGAAAGTACCCGGCGTCAATACCGCTTATCTCTACCTAGGCATGTGGAAAGCCACCTTCGCTTGGCATCTGGAGGATGTCGATCTCTACAGTATCAACTATATCCATTTTGGCGCGCCCAAGCAGTGGTATAGCATTTCTCAGGAGGATGCGCCTCGGTTTGAACAGGCGATGAAGAGTAAGTTGCACTTCAGGCTTTCAAAAGCTCTGCACTTTGCCCGCGAGTTTCCAAATGACCGTCAGTTCTAACCACATCATCGTGTTTTTTAGGCATCTGGCCTAGTGATGCAAAGAATTGCGACCAGTTCCTCCGTCACAAAACCTACCTCGTTTCTCCCAATCTCCTCAAAACTCAATACGGCATCACTGTCAACAAGCTGGTCCACTACGAGGGAGAGTTTGTGATCACCTACCCTTATGGATATCATTCTGGCTACAATCTGGGATACAACTGTGCTGAGTCCGTCAACTTTGCAACCGAGAAATGGATGGACTACGGCCGTATCGCCAAGAAGTGCCACTGCGAAGCGGACAGTGTCTGGATCGACGTGGAAGACATCGAACGCAGACTGCGTGGCGAGTCGACCCCCGAGTACTACGGTGATCTAGAAAGTGATCTCGACATGATGGAGGGCGCTTCCGATCTCTTAACTCCCCCCCGCAGTGTCCCCGAGAAGACATCCACCCGTGGCCGTAAAAGAAAGAACGATGGCGACACCACAAAGGCCAAGCGTATGAGAGTTAATATGGATATCCCGAGAAAAATACCTTGCGTTTTGTGCCCGAACAATCTTGACTATGAGGATCTGCTATCCACCGAGGATGGGAAATCGCATGCTCATCGACGGTGTGCCCTGTACATTGAAGAAACGAGTATTTTGCGTGATGAAACCGGTAAGGAGGTGGTGTGTGATGTGGATAAGATCCCCAAGGCCCGGATGGGGCTCAAGTGCCTCTTCTGCCGCGAGGTACGCGGGGCTTGCTTCCAATGCAACTTTGGAAAATGCACGAGATCGTACCATGCGACCTGCGCCTTGCTTGCCGGTGTTCAGGTGGAGCAGGGCTTGGGCGCCGTGGTCGCGGATGACGGGAATCAATATTCTGTGCCTAGCGTCGATCTGAAGTGCAAATACCACCGTCAGAAGAAGCCCACATGGCTTGCCAGCAGCGAGTCTCCTGAGTACGACCGTAAGCTGATCGATGGGGCCCGACGCCTCGTGATCGGGGATCTGGTCCAGTTCCAGGCAGACAAGGAGATCAATGGAGCGGTGGTTCTTGAAAACCGCCCAGGTGAGCGGACGCTTTTGGTAAAAGTGCTACCACGAGGGTAAGTCCTACTATAGTCGGATCAATTGTTTACATTTTTCCTATTTTGGAAACCGTGAAGCTGACCGTTCGGGTGTGCGACTGCCACATTCAGGGACGTAATTGAGTTACCATACCGGTGGATGCTGGTGGTACGAAGGAGCAATTTCTCTCCACTGGCTCCAGGCACCAAGCCGCTTCCCGCGCATCTGGCCCGGAAACCCGAAGGCCGGAGGGAATTGGAGTCCACGATGCCTGTTGCAGGGAATCCATTTGGCGACGGTCGATCTCCGTATCAGTGGGCCGAGTTTGAGACGGTGGACAGCACTAGCCACCCCTCTGCCCCACCACCGGTGCAGGTCAGCCTGGACAAGGGTGAACAGATCTGGTATTACCTGGGCCAGTCATCGACCGAGTGTAGGGCTCAATATACGCACAACCCTAGCATGCCTGTCCACAACCCGCGTTCGAATTTCCTAGACAGTGTTAAGTCCCTTGGCGCCGTGATGGCCCGACTCCCTTCCTACCCCCACCATCGTCTGCCTCAGTATGCTGCTGCCCCTCCTCCTCACCACCTCCCTCCCACCGCCGCCACCACCGCCGCCGCCGCTGCTGCTGCTGCCGCTGCCTCACGCTCTTCGCTGCCGCAGCGCCCTCCTCTTACCCCTCCTCGCACCTCTCCTGCTGCTGCTTCTGCTGCTGCTGTTGCTGCTCCTGCGATGCCGTCAGCCTATCGGTCTGTTCCAAAACAATCTGCCCGCCATGCTCCGTATCCTCAAGTTACCAAACCGCGTTCCCAACCTCCTACATCTCAGCAACACAGCCTCCAGCAGCAGCAGCAGAACAATAACAGCAACAATAATAATGCCGCCTCCAGCAACAACCTCCCCGCAAATAATTTTGCCAATGTCCGTGAGCTCATTGCCCGCCGTCGTTTGGCTCAGATCACCGACCATGCCAATGTTTTCGCTGGATATACAATTGTCGGCCCTGAGTTGGTAGTTGAAACACTCCTCGGTCCCATGGGTTCTGTGCCGCCCTCCAATGGCCTCGAGAAACTAGAGCTTGCAATGGCTCAACAACGTGTCCAGCCTCGTGCCCCTGACGGAACTCTTCTCCCCTTGCAGGCCCTAAACATGCGTGCGGACGAGGTGACACGGCTCCTGCAGATGCTTCGATTCTCGCTCGTGAGCCACCGCGACCGATTGGATGTGTTGCAAAAGGAGTCCGAAAGTGTCAAACAGGAGACAACCAATAAGAGCAGCGTTGCATCCGCCAAAGTACCCCGCAAATATGCATTCCTCGAGCAACAGCGTGAGCAGGCTCCAGCTGTCTATCAGTCTCCTTATGACATGCCATCCGGGTTTAGTGAATATGCCCGTACGACGTTTAACCTCATTCCTCATGAACCCGAGCTGCCTCAGCCTTCCCTAGCCAATGACTATTTCGCCAGCCTGTCGCCAGAGAACCAGGAAAAGATCCTCAAGACGTGCGGTAGTTTTGTGCAGCGGGCTATCGAGCGATCAGCGAGCCACAGTCGACAAAGTTCTGCTTCCAATCTCCGCCTAGCCTCTGCACTGGCTCAACAGACGGAGAACCCCAACCCCACCATCGATATTACGACAGTCGAGGATATGCCTCTATCCGGCCTCGATTTCCCCCTGCATGCAGATTCTCCGTGTTCAAATTTTAGTCGGTCGCATCTTCGATTTCATTCCCCCAATGACTTCACAAGCCACGGAGCAGAGGTTCACCACGACCACCATGATCTTTTTGGAGATCAGCAAGCCAACACTCGATTCTGGCAGCATGGACCGTGGGCGGCAGGGGATGGTAATACTCCTAATGAGGAAACTCGTCCGTTCTTTGGACCCCATGAACGGCTCAAGCATGACTATGCCTCGTCAGATATCTCCCTGGGACGGGGACCGGGCTCTTTGCATTCTGTCGATATGGCCGGCTTTGGCTTGGACGGACCTGACGATCTTGGAACCGTGCTCAGCCCCTGAATACTTACCCCCCTCAGGACTGTGCTGCTCAAAGCGACGCTTCACACACAAAACGAAAAAACCTCATGTATTTTGCATGCCAGCATGACTGCATCATCATGTAACGATTTATCAGGATTGACGACTGCATGACAGGCGCTTGTATTTTTGTTCTCTTCCTTTCTTTGTTTATTTTGTCTCATAAAGGGCTTCTGAATGCTCCCTTTTGAGGACCTGACTATGTATTGATGACGGAGTTGACGCTAGCTGGCTGGTTGTGACTCGCTCACGGACTTGTTACATTTTTTTTCTCTGGTTCATTTTCTGTTTTCCTTTTTACATTGAAGATAGCCAGGCCGGATGGGTTAGGACTGGGCAGCAAGTGGCGGTGGGCAACGGTGCTGGTCGGGTGGCAGCACTACTCCCCACCATCTTGTCATGCTTAACTGTCTTAACTTTACTTGCCCTGTTATCTTCCTCCATGATTCCATGGAGCCTCTCCTATTGTTTGATATGGAGAGATTTGGGCCTACTTTCGCCCTTACAACCCCCCTTTTTATTTCCGGTTCTTCCCCTAGAGTTTCCCCTTCCCCTCAAACTTCCCCCGACCAAAAGGAAATAAAAGAGCAACCAAAAGCACAAAAGCAAAGAAGTGAAGAAAAAATATATTTTCCCGCAACACATTGATCTTTTTCTAGAAGCGAGATACCTGTCTTCCGTGGTTTATATTCTCCTCCGCTTCTGTTTTCTTTTGCTTGATACCCCTCAAGATTCCCATGTTTTAATCTCCTGCGTCTTAGTTGGGCCGTCGTCCTCCTGTGTTGCCCATATTGGGTAGCGGTTTTAAGACTCAGCCCGTTGGGTTAGGATAGTTGTTACCATGTTGATGCGGAATCACCTTGGAATCGTGGCAGAGGTGTGTTTGGGCTGGTGAAACTCCAGTTTCCCCGCGTGGGACGACAGATACGAATAAATAATTATTCATGAAGTATATCTCTCTAAACGTCCTTCCTGAGTTGTAGAGCGTTTCTAGGATGGAGCCTGTTGCTTTTCCTCCACGGCGTACCCACAAATAACTTTGTCGATTGAAGATACCAAATGTCAAAACAATAATTAGAGTGAGAATTTCAATCATGAACTCGCCTGTTCGTCCAATGCCTCGAGTTTCCATTAATAATAACAATTACCGTAATCAGCTCTTTTCGTTCCTGTGCTGATCCCCCGCAAGCCGAAGGACCACAGAGCCATGGATCTCGCCCGAGACTCCACAATGCTTTCTTCTTGACCTCGGATGGGATCCTTCGACTCAGAGCCCATTGTCTTCCTTTTCTGCTTTTCCCTGAGAAGGAAGACGGAGATGAGAGTTAGAGACATGAAATGATGACATCTTCCGTCAATATACTAGAGACTTTTTTTCCTCCTTACTACTAGGTGAGCGGAAATATTCTCCGCTAGTAAGCAATAATCTTCGGGCACGAGGTACATTCCTTATCATCTGAGGAACTTATATTTTCTTTCTCTTTTTCTCTTTTTGCTCATTATATGTTTTCAAAGAAGTCAACAAAAATGTTCCTGGATACATATGCTCCTTCAATCTGATTAATATGAGTTACGAGTCTTTCTCTGATACACAAATAAAAGTAGGGAAAAAAAAAAAGAAGTAACAAAAAGGGGGGAATACGATAAGAGAAATAGAGTACAGAGATAGAATGCTGCCGAGACCGGAGAGAAAAGAGAGCATAGTTTATCTGGATCAGAGTTGATCATAAGCAGATCTTGTTATTTTTCTTATTAGTCTTGGTTATTATTATTGATGATGAGGTTGTATCGAGCAGGAGATCACGCATCGGTTCTCAATTCCCCCTCTCTTGAGCCCAGAGTTTATTTAACCTTTGCCCCCCTTGTCTAACTGAGCTTTCCCCAGGTTTTTTTTTCTTTTCTTACTTGTCATTTGAGCTTTTTGGCTGTTGACCATTTCCTGAAGTAACTCTTTTTTGTTATTTATTTCCTTTTGTGGCTTTTGGTTGGATTGGTCGCGATGAGGCAGGGGTCTGTGGATGCTAGTGCCGATGAGGCGCTGGCGAGGATGGGTTACAAGAGTGAATTGCCCCGGAATCTGAGCATGTTGAGTATCTTGGGGCTGTACGTTTTCTTTCCCTTTTTTCTTTTTTTTGGGGGGTCTATATAGGTATAGATTAAGAGTGAAGGTGAGAAAATGCTAAGTGCAATAGCTCCTTCGCCATCATGGCCGCCCCCTTCGGCCTCAGCACCACCCTCTACATCACCCTCACCGACGGTCAATCCGTTAGTATCATTTGGGGCTGGGTCCTCGTCACCCTGATATCCATCGCCATTGCCGCCTCGCTGGCCGAAATCTGCGCCGTCTACCCCACCGCTGGCGGCGTGTACTACTGGAGTGCCATGCTCTCTACCCGCGAATGGGCGCCCATGATGTCCTTTATCGACGGTTGGTTGACCCTGGTGGGCAACTGGACCGTCACTCTGAGCATCACCTTCTCCGGCGGCCAGCTGATCCTAAGCGCCATCTCGCTGTGGAAGGAGGATTTCGTCGCCAATGAGTGGCAGACCATTCTGATGTTCTGGGCTGTCATTGGGTTCTGTGCTCTGGTGAATATCTTTGGCTCCAAGTATCTAGATCTGATTAATAAGGTCTGTATCTACTGGACGGCGGCGAGCGTGATTGTGATCATGGTGACTTTGTTGACCATGGCGGATCATCGGAGGGATGCAGAGTTTGTGTTTGCGCATTACGATGCGTCGAAGAGTGGGTGGTGCGTATTTCGTCTCATTCTTCATAGTCTATCTTTGGAAACTTTTTAATGATGAAATAGGCCATCGGGATGGGCGTTCTTTGTCGGCTTGCTCCAGGCCGCCTACACCTTAACAGGTTACGGCATGGTCGCCGCCATGTGCGAGGAGGTCCAGAACCCGCATCGCGAAGTGCCCAAGGCCATCGTGTTGTCTGTTGTCGCGGCGGGGATTACAGGATTGGCCTATCTGATCCCTATCCTGTTCGTGCTCCCGGACGTCCAGAGGCTCCTCAACGTCCAAAGCGGTCAGCCCATCGGGCTGTTGTTCAAGACCGTCACAGGCTCCGCGGGGGGCGGCTTCGGCCTCCTCTTCCTGATCCTGGGCATCCTCATGTTCGCGGGAATTGGAGCCCTAACGGCAGCCAGTCGATGCACATACGCCTTCGCCCGCGACGGCGCCATCCCGGGCTTCCGGCTCTGGCGCAAGGTCAACAAACGCCTCGATGTACCCGTGTGGGCGATCATCCTCTCCACGGTCGTCGACTGCCTTCTCGGACTGATCTACTTCGGGTCTACAGCGGCGTTCAACTCGTTCACGGGCGTGGCTACCATCTGCCTCTCCACCTCGTACGGGCTGCCGATTCTCATCTCTGTTGTTCGCGGTCGTCAGGCCGTTAAGATGTCCACCTTTTCGCTGGGCCGCTTCGGGTACGCCATCAATGTTCTTACCGTTGTCTGGATCGTGCTGGCCGTGGCCTTGTTCTGTATGCCTGTGTCGCTTCCCGTCGAGGCCGCGACGATGAACTATGCCAGCGTCGTGTTTGCGGGCTTCGCGACTATCAGCATCACTTGGTACTTTGCCTATGCCAGGAAGCACTTCACGGGGCCGCCGATCACTGCAGATGAGATGCGGGATGTGCCTCCGGTGATGACGGGGAAAGCAGAAGGCGATGAGGAAGAGAGCTCTGGGACGGAAGTCAAGTCATAACACGACATGATATTTTTTCCCTCTTAGTTTAATATTTTAGGTTCCCATAGATATAAATGTTTTCTATATTTTTATTTTTAGGGTGAATTTTTTTTTTTTTTTTTTTTTTTTCGCCGTGGTATTTGCGGTATCCTCCTTCAAGCCAAAGGAGACAGTGCCCTGGTATCGGTAATTGTACCTGACGAAGGACCAACGTTTAGTAAACCACAAGAATTTATAGAAAATAGCGATAGGAGGGATAATAATAATAATCGCACCATTGAGAAAAATGTAGCCTGGTCCCTCCTAACTCAGGGGGGCACCGCAGGACAGGAATCTTTAATCTGCAGAGTCGGAATCACAGGGGGAGAGAAAAACAGCAGCAAAAAATGCCTCCGAGAACCGCGGTTCATCCGATCATCCAGCAAGAATCAACAACTGCATTCGACTTCCATCACGCCTCATCTCCTCCTCCCCGTCCATCGCATCCTCAGTCATTGCCTGTTTCCAGACCTCATCTCCCTCTCAATCCCATCTTCTCCCCCATCCTCCATCTTCTTTTGTGTCTCCCCTCGTCTTCCATTTTTCTCTTTCGCCCTGGAGATAGTCTGGGGAAAGCTGTCGCCCTCCCCTCCTCCCATTCCCTTTTTTATTCCGACGCTCCCTCGTTTCCTTTTTCCCCACCCCTCTAATTCACTAATTAATTAATTAATCAATTAATTCTTTTCTTCCGACTCTCATTCCGCATCCCACCTATCCTCCTCAGGACCTCTATGAGGGTGTTCCGCCCAGATCGATGCGCAATCCTGCTCTGATGAAGCACACGACGAGCCTTGTCTAATCTCACCATGTCGGACTCCGTGGGTACGCATCTCACCCCTCCGCTTCCCCCTTCGCTCCTCCTTTCCGAGCCCCCTGTGGGATTCCATTATTCCTATTGCGTTTCTCATCGCTTTTATTCACGCGTATATATAATAATAAAGTGTTAATAACCTAGATAGACCGCGTCTTCGTCCATGCCCTCAACACCGTCAAACGTATTCCCCGAACCGGGACCGCCAGGCCACCCGCCACCGAGCGCCTCAAGCTCTATGGATTGTACAAACAGAGCATGGGTATTTTGATTTCCCTCGCCCTTTACTTTGAGGATAGTCGAGCAGCAAAACTGACCCGGGTTCTTTTGGTGACGGGCAGAGGGCGATGTTGAAGGGGTAATGGATCGACCGGTTGGGAATACCGCGGATGTTTATATGGAGTGTGAGAAATGGTAGATTCCATCCTCCTCCCCCCCTTCCCCATTTTTCTTTTATCTTTTAATCGATATTTGGCAATAACACATATCAGGGATGCCTGGTTCGCCCAACGCGGCGTATCCCGCACCGAGGCCAAACGGCGATATATCTCGACCCTCATCGAGACCATGCACAATTACGCTTCCCAAACCGCAGAGGCGCGCGAACTAGTCGCCGAGCTCGAGTTCGTCTGGGACCAGGTTAAATCCAACATGTCGTCATCCACAGCGTCAAGCCCCGTGCAGTCGACCGGGTTTCCACCGTTACCGCAGCCGGTGTACCCCAGTATCGGGTCCCAGATGGCGCACCCCGAGTACCAGCATATGATTTCAACGGCGCGTGGGGACTCCCGGCTGCGTGTGCTCAGTCCGGTTAGTCAGCCCGACGACATCTATCAGCGACGTGCGGCGCGGATGGACTATGAACGGAGCCAGGGACTCGAACATGCGGTCGTTGATGACGACTACGACGATCATGACCACCTCGGCCGTCGCCACCATGATGGCCACGATGATGACGAGGAAGATGAGGAGGAGTATGCCGAGGCCCAGGATACTCTTTACGACGAGGACGAGGATGATCCGGAGCACGATGACGGGGTCATCGGTGAAGACTATACAAATCACATACCGGGCGATGGGTTAAATGAAACCCGCAGCCGGAAGCGCAACCGCAATCGCAACCACTACGGTAATGACCACCACATTCCAACCCCGGAGGAACAAGAAGAAGAAGAAGTGGCCGTAGTTGCTGCAACGGAAGGGAACCTGGCTGCACCACCCACAGACAATCATTTTAATGGAGGCATGCTAATGCAGCAGAAAAAAGACGACGTCGATAGCCGGCGATGGCGCCGCAGAGTCGAGCAGGCCTTGACCAAGATGACCGCCGAGATCGCCGCTGCCCGGGAGCAGATGGAAGCCCGCGCCCTGGCTAACCGCCGTCGGTCCGGTGTTTTGGCCTGGTTGAGATGGCTAGTCTGGGTGACGCTTCGGCAGATCATCTGGGATCTGGCCATCTTGGGGATGCTCTTGATCTGGCTGCGACTACGTCGGGATCCACGCCTCGAGGAAAAGCTCATGGCCGGGTGGTCGGTGTTGAAGACTCGATTACTGAACCTGAAAGCTCTTCGTCGAATTCGCCGAGTATATATATTTCCTTGATTCCCCTTATTCTCCGCCATTTACCTCCTCCTACCTCCTTTTTCCCCTTCCATTCCTCTCTCTTCCGTACCCTTTTTTTTCTTCTTCCACATATTATTTTTATTTTTATTTATTGAAAAAATATCACCCTCATCGTCTTTGGCTATTTTTTGTTTATTTTGGTTGATTGTGTATTTTCTTCCAGTACATATTCAATTAGAGATTAGTTTCTCTTTCTATCATTTTTCTTTCTCTTTTTCTTACTCTTTTCCTATGTTTTGGTTCTATATTAACTGCATTTGAACGTGTCATCCGGAGAATCTAAACTGAGTTTGTCAGGTTTCCTTTTTGTCAAGAGGGTGTTGGTTAGAGGCATTTTTTGTATTCTAGCATTAGAACGAGCATTTCAATCCCTAAACTACGAACCAATCCACTGGTTAGTGAGATGCCTTTCTCTTCTTTTTTTTCAAATTCAGTTATTTATTGGAGGTAAGCACAAAGAAAATGAATCTTAATTCCTGATGCTAATATATACACAAACACACCAAATAAAATCCATGTCAACAATCCGTTACAGAAAAAGCAGCAGCAAAAGCAACCCGGCGCGTAAGACAAAGTTTTCTTGTTTTCTTTTATTTCTATTCTTTGGACATAGCGTGGGCGTAGAGTAGAGGGTTAATATTGAGGGCCGGGGAACTGGGCGTACAACTGCTTAGGTCGGAGGTGAACGGGGGTTTGGTTTTCGGGTGCCCCGGGGATAGTCTTCTTGAGGCCCTGCAGGGGGTTAGTCTCCAAGGCACACACACACCCTCCCTCTCTCTCAAATATGTATCCGATATTGGAGGGGTTAGATATAAGCGGGAGAAGGGCGTACCAATTTCTCGAAAACACAGCTATTCATCTCCATCTCGGGCTTGCGGCATTCCCACAGATTCTGGTTGTTATTCTCCAGACACTCCCAATGGGCATTGAACTGTTTCAGGCAGTGGGTGTTGATATCCTTGATTCTGCTCTCTGTTAGTCACTTCCCACTTCTCATTTCCCGCTTCTTCCGATATCAAAAGCGGACAAAAATAACACGGGGAACGAGTGTTGAGGAACGTACACACTCGCCGCACAGCGCGTCACCTTCCTCCCCTCCTTCAAACAATCAAATTCACCCCGTCCATTCGACTCCGCCTTGCACTTCATGAAATCATCATTGAACGCCCTGCATCGATCGCCGATGAAATACGCCGCGCTGGTCAATGGTGCGCTCGTGGCCCCGATCTCGGTGACTTTGGGGATATCATCGGGCATGGGCGTTGTGTCCACGAGGACCTGTTGGTTGAACCTACACAAATAAAATGAATTGCCATTCTCCACGGGGTTTAATTCAGAGGATAGGGGAGGACGGGGGATGAAGCATGTAGGTCTTCTCCTCTTCACTTCCTCCTCCCCTGCCCTGTGTGGCAAAGGGAATTAGAAAACATACTGGGGCTCTCTTCGCGACATTGTGACGGAGTTCAATTGGTCTCAAGAAGACGGAGATAGAGCTCGGGTGGGCCTGTGGTTCAAGTTGTCACTTTCTTCGTATCCTTCCGGGATCGAAGCTGTCAGGACGGAGCAAGTGAGGATTGAACTTGGAATCGGATTTTGCTGCGTTATGATTGGCTAGTTGGGCGTGGTATGGCTGATGTAATCGTTCCGAGGGAAGTCGATTCGGACCAGTCGACACCTTACTCCTTAGGCACCTAACACATGGCATGGCCTGAGGTGTCTACACGTGACCGGTGCCAAAACACAACAACCCCAAGCTTCCAGTGTTAGAGGTTGCTTGCTCTCAAGACGAAAGAATTCGTGCTTCCTCCCTTTCACCCCTCCAAAGAGAAGGGAAACGAAATTGAAGGCTTTCCAGAGCTGATCTGTTGCCCTCGTGTTATGCCGCGCTGAGAAATTGGACCCTGGGATTAAAGAGTTTATCACTTTTTAATTATTTTTTTTTTCCTTTCCCTTCCATTATCTCTTTTTCTGCCTTTAATAAACCTACGCTTTTTAGCTGCGAGCTTGTTTTTGCTCTTCTTGGGAGTGAAAAGAAAAGAAGAAAAAAAGGGTCGGCATCTGGAGCTTCAATCTTCTTTTCCTCTTCTATTGTCTCAGCTTATTATTTTTGATTTGCGGCTTGCCGGCATATTTTATTCTTCGTGGTTTTTGCGCTATTCTAGACTATTGTTATCACCATCCGGTTCTTTCGTCGCGCGCATTCACAAACACATTTACGTGGTTAATTACCGTCCATCATGTCTCTTTTTGGTGGTCAAACACAGACCCAGCCTGGGGGCCTGTTCGGCGCTTCCCCCGCGAACAAGCCCAGCCTCTTCGGCACAAATACCCAACAGCCCGCTCCCGGCGGAGGGCTCTTCGGTTCCTCGACGACGGCGACGCCTCAACCGCAGCAGACGGGCGGTTTGTTCGGAGGGGCATCATCGACACCAACAACCCAACAGAAACCGGGGGGTCTTTTCGGGGGAGGATTCGGTCAGACACAGGCACAGACACAGACACCGCAGCAACCACAGCAATCAACCGGGGCTGGTGGTTTATTCGGGGGTCCATTAGGAGGACAACAACAGCAGCAGCTAAAACCGCAAGGGGGATTGTTCGGTGGGAGTACTTTGGGACAGCCGCAGCAACAGCCGCAGCAACCGCAAGCCGGGGGAAGCCTGTTCGGTGGGTTAGGCCAGACACAACAACAGCAGCAGCAACCACAACAGTCGGGTATGTTTGGCGGTTCGTTATTAGGTGGTCAACAACAGGCGGCCCAGCAACCACAACAACAGCAGCAGCAGCAGCAGCAACCCCAGCTGGGCCAATCGACCGCTGCGGGATCGAGCCTATGGTCCCCGGGTCGAGCAGTGACGGGCGTGCACCGGACGGTGCCAATGCAGATGCAGATCGTGAAGGACAAATGGGACATGAGTACCCGGCCGTCTCCGTTCCGGACGTATCTATATAACCACGTTGGTGAGGATGCGGCGCCTTTCTACCAACCGGGCCCCGAGGATGACGAAACCAAGTGGGAGGAGGCCCTCCGCAAGAGACCCGGGTCAGGTTACGTGCCCGTTCTGGTCAAGGGGTTCTGGGAACTGGGCAAGCGGGCGCAGCGACAGAAGGATTTCCTGACAATGATGCAGACGCGCCTACATGAGATCAACAACTGCCTGTCGGACTTGCTGTCGCGCCACGATTTGAAGATCTCCGTAAAGATCGCCGACTGTCGACGGAAGCACCTCGTGTTGAGCAAGCGGTGTTTGGCGCTGGCGGCGAAGACGCAGGTGCTGCGCAATCGGGGCTATGCGATGGATGACGCGGAGGAGGAGCTGAAGAAGAAGCTGACGTTGCTGGAGCGGTCTGTGTTCGATCCGTCGCTGAATGGCCGTGGCGAAGAGATCTGGGCGCGTATGCTGGCCATCCGGGAACATTCGAAACGGCTGCAGATGGAGATGGACCGGGTTGGGCCGAGTGCTGCAGCCCAGGCGGAAGATGAATTAGATGAGAATACGATGAAGATGGCGAGAAAGGTAATTCCCCCCTCTTCCCCCTCTGATTTGAGTGTCTGGACTAACATAACCCGACTAGATCTTGGACGACTATCACGCTCAGATCCAACACCTACAGAAGGAACTCGAATCGGTGAAAAAGGACTTTGAAGAGTCCTAGAAATTTAATGCGGCCGGGTAGATCTTTTTAGCTTAGTTCAAAATTTCTTTTCTCTTCTTAAAGTCCTTCATGTGCCTTGAGTGTATTTTGGCTTATGATTTGAGATTACGGAGCATGGAGTTTCTGTTTTCGATTTCCTTTTTGTGAAAGTTTCCTCATCCAGTTTGTTTGGAATCATCCAGAATTTCTATTCCCGATAAAACATGAAAAATGTACAATAATAATACATCAGCCAAGCAGAGGCAAGACAAGTGCATGCGTTGCGCCGTGGCTCATTCCCCTCGTTCTGTTTAAAAAAGGATGTTTAAATGACCAACTCCGGACAAGACAAGAACGGCGAAATTGATTACAGGAACTTCTTGACGAAGTCGATAGCGAAAGGAGCTGCACAACATAGACAGCAGGGATTAGTGAATAATAACTAGCCATAGGAGGAGGAAAAACATACACAGGTAGAGGATGATTCCACCCGTAATAGCAGCCTGAATGGTCTGGCTGGCGACGGCTTCACCGGCCTAATTATGTTCGTTAACATTTCTCCCAACTCCGGTAAAATATAGTTCGAATTAAGGTGTATAAATAGCAGTACAAGTGGGGAAGTACCTTGATCTCCTCCTTGGAGAGCTGTTCTTGTCCTAATAACAAAGTTAGTCAAAAACTCCAAGTATATGTAGTAGAGGGTACGGAAGAGGGCGTACCTGGGGCAAACATTGTGTATGTGTATCAAAGATGGAAAATGCGGATGTGTGTATAGAGGTGGTAATGATATCCAAACTAGTAACACAAGTGACGAGGATCGTGGTGTTATAAATAATATCAAGGGAAAAAGAGAGAAGGAAGAATGAGTGAATAGAAGAAAGTTGAAGCTGAAGGTCGATTCTGCCAACTCACACCGCCCAGTGCGCAACCTCCCAAGACTTGAATGTTTCTTCAATTCTCTCTCTTCTCCTTCACGATCACGGAGTTGGCGACTTCCCATTTTAATTTAATTTCATTGTGTCATTATTCGAGTGCATCATTCAGTTTCCTTCTTTCTACCCGTACCTGACCGACTCTAAAAGAGTTTAAATTACCAACTGGCCAGCCGGGTCGAGATCGCTCTTTTTCGCCTTCAACTAAAGCCGAACAAACACATACCAAAGAGAGAAAGAGAAGATGTCCGCCAGTCCAGAACCGGACCACATCGCCTCTCCAACGGCCACAACCCCCAACGTGGGTGAAGCCGACTCTACTGCACATGAACAGGAAGACGCGCCCCCGACCCCGGACGCAGGCAGTAACAACGAAGAGCCCGAAAATGATGACGAGAAGGGAAACGATGACGTGGATGACGTGCTGGGCGGATCTGACGATGAGTCGATTCTCTCTGAGGTAGATGAGGCACAGTTTGAGGACTTCGACCCGGAGAACGTGGATATCGAGGACCGGCCGCAGCTAGCCATCGACGAGGATAATTTGAAGCTCATTGGACGGCATAAACGGAAGAGAGCTGATGGGGAAGACGCTGGGTCGTCGCGGAGGAAGCGGGAAGGCCGCCGGGAGAAGAAGAGTCGACGGATGCGCGACTTGGAGGATGCAGGGAGTGATGGGGAACAGGGGGTTAGCCGACGACGGAAGAAGAAGGAAGATATTGTGGATGCGGATGAGTTGTTGGATCCTGCTACTCGTACGGTTACCGTTGTTTCTTTCTTTCTTTCTTTCTTTTTTTTTGTGGGGTAAAAGAAGACTAATTTGACTTTATAGGTCGGCGGCGGGCTCTGGATCGAGCTATGGATGAGGCGATGAAAAAGCCAACGAAAAGACGATTCCGCAAGGCGGATGGGATCGTATGTTTTTCTTCCTTCTGCCTTTTTTGTATTCTGGAGACTAATAGCTACAGGATCTGGAACAAATGGCAGATGCTGAGATCGAAGATATGCGCAAACGCATGACACATGCCGCCCAGATGGATGCGATCAACCGACGAGAAGGCAAGCCAGCCATGCACAAGCTCAAGATGCTCCCAGAAGTCGTGTCGCTACTCAACCGCAACCAATACGTGAACAGTCTCGTCGACCCTGAAATCAACCTGCTGGAGGCCGTCAAGTTCTTCCTTGAACCGCTAGACGACGGTTCCCTACCCGCCTACAACATCCAACGCGACCTAATGACGGCCCTGGGCAAGCTACCCATCAACAAGGAGACTCTGATTGCAAGCGGGATCGGTAAGGTGATCGTGTTCTACACCCGGAGCAAACGACCTGAGCCCGGGATTAAACGCACGGCAGAGCGACTGCTGGCGGAGTGGACCCGACCGATTCTGCAACGCAGTGATGATTACTCGAAGCGGGTGTACCAGGAAGCAGAATTCGACCCTACGTATGTTTCTCTCTCTCTCTCTCTCTCTCTCACTCACTCACACACACACACACACACACACACACGACGGTGCTAATGTTGCCTCATAGGAAACTCACGGCCCGAACGCAATCCGTTCAGGCTACGGCTGCCGAAGCCCGGGCGCGTGAACTCCTTCCACCGCGTCTGGCTAACCGTGCCCGCGCAGAAATCACACATACTAGCTATACAGTTGTGCCTCGCCCGACGATGATCCAGGAGAGCAAATTTGCACGACCTTTGGGGGCCAGTGGCGAGGACCGATTCCGGAAGATGCGGGCACGACAAATTGCAGCGTCCAAGGGGTCATCAAGGCGCTAGCTTTCTCTATTCTTTTATTTTCTATCATATTTCTTCTTCGGCCTGTATCTTTTTTATCCGGTTAGTTTTGTCATATTATAAGGCGTTGTTTGTTGGCTGGGCAGGATTTAAGAATATTAATCTTTCATGCACACTTTGGACATTGATCTAGTGAGTCATATAAAAAGTAAGTAATTATAGGATAGGATAAATCTCGACCGAAAGGAATCAAAATCGACAAAAGTGGTCATACTGTATAAATAGATCCGTTAGTATAATAGGTGTGGTAAGGTCGAGGCCGGATCGTATGACTGAGCGTGAGCAAAAACCGAGTTTGCCCCGACAGATCCCGATCACAATGTAAACGTCACCGGGCTTTGAAGATCCTGGGCGATCCCCGATAACACCCTCTTTTTTTCTTTTCTCGTCCTCTCCTCATTCCCCTCACTCCTCATTCTCCTCACACTAGTTTCTTATAAAGGCGCCGATTCCCCAATTCGAATTTTTCACGCCTTCGTTTCACACCACATTTCACTCATCAGCCCCCAGTATCGTTCCACACCACCTCTATTTTACTGTTACATCATCACAATGAAGCTCCTAACTAAAGAAGAAGAGGATGCTCACTACCGGTACGCATCCCTCCCCCCAAAAAATTTCCTAATTATTATATCGACTGTATCGTATATATATAGCGATATAATAATTAGGTAAACAAGTAGTTTTTTATAGAAAATTAAAAACTAATTAAACAAATAGCCAAGTCGTCAAAGGCGGCACCATAGGCGGCCTCCTCGGCCTCGCTGCTGGCACAATCGGCGTCGCCCTCTCCCAACGCCGCTCTCACACAATCCGCAACCTCACTCTACCAATGAAAACCTTCCTGGTAACCTCCTCCGGCACCTTCGCCGGTATAATCGCCGCAGACAATGCCTCCCGCCGCTTCGAAGCCGACCGCAACCAAGAACTCCAATGGTACGAGAACCGGGAGGAGCGGCTACGGCGGGAAGAGCTAGCACACATGTCATTTGCGGACCGAGCAATGGCGTGGGCGAAGCGCGAGCGGTACACGATTGTCGGGGTAACCTGGGTGGCGAGTATGGTGGGGTCATTTGCGATTGTGGGCAGGAATCCGTACTTGACGGGGGCGCAGAAAATTGTGCAAGCTAGGGTGTATGCGCAGGGGCTGACGGTTGCGGTGTTGATTGCGAGTGCGGCGTTTGAGATTTCGGATCGGAGGAGGCTGAAGAAAGAGAATGAGGAGAAGAAGAAGGCTGGGACGGTTGTTGAGGAGGTGGAGGAGGGGGGCAAGGATCAGGGAGATTTGTGGAAGGATATGGTGAGAGCTGAGGAGGAGAGGTTGAAGAAGAAGCATGTTTCGCTTTATGAGAAGCCGCCTGCGCATGGCCATTCTCATGAGAAGGCTCAGACTCAGACAGAGCAGCCTGCGGAGAAGGAGAAGAAGGAAGAGGGGAAGACGGAGGAGAAAAAAGAATAGACTTGGACGGCCAAAAAGGGAATTAATAAAAGATAGAGATGGACGGGCTTCATTCTATGCTTGTATGGTTACTCGTTCTACTAATGTACACTCTCTCCTCCTATACAGTGAATAACATTTGAATATTATCACCTATTATTAATGACGATTATCCGTATCTCGATAATCATCCCACCCTAGCTACATTAAGTCTTGCATCGACGTTAAATTTGTCATAGTTCCCAGACCTCTATAGTTCCCTAGACCTATGAGTACTCAGCTCGGAAACAAACACACAGACAAAACTACTTCTCTGGATCAGCCTGTCCTCGGCCCAAATAAGTCGATGCCTCGATCTGGTTGAGTTCGTCTTCCTGCTGATCTAGGTTGTAGTGTATGAGATAGAACAAATTGCCCCCGACAAATGCAAGAACAGCGACAAAACCGTAGTTCCAGATCAGAAGCGGATCCGTCGACAGCGCTGTGAGCCCCTGCTGGATCGCAGCGGAGATGGCGTTCATGAACAGGTACAGCGATTGAACTACGCAGTTAGCCTTTTATATCCTGAATAAAAATAAGAGAAAGGGGACAGAAAAAATTACCCAAGCTCTTCATATTTCTAGGCGCCTTCGTAAAAGCATACTCGTACCCGGTGATGGACGTAAATATCTCCGAGAATGCAATCAACACGTACGGCACCGATTGCACCCAGACATTGATTGGAGTCACGTCATCACACTCACTTGAGTGGTCACCGCATGGACTCATCTTGTAGATATAGTACTGGGTCACAGCCGCTGCGACCATAGAAAATGCTGCCAAGATGTAGCCCATGTAGATCCGCTTTAGCGGGGTGAAATTGAATCCCATCCGTCGCAGCCCTGGGTACACGAATTGGTCCATAATCGGGATAAAGATGACCAGTGTCAGCGGGTTCAAGTTGTTGATGATGTCGTTCGGAACGCCGTGCAGCTGCATGGTTGCCGCTTGAGAGGTCAGATTTCCGGTCATTTGTCCATACGCCAGCCCTATATCGGTCAATATTTGTCGATGTACGAATTCCCCGTAGTACTTGGTATTCTTGAGAGAAAGAGGAAACTTACAGTATACAGGGTACCAGAGGAACACTGCACATGCTTTGACGGCCCTGCGGACCTCTTCTACCCATTGGTCATCAAAGGTCATCCAGTGGGGTTTGTTTTGGACGTTGCTTGGCTTTGCATCCTCCCAGAATCCAGGGGCCCGGCAGTTTTTCACACTGTGCTAGGTTAGGCTTATATGAGGGCAAACGGTGAACCCAAGATAGTACTCACAATTTGATCGGGTTCCATGACCACTGAGGCTTCAACGCAAACGACCACAGCTTGAACGCCTTCGCAGCAACCGATCCCGTTGGCGGAGTGACATCGTACTTGTTCCGGCAGATAAAAAGCACCAGCGGGCAAAATGAGAACATTACAGTGGGGAGCAGGAAGGAGAGCCAGAATCCGACGTATTTCTCTGCGTAAACCATGACGATCGAGCCTATCAGGGAGCCAACATTGATCATGAAGTAAAAGTAGAGGAAGATCCTGGTGATCGTCTGCGCCGGGTCGACGATGATGCGCTCCCCGGTTTGTTCGTCCGTTTGGATGAACGGCCTGATGTCCTTGTATTGTTCAGCAATTAAAGGGGCGATGTTGGATCTGGATCATAAGTCAATGGATGATCTAAATTAAGATGTGTTTCGGGAAACCATACTTAAATCCCCCGACACCAATCCCAAATATCACAAGACCAATAGAGAAGCACCCCAGGGCACCATTCTGGTCCTTAATCACGGGAGGCAAAGCGGATATAATCAGAATGATATGTCCCACCATTGCAAAGAGCACCGAAACCTGGATTGTCTTTAAACGCCCCCAGAACTCATCTGCCACCCAGGCTCCAAAGATAGGCATCAGATAGCACCAAAAGGTATTGACTAGAAGAAAGGAAGTTAGTTATAGCACCCCATGAGGAGAGAATACAGAGGAATATACATGTAATTAGACCAGTGGAAGTTCTCTGACCCTGATCCAGAGCCCCCGATTGCCCACTAAACCCTGCACCAGTGCTTGAGCCGTCAGGGAGGGGCTGCTGGATGAAATTGGTAACTATCCAAGTTAGTGACTGGCTTATTAGCCTCTGGTTTCGAGATACGTACAAACAGCAGTAGTTCCATAGTAAGCAAATCGTTCGCACAGCTCCACAAACGCTATGGTGTACGCAGTCCAAGGGACCTTGCCTGAGATTCGACGGAGGGTGTTGAGCTCCTCATCAGTGGGGTACTCGCAGCGACCACTAACAGAAGAGGGAGCATTTGAAACAACTCCAGCTGCTACCTCTTTTTCCTGGATGGGATTTTCAAGGAGCTGTTTGGCATCATGATGCACGGTTTCCGAAGAATTCACCGGGGGGTCCATTATCGACAGCAACTTAATGCCCCTGGTATTGAAGGTATGGAATCTAAGAAACAAGGGAAGGGAAAATCGAACACATAAAGGAGATGGAGGGGGGGAGGAAGGAAATAAGATGAAGAAGGCTAGGACGAAAGCCACAAGGTCAATGGAAAGAAGTGAATGAAAGTGGACAATAACGGCAGCGTGGTGTTGACCTCCGTGTCTTGGACGCGTGTGGCCCATATTTATTTTTCTTCAATAAATTCACTCAACCGCCTGGCTCTAATCTGCAACCCCCAGATCTCCCTGTTTGCACTCGCTTTAGTGTCATTTCTATTATTTGAATGTATCACAGATAAACTCGCCTCCACTCGTCGGGGATTAACTATGAACTTGGTTTGGCGGAGAAATACATGCTCCCCGAGCCATTTATCTGCAGCCAGCCGAAGTCTGGGAGCCACTAACAGTCGCTGATCATCCATTTACAGGAGTTGAACAGGTATCGAGTCACTCTGACTTCCTGCTACTTGATCCATGTGAGGTTGGGATTTACTAGGCAAAGTGGGTCATCGTTTGAGAACGCAACAGGGTCCCCTCATCTCCATGCTTTGCTCTATGGGTATTCTAGATAACGTAGCAGTATAGAAGGCCAAGGGAGTTTCTTCTTAGTTTCACCGCCTCATCACCAGGTCGAATTCGAATGGCGATCTGCACCAGCGGTTAACGACGGGTGCGCTGTGTGCCGTAGGACAAATCACCCGAGTCATGGCAGATCTAGGGAGTTTGCGTGGTGCGCGTCTTGGGGGATGAGACGATGGGACAGATCGAGATAATGCCAAGAGGGTTGTTCAGGGACGAAGGCCAATGGACGCTCCGGAAAAGTGGTGAAGCTAACGCGAAGCCTCTTTTTAGGGTGGGTTGGCTGGGTTAGTGGGCGGATAGCGCTCTAGGCAGTGGAGCTTAGATGGGCCAGGGTCTATCAAAGTGTGACTTAGAAAATATGGGGTGAGATCATGCCTAGGTATCGCCCTTCTATGGTTCAAGTCTTCTAGAGAGCAAAAAAAGTATCACAAACTCCATTAAAAGGCTCAATTCCCATGTACCCATTTTCGCTATCATCTTTCACTATATATCAAACAAACGGCCCCCGCCAACCGAAGCCTTTTGGCCTTCTTGCTCCAAATAAGTAAAGGACATACCGAAACCACCCCCGAGGCACCCAAAGAGAACACAGAGAATAGAAAATATCACATATTAAACCCACAAATATGGGCCCCTCACATCAAAAAATGCATACTTGGCACTCCCGCCATCCCTCCGGGAATTCCCAGCTTTCCAAAAATTCTGCTCTTCTCCCTATCCTGGAACACACGCTCCGGATTCTCCCTCTTCACCTTCCCTCCCCTCGCCGCATTCGAATCCGAAGACACATAATAATACCAATCAATATCCCCCGCCAGATGCGAGTAGAATTTGCGGTTCAGCTCCTTCATCTCCTGGCCCCAGTTGCCGTACGACTCGAGCGGGAATGGCTCCATGTAGCTCCCGTCATCGGCTGGGTCTGCCGTCTCAGTGACGGGGAGAGTGCGGATCAGAAAACAGTTTACCTTGCGGGATCCCTGGCAGACTGTCTTATGTGCGGGCCAGTTTTGTTTCTGGCAGGTGGCGGAGCAATAGCGCGTGTCTAAGGATTTGCAGGCGCTACATTGCTTTGTGGCGGGTTTGGAGCAGGACGGGGCGGTGCAGGTTGCTACTCCCCTCTTGTCTCTTTCTTCTTTTGTTTCTTTTCTTGAGTCAGAAGGTGGTATAAGGAAAAAAGGAATTGGAATGTTTTGAGCTCCCTGAAGATGCTCAATGAAGAGAGGCTTTATAGATCGTGGTTATAACTATAACTAGAAGGCTATGCCTGACTCAGCAGCATGCAAGGGTCCAGGGGTTTTTATGAGTTTTGTGTGATATTTGTCATGTGCTTAGTGTTGGAAGTGGGGCTGGCTGGCTGATCACCTCGACGGAGCACAGGCCAGCCGCATTGACAGGTCTGGGGAGGTCGAGATCCCAGTCCCAGCCAATCCAACAGACTGAAGGTTCTTTTTGATACTTTACCTTCATACTAATTAATTTACTTTAATATGGGTTTAATTTGTTTTTATTTTATTTTATTTTTTCTTTTGAAAAAGAAGGTTACTTGAAACCTGAAATGAAAATATTTGATTAGTATAAATTTGGAACAATGAAACTATACCACCATACATAGATGTATGGATTATTATAGGCGACATAGATGGACTTTGACGATACATACTAGTTAAAATTGATTGCATCTGATATATGCTTCAACACATAGCCATAACATGCCCAATATTAATATTAATATAAGTGAGTGGTACTATTAAGAATTAACATGTCCTTTCCCCGCTTTTCTCATATCTTCCCCCTCGGGCATCATTAGCGAACAGTCTTCCATCCTTCAAAATGACACCACATATCCTCGCACTGTACTCAATAACACATCAGAAGCAAGAGGTCTGACGTGGCTATGGTGTAGATGCCTTGGCGAAAACAGCAGGGAAAAAAAATTAAAAAAAAAAAAAAAGAGGAAATTCTGGACCAATTTCCCGATAACTCAATGTAGCCACCAAGCCCGTCTCAACGGGGTTTTTGTTTTTAGAGGGTAAGAAAATGAATAAATTACCTTGCTCATTTCTTCGCCCAAGCACTCTCTGTCTCCAACCAGCCGGTGAAATCCTTCAAGTCCGGGTCAACCTTCTTCAACGCCGGAATATCCGCCCGATACCCCGAATCATGGAACCACTTAAACATATACCCAAAGTCCTTCATCATCCACAAAAGCAGATGGGTCAGGAACTCAAATGTTAACGGCGCATCTTGTCCCGTTTTCGCCTTGAATTGTCTCGCCGCTTCATCAAAAGTCATCTCATCGCCCGCGAGTGAGATACACTTGCTCTGGTATTCATCCGGGTTCAAGAACGCCTCCGCCCCGAAGAACCCGATATCCGTCACGGCAATGAGCTGTAGAGGCTTCCCCTTCAGCGCAACCTTCCAGCTGGTCATGAACACTTTCCCAAAGAAGTCGGGCGTGAGGTTGTCCAGGAAAGCGGTGGGGCGCAGAATTGTCCAGCGCATGTCGGTCCCTCTTGAGCTATTGATCAAGTGATGCTCAATGTTATGTTTGGCGATGAAGTGGGGGATGTTGGTTGGGTTATCAATTGAAGTGTCACCACCCCGGTCGACGGATGTATAGACGAAGAACTTGACATTGTTCTTCAAGGCGGCGTCGACGAGTGCCTTTCCTTGGCGTTCTTCAGAGCCATGTTTGGCTCCAATTGCAGCCTTATTTCTGAGTTTTAGCTATAACCTAAACCGGGAGAATATAAAGAAGATGAAGACAAAGAAAGGGAGTATGGGTGAGAGTATAGGGTCTGAAAATGGAAAACGTACCTGTACACTGAATACACCCCAAATCGGCTGGGGCGTAGCTTTCTTAGCATTGGTGAAGATGCCCTCAGGGTCGTCCAGATTGCCCTGCACGAGCTTAATTTTGGTAGATTTCTTAGCAAGCTTCTGGGCACTGCCAGAGGTGACGTCACGGGTCACGGCTAAGATTTCGACGTCCGCATCCTGCTTGACGAGGTTATCGACCACACTGCCACCTTGTTTGCCGGTCGCACCGGTGACGAGAATTGTTCTAGACATCAAGCCAGGAGTGGTTATTGTGTCTCTTATAGGAAGAAACTGTTGATGGTGGAGCTAGAGGAAGGACGGTCTTCCCTGATCTATAGCTCGTAGATAAGAAAGTTGAAATGGTTCGAAGAAAGTAAAGGCGGAATGGGGCTCCGAAGAGAATAGATGGTAAGAAGGGGAGGTCGAATTTAAAAGGTTCTGGAGAAATACCTTAGGAGGCGACGAACACTAGAATGTGCCTCCTCCGCCCTGCTCTATGCACGTCAGTTCGGAGAATGAAGTACTAAGCTTTTCTTTCTCGTGCTATTATTGGTAAGCGGGCGCTTTCTCGGGGTTAATCGCAAGCCCGAATGCCGACGACAACAACGGACCCTAAACCCTAAATGGACTACCCGCGGCCGCTTTCGGTTTGATTCCTCAGCATATTTAGAAAGCCGAGTTCTTCAAAGTACCTGGTTAATCAGCAAGCTTTGCAATTCGAACCCATCATGTCAGAGGCAGGAGCTCGCTATATGATAAGTATCATGTATGGATAAGCTAGCGAGCTTCTGTACACTGCAGCCACTGGTGAGTTTATGGCCTGTCAACCTGGAAAGCGAAACTCAACAAAGTACCAAAGTAGGTATGTCGGTCGGACCAACAGACAACAAGGGAATGTCCCAGAGTTCTGGTTCTGATATTTGGAATTATGCCAATTCTCGATTGCCTGATGTATAGTGGGCTCTCTTCCTTCTTATTCAAACGCCAAATGATAACTCTAATTTACCTGTAAGAACCGCAATGTTTCCTGGATTTGCCAAGTAAGCGAAAGACAAATTAACAAACGAAAAAAATAACACCCATAATAATTGCACAAAAAGCATGTGCCAACGGCAGGGGGAAATCCAAGCTCAGCAGGTGGCGCATGATTCTTTTACCCAGCCTTGATTTCGGGACTCGTATCCGCAGACAAACAGCTCTGAGTCCTTATCTCTTGGCTTCTAGGACGTTTCTGGCCAACATTTTCCATCATCAGGACACGGGCCCTCCGCGGATGTGATGTGACGTTCATCCCAGAATAGAGAGTTCTATCACACTTCAACTGAAAAAGAAAAAAGGTTTATCGATTTGCAAGGCGGAAACGGTCTTTCTGATGAATCACAATGGCACCCTGACTCCTGTGGGATCAGTTGGCCGGCACGGCAGCGTTCAACAGTGACTCGTATATTTCCAGATCGCCCTTTCTTCGAATCGGATGAGAGCCCTCAGTGTTTTCGGTGACTTGGACCATATCTGGGGCCGTTATTATCGCTAGAGCCGTCGGTATTTCACCGAGTAGGATGTCTTTTTCTCTCCGTAGGTTTTTTTTCGACCATTTTCCCCTGGTTTTATTTTTTGAAGCAGCTATGCTTCGAACATGTTTCGAAGGTAAACCTATTCTTTATCCTTTGTAGAGTTGTCTCAACACTAGTCAAGAGTGAAAATTATTTGTCACAAACAGAAGGGAAAACACCCCACAAATCTAATTCTGGGGCCAATATCATATCACAGACCGTTATTCTGGCCCTTTCCCCCCCTTCTTCATTTTTCAGGGAGCGGATTGCCCCAGGTGGCTGAACGCGAGGCACTGTCTGACAGTTGATACATCAGTTCTGCGGTTCAACGAGATCAATCGCACCCCTGCCATTGGCCAGGACTAAAAATACGGTGCCTGCCATTTTGTCGATCGCTGTTTCACGCTCAACAAGACCAAAATAGGTCGAACTTTGAGGGCCTCTTGACCTGACAGTTGGGACCACTGTGGAGCTACGAGCCAGCGATATGTCAAAAAATAGAGCTGAGCATTGGCCAAAGAAGGGAAGGACAACCTACCCAGTACTTTGGGTTTTGGGTCGGGATCAGAGCTGGGTCTAGGAGGATTCGAGTTGCTTGTCCTCTTTCTTGTTTTTCCTTCCATTCTTTGTCTCTCTTTATCGGTTTTCCCATTAGTTTTCCTGTCTCAAGGGGGTGATAAAAGTACCTTGGTCTCTGGGTCCCTTGTGGGGAGAGTTTGTATATATAGGTTCACTCCCAACCATGGAAGCTGAGACCATTCAACTCTACTCCCGTGAAATAATATTCTCTCGTTGGTGATCCCTCTAGTCGCGGCCGGACTGCACATCACTGTCAAGCTTGTCAACACCCGAAAATCCTTCACTTGTTACTCCATATAGCCTCTGATTTTATATCACGCGTTGCCCGCATGATTACTGGCACCAAGAGCCACAGAAGGTGATCCAATGATCCATGAGCTGGTTAGGGGGCCTTATCCTCTCTGCGCATGTTCAAGCCACACCCATTCCACGATCAATCCAATTACCTTCCATCCCCGAATCTCAAACGAGTGAAACGCAAAACGGTCATACCAGCAAAGAATCTAAGTCAATTTCCCTATCTAAAAAGGTAGGAATAGCGGTTGGTCTCATAGGTAGGTGGAAGTGCTGCCAGTCCAAATCTCCCCCTGCTTCAAAAATCTAAGAAAAAAACCCTATAACAGGAGGCGTTTTGCTGGTCGCCCTTCTTCTGGTCATCATCATGCTGCGACTCAAGCGCGGCTCTAGCTTCACATTCCGCTCACTTTTCTCTCGACGCACAAAGAGGAGGGACAAAAGATCCAGCAGACGCTCCTCGATACCAGTCCCGGCCGCCGCCGAGACCGGTCTTGCGTACAACGGTCCGGCCCCCACGACCGCCAACACAACACCAAAGACAGCACCAACAACAGCCAGCACCTCGCGACGGACAGTGACATCCAGCAAAGCGAACTTGCCGCTTGAAAAGGAGCTTGAAATCCTCGGTCTTCAAACTGACCCACGCACGACAACCTCTTCCCCACCAATCGATATTCGACTTGCGACCCTCAGGGCTCCTCCGCTTCCATATGGCCGCGAACGAGCATGCATGCTGAATCAGACCACATCCGGTGGCCCAATCGTCATCTTGCCGGCCATGCAGGACGCACGCGCACGCGCACGCACTCTAAGCGACATTAGTGGAGGAAGAAACGCAGCAGCGACAGTAACAGGAGTAGCATCTAGAGCAACGCGAGACACGCTCATGCCTCCGTCTCCGCTCCTCCCACCACCACCTTCGTTACCATTCACACCGCCGGCCACATCACTCCTACCCCATTCCTATCTCCCACAACCAACGTCACCACCAATTAGCCCATCGCCCAGTCGGCTGACCTCGACGACCCGGTCATCGGGGGTTTTACCGTGGGGTCTTGAGGCATACACGCAGGACGAAGTCCCCATCGAGGATAGCCTGTCGGAAGATCACGTTCTGGTCCTCCCTTCGCCGCCCAGTGTGGCCCGGTTCTCCGCACGGGTAAGTTAGGGGAGATCCGAGTGTCTCGCAACAAATAATAAATAAAATAATAAAAAATAAACTTTGAGGAGAAGATCAGCCAAAAAAAGAGTTTTGGAGAAAGTCACCCACACCATTTCCAGCAACACAGTCCAATGACCTTCCTGTCTCAGGCGGCATTTTCTGTTTCATCCACCCTCCTTTTTTCCCTTTCATCTCTTCTTCTCGTCGTCCCTCATTTTTCCTTCTAAGCGAAAGTCAAAAAGCCCACCGTCCAAAGTGATGATGTTAGGTTCTTCGATTTCCCCACGTTCCTGAAACCGGATTTTCCTTCTTTCTTTTCTGGAAGCGTGCAGCAATAGGGCGCTTGGGGTTGTGTGTATCTTAGTAGTCCGCAGGCGGATACATCTTATTTTCTTCGGTAAAAGGTGGCAGATCTGTATATTTATATGGTTGTATCGAGTTTGAATCTGATAAGCGAAGTCCAGTCTGGCCCCCCCTCCTTCATCATAAAATATCTCCGTTCCGTCCCGCTAAAGTTTATCTTAGGCCCTAGTAGCATCGGGAATATGCGCGGGAATATCGTAAGATCATAATATTAGAGCCTTATAAAGTAAGATTCCTCTTTGGGCAGCCACTCAGTAAACCTCCATCTTAAACCTTCTCATACTCTTCTAACCCCTCAACTTAGGAGTATTATGAGGGGTAAGTAGTAAATCATGATAGTGAGATTTATTCTACTAGTAAGGTCCCCCTTCTAATCCTACCCAAAAGTTTCTTTCTCCATACCCTACACACCTCATCCTAACTCTCATAGTGAAGTGGAAACAAGGAGAAGTAAACGTACTTTTAGCTCACCTTAAAGTACATTCTACTCAAGGTACTAGTACTTAGGGCTACGGAAATACCTCCACCCCTCCCACCCGATTCGCGCGGAAAAGTTTCCACATCTTTCAGTATATCAGAAGTACTGGGACCTTTTTTCTCCCCCTCTTGTCAAGAGAAGTGATGTGCCGGTTACTGTTGCGCCTCAAAATCTTTTTTTTTTTTTTTTTTTTTTTTTGCAATCTAACTCTTAACTATCTTCACACATGACCTCCAGAGTAGAGGTTAATTGACAACTTTGTTGTCGTCGTCATTACTAGAATAACTATTCTCTCTTTTTTTTTAAAAAAAAAAAGTGTACTTTTTCTACCGAGTGACGTAGGTAATTTTTCTAATATTCCTCTCATGATAATAATAATAATCTTAAATAAAATAAAAACAAAGAAGCAAGGGGGAAAAAAAGGAAAGGAAAGAAGAAGGTACCTGACAGCGTCTAGGGTAGTCTTAGCCGCAGACACCGCACTGGAAAATCAAACTGCTTAGTTTCCCTTCTAAGGTACCGGGGTTTGGAGTGTCGAACCACTCCGCCATTCTGACTACTCGTAGGGATCGAGCTTTTCTTATCAAATTGCATTACCTCAGAGAATAAAGTAAGGGACGGACAGGTACAGGTACAAGTACAAGTCCAGGTGCGGGTGCAGGTGCAGGTGCAAGGTTTACGGGCATGGGTTGGGTTGGGTATAGCTTGGGGAGGTGCTAAAGCAAAAGACGGGGCAGGGACGAATGGGTAGCTACGGCGAGGTACGTGGCTAGATAGACAAGGGGGAGGGAGGAGGAGGGGTGGCTAGTAGGAAGGACTAGGTGTGTGTTCAGATAATTCGGTGAAAGTCGTCCCCTTGATATTTCCCGGAGATTTTTCGGGGACGAATTTTCTTCATTTATTTAAATTTATGTTGAACTTTTTTATTTTGCCTTTTCTTTCATTACTTTAGGTTCTATATTTCCGGTGATTATTGTTGTTATTGCTCCTGAATAAATTTATTCAGTTCGAAATATATATTCAAGCTAGGATTGTGGTTGATAAGGGGAAAATATATGCAGAAGGATATATATTAATGGAGAGGATCATATAGTTTGATATTAGAGCAAATTACACCAATATATATTAGATTGATCATGTTACCCCATGGAGAGGACAATGCTGCAGAGTTCCAAGGTTTGGGGGTTCGTGATTGCGGGCTGGAAGCTAAGCAGATAGATTGTTTCTGATTGTGTCATCCTCAGAATGTAATCGATCTATCTTCCATGGAGAAAGACGGACTAATCCACGAAAATTAAAATGAATTAAAATAAAAACTAGACTGAGAGAGAACCGAAAGAGGTAAATCAAAAAGGGAAAAAAAAAGAACGAAAAAGGTCTGATAGCTGATAACCAGATTGATAATTTCCCTAAAGTGGGAGAATCCCTGCTATCATCTGTCTGAGAACTCCCCATGTGGTAGTTGTGGGTTGCAATCGGTCGTTTTTTCCCGTCCTTTTCCTTTTTCCTCTTCTTTTTTTTCTGTCCTTGAGGAGTTCTCGGGCGTATTCCTTGATGATTACCAGCTTAGTATCTTTTTAAGCATCGGCACAGGGCACTGCTCCCGTCCCACGGTGCGACTTCGCCTACAACTTAGGGTGCTGATTGTACCTAGGGCCAAGGTCCAAAAAAGGGTAGGTAAAGTACCTTTTAACCCCGCTCTTCACCCATTTCAGCTGGTGCAATTTCATACTGTTTATGTGAACAGATGTTGACTGTCGGATAAATAGGCGGTTTAGAAGAGGTTAAAAAGGTAGATCTGTCCTCTGTATCTCTCCTCCTCCCTCTGTTTTACCCGCACGGCTAGAATCGATGAGAGGGGTTGGAGGAAAAGAGAGATAGGTACCAACGACGTTAGATAGACTCGCGGACTACCCTCTATAGAAAGGTCCGGGCCAGGTCAGGAACTAAAGGTCTCTTTGCTTTCTGGTGGTCCTGACCGAACCCCGATCGTGCCAGTTATCAACTACCCCTGCCAATGTCCACAAAATGAGATCATTTTGGCGTAATTGTGAAAGAAAATCAGGTTTATATCGTTAGTTCACTTTTATTAAGATATAGTCGAAGCAATCTAAGTCCACTTGTTAGCGATTATTAGCACTTAGTACGCTTGTAGTGACGGGCGGGATAGCCTGGCCTATTAATGTCCCGATGATTGAATAATGACCTGAAGATGACTTAACTCCTCGGTCAATCAACCCCAGAGCCTTGGTCATCGTAGCTGTCTTGGGAAGTGATGTGATGCGATCATCCTGAAACATCTCTCCCACGGGTCGGAGGGTCCATTAGTCTAATAATCTCTCCCCCCATGAAATGCTTCACCCTATTTTTCATTTTTTCACCAAGGGCCAGAAACCATCTTGACACCACCATCATCGTCATCGTCATCGTCATTGTCATCCCCCCTCACAATGCAAGAGACGGGAAGAAAAAGCAAATATGCAAATCGAATAAAATTAAGTAAGAGAAGAGATTTAGATGAACAGGGATGACGCGATCGACAACTAACTGTTCGTCCTTGTTGCAGTTATATTCAGGGTACCTTCTCGCTAGCCGTCTAGGCAAGGACGGCCATCACAATCAGCTCACCACCGTTTTCACTTTGGATTGGTCTTGCTCGCACTGGTTTTTTTTCGCCCCTTCCACATGACGGGTAGCTTGGAGATCTCTCATCTCGCTCTGATGCGGTTAGGAGTTGCCCTGTCCTTCTTTCCCATCCAGTTGAGCTACATTCCCCGTTCTCCATAATAATTTTTTGGACCGGCTCCCTTTGATAGATGATAAGGATAAATTTTACTACAAAATCACCGCACCGTATGCATGCCCTGCAGGAATGCACAATCGGCCCGAGAATGGGGTTGGTTTGTCGCAAGAGCGTTGGCGCATAGTCTAAAGTTCCCATAGGGTTTCCTAGTGGCTTCGCAACTAGCCGTGATTCGTTAACTGGGGGGAATTATTATCCCCCCTCCAAAGGTCCAAGTCCCAGTACATAACAAAACAATGCAATACGGCTCCCTCGTGCAATCACGGACTTTTTCAGACCGCGGGCGGATGCTCCAGGCAAAACCATCCGAAAAATACTCGATATCCAACCGAAAAGAGGGAATGCGGCCTAATTTGCAAGACATGACGATTTTCTTAGCTTCCCCATCCCTGATCATTAGCGTAAGTCTCCAATTTCAGTCTCCGTCCCGCGGATGTGTAACCACGGTTTGTCACGGATGATGAGGTCCACATGGGCCTCAAGGTGGATGGTTGATCGCATGATTTCACCCAAAGAAAAAAGGTTGCTGGGCAATTGTTATTGACTGGAAGTATTTGGAATCGGTAGATGGGCTGTGGTGATGTGATCATTGTGATGGGCTGTGAATTGGGCTTGGTGAAGTTTGATAGGTTCAGAGCTGATGACCAAAAAAAAAGAAGAAAAAGAAAAGCAAAGACTTGGATGTAAAAAAAGATGTAAAAAGGGGAAACAAAAAAAGGGAATCAGAGAAAAAGAGAGAATGGAAATTCCGCAAAACAACGCAGCCACATCAAAGGAGCAGGGGCCACACAACAATCTCTTCATCGGGGACTCCAACTGGCTGAAAACCCGTGTGACCGTCAATAATCAATAATAATAATAATAATTAAAATCGAGGGTGGGCGAATTTACAGGCAAGTTGTAGATGATTTGGTGCTAAGAATCAGTGTGCCATCGAGACCGGGGGAGGTTGTTTACTTGCCGGTCGCTTTTCTCACCAGTGGAAGAGCACAGACTTCAATTGTTCATCGGAGCCATCGAAAGTGGAGGGAAAGAGGTGCTTGGCAGGCAATAAGTCTCCCGCAGGAAATGCCGGTCTCTGCATCACCAGTAATCTCTGCAGGTTGCAGCAATAACAGCTTGCCTAATGCTTGCTTTCCTATACTTGATCCAGTGGTGCAGAGCTGTCGGTAGGTGGACTGAACAGAAGGTCAAGGCGCACGATTTGGGTAAGTGAGTAGCATAGCGCCTCCTAATGCCCCGCTACTGTTACTTGCCAATGAATGAATCCCCGTGTCGGCTGTCCGTTCTCCGTTCCATACTCAGAAAAAGAGCTGGTAAAAGGTAAAAAACATGGAATCGGACACATGTCGTTGCCGTACGACCGGACATGTGATGCTCTGTTGTTTGAGAGTCTAGAGCTGGAGCTGCTCGGAGCAACGGGTCCGGACGGGATATGGTCGTCGCCAAAACTGATTCATTCCCCTCAGCCATCAGTAGAAGAGGGGTGGAGAGGGTGGGAAGGGGAAGATAAAGATCAAGAAATCAGGAACAGAGAAAAACAAGTATAGTCATTTCAATTTGTAGAAATTGACACCAAAGGATTCAGACCGAATCTAGACATAGCCAATCTTTTTTTGAACTCCATTTTCCCAAACACCATGCACTCATTATCATATCCTACCAAAATAAATCAATCATTCTTTATTTGCCCCTTTTTTTGTTTCCTTTTTTTGCTTGGTTTCTTTCTCCATCTTGTGTTGAGGAGGAGAAGATGTATATGCCGCTGATAGCTCAACCCATAATAAACCGTCGAGAAAAAGATGAAGAAGAAAAGAGGAGGGAAAAAAGAAGTGTCGAGAGTTAGCTGTAAAGAAGAAGAGAAAAAAAGGAAAGAGAAAGGTATAAAATAAGTTTAAGAAAAGGTATACAGGAGGAAGAAATAAATGGAAGTAAAGAAATAAAAAATAATAGAAAAGAGTAATTGTGACGGATGATCGTTAGAAAGATGTATATTGATATGGATCAGGAAGTTTCAGCCGTTTGGCGTACTTCAGATACACCTTGTCACAGAGATGTCGGCACAAGCCGCATAAATGCAGGGCTCCTTTCTGCCGGTGTAAGGGACAGTGATCGGCAATTGAAGATTCATCAATGGCAAAGGAGACATTTTCCCACGACCACTATGAATCTGTCATGCGGACTGTCAAAGCATCGGCTCTCTTTTGATTCATCGACTGATGTGCGAATGATGTGGGTGCTGGGGTTACTACAGGTACTGTAGATGTAGTAGTTTTTGAAGTAATTGCACATATTTGGTGAAGCGAGTGGCTCACGCGGATACAGTGTTCCGCGAATAAGGGGAGGATATAGAGAATAAAGAATGTGTAATTGCTAGATAAAGGTTGTTGTGTGGAGGGAGATATAGAGAGTGAGCGAGGACTGAAGCTTTGCGAAGTGGGGAAGAGAAGTATGGCAAAAGTGGTGGTCAGAAGTTTGTTTCCCACGGCAGATTGTTGCTCAGAAAGATTTAGAGACTGTTTCTTGAGAGAGCGTCGCAGAGGAAGAATAATATATATAGGAAGTAAAGTAATAATAGTTGTTGCAGTTGCAGTATCATGGCAGGTAGTTAGAGAAGTGGTCCAACTTCACAGCAAACTGCGAATACCAGTCAGGGATTGGGTCCATCACAAGCCAGTTGCAGCAAGGTTGCTTGACCAGGGGAAGAGGAAGAAATTTATTTCTTTGAATTCTGTTTGGTGTATTTTTATTATTTATTTCGCATTTTTCAAAAAAAAAACAACTATTATTATGCCCATTATTATTATTATTTATTATTATAATAATACAGTTTAGTTTGGTTTTATTTTTTATTACTCTGGATGGCTTTATTTTTAAAATAAGGGAAAATATGGAGAACCTTCGATGAACCAACGGTTTCACTCCGTTGGTCTTGCCAAAACAAAAATCGAATCGGGAATCCTAGCTGAAAAGAGACGACGGACGGGTCCAGCGTCATGGAACGTCATGTTCCGACACACTAGAGAGCAATGCCGCGGCTGCAGAGTTCTGAAGGAGCATCGGTGGAAACTGTTCCACGCCTGATATCAATAATTTATCAAGCCCCATCTGTTTCGGAGTGATCGGGATAATGGGAGATCGACGCGGTCGCCTCATAGCCGTTGATGCTTCAACCGCACGTGGCGCTAGCTAGGATCTTCATGCATGGGCTATGGCGATGCTGTAGGAGGTAGATACATTTAATATACTCGAAAAGTCTCTAGGTCGTGCTTGACGGAGGTTAACCGCTCCGAGTAGGGAACGGCTGTTGGGTTCGTGGGAGGGGACGGTTGCAAAGGAACACGTTTTATTGGATAATACACTCAATCTTAATCGACCCGGACAAGAGAGAGTGATGCATTAGTCAAATATCAGATATGGGGAAACTCGTAACTTTGTTAGTAGTTGGTGAGGAAGTATACGAGCTGTTACTGGGACTTGGCTGCAGCTGGCCTTCCCGGGGGATACGTTTATCTCCATTGGTTGGAAGTTAACAATGAGCATTCATTATTTGATGGTGCCTGCAGTGGCCCCACGTCCCTACCCAGTGGTACCTCCCTTCCTTTGCTCATAGTAGTACTTTTTAGGTTTACCTGAGGTTGGGTACTATGCCTTCTTTCCGGTTACAAATGGTCTTTGACCGACTTCCATTTCCTTACACTCTTTGAAAATGCTCTCTCTCCCGAGGGTTCTCTTCTTAGCGGGGAAGCAAAAAAAAAAAAAGAAAGAAAAGAAAACACAGACATCCCTAGAAAAGAAAAGTTTAGAAATTTGCGGGTGAAGAATCTGTTATTGCACCATTGCCACATCTTCGTCCTTCCCGGGATGCTTTCCCCTTCCCAGTTCCGGGGCTAATTTGACGAAATGGCACTATCTTCTCTTATCATTGGCTCCTGCCCTGGGAAATGCGGAACAAGACAACAGGGAATGGAAATGGAAGTTGGTGATGATGGAGACAAAAAGAAAAGAATATCACCTCCGGGAAATCTAACCATTGGTTCTTAAGCCCTATAATTCCTCTCTTTTAACTTCAGGTAATAATCTTCGCACTCCATTGCTGAAACTTAATTTTGCCTCAAGGTGCACACTTTAGACTTTGACTAAGAAAATTTCTAGAGAAAGTGGATTTGAAATCCACTTCATCATCACCGCAATGGCGCGGAAAAGGCTTTTCTCTCTCTCTCCCCCATTCTATTTTCTTGTCTTTTCTTGTCGGAACCATTCTCCATTCTCCATTCTCCACCCCCACCGGATGTCTCCTCTATTCAAAAAGTTTGATGAGACATTGATCCCTCAGAATGGAGTCGAAGGCTGGTGAATGTTGAACCGAGCCACGGCTACGTCGAGGTCCATGGTAAAACTAACGACTCTTAAGAATGACTAAAAGAGTATTTTCCAAGCGAGGAAGATTGATATCGTATACGTAAGCTACTAAGAGTCCCAGAAAATAATGCCAAGACTCGCTGGGCTTCCTTCAGCCTTCTTTCCATCCTTTTCTTTTTTTTGGTCATTCTCTCTGCTTGATTTCATAATCTTACTTCCTTCGTTGTCTCCTTTTTTTCTTTTCATTTCTCTCCTCTTCTTTTTCAACCATGATTTCCTACCCTTTTTTGCCGTCCGTTTCGTACCTATTGATATAAATATAGGATTACCACGGGAAACGTGAAGTGGTCAATTATAGGACAGGCAAAAACCATGCAAAAGTGAGACGTGGCCATTGAGATGGCACCATATGGAGGGAAATTTTCGGGAGATTTACCATCCAATTTGAATCTACTCGCCCTCCTCTTACCGGAGTACTTACCCAGTAAATATGGCGGTTAGTAAAAAAATAATAATCGGTATATTATTACCCTTTACAGGAAATTAGAGAAAAAAAAACATTGGCGCCGTGAGTTCCTTTGGGTTGAGCAATCAAGATTCCTCAATTGGACCCGAACGGAAATGAGAAAGCACTACCTATGACGAGGTATGCAAGGCTCAAGGATACTGATAAGGTTGACGTCGTCAACGCATGGAGTATATACCCAGGTAGACGGCGGAAGCGACAATAATAACATGGCCTTATTATTATTGAACCATAATAATAAAACGGAGAGCAATAATACTCCGGCACCCGCTAGGTTCAAGAACCTGCCCGCCGGATGCCTGTGAAGTGTGAACATGCTGCAGACTCGAGAGAGAGGAGGGGCGGGGGGAGGGGGTGCATCGTGGGAGGAGGAACCTTGGGGGAGAGGGAGACTACTCGGCGCATTGAGATACAAATTTCCCTGGTAAATGACGGTTCTTTTCATTTATTTTTAAGAATACTTAATAATCTTCAAGGACAAGACACTAGAGCCTACTCAGTGATGGGACCGAGATCAATCGATGGAGTGGATCCGACTAGGGATGTCTTCCTGAAGCCGACAAGATTCATCTGGGCCGGGAGTTAGTGGGTTTGCTGGTGCTAGGATGCTAGTCGATTTCGTCGCAGGAATGAACGAAATCTGTTGAGCTCTGCTAAATCGCAGGAAACCAGGATCTTTAATTGTGTCAGGCTCGGCTTTTCCCGAGTAGGAGTCCGAGGCACTATACTTTTGTTTTGTTTTTATTTGTTCTGTATGTTTTTATTTTTACTGACCAAGGGTTGCCTGTGGGTGGGTGCCAGGCTCAATCGGATAGGTCCCTTGGTGGGTCGTGGAGAGAAATGGGCAACCCGCACTCCGTCTCAAATCTAACTTTGAAAAAATAATAAATAAAAATAGAGGGCTATGGGATCCTGATCTCGGAGTCCTGTCTCTCAATCCGAATCATAATGACGGAATTATCGGAAAAGAAAAAGGAAAATCCCATTGCCTTTGCTCTTTGATGACCGACTGGGTAAAGTGCAAATAACCCTTGACTCTCGCCTCACTATCAATTGTCTTGTCGCCGAAGGAAAGTCCGTGATCGTCGACCGAGAAGGCGCGGCACTAGAGTCAAACTGCAGGGAAGGTGGGTACAAAAAAAGATCCGACCTAGCCGACCGTTTGAGTCCGGAAGCCCTCCCAGCGAGGCATCTCAACATTGATCATATGGTGGTGCTTCGATGTTGAAGGACTGAATCATGGCCCATATTGTGCATCCATACCTAGTACTAGTTTTAGATCTTTACTTGAAAAGGTTAGTTCAGAATACGATAAACAACTTTCCAGATTAAGTTAGTGCTGTGCTGTTTGTTCGGTTCCTGGGAGAAGCTGGCTTGCGCTTCTCCCAAAATACGTAGGATTTTCCTACTGATCTAGTCCTAGATTGGCCTTAGCGTATCCCTGATACTTGCATCTCAACAGCCTCATAGTAGTCCCTGGCTACAATAAGTAAACGAACACCGCTATCTTGCTGCTACATAAAAAAAAAAGAGTTGGAGAAAATCAATAAAATCGTATTTCCCGGAACACAAGCCTTAGCTCCATAAAAATACCAATATAAAGCTGAAGAATGGTTAAAACTGTCGGGTCTGGATCTTTTTGGTTTTATTTGGAAGGGCCAACTATTCAGGTTTTTTGGACTTTCTTCTCACGCAAACCGAAAATTGAACTGCACCGAGGCGACGATATCGCTCGCTGAATTGTGGCCGACGTCGCAACCGGTAGCACCATCCCTCCCCCTTCAGCCACCGTTGAGGCGATTCTTACCACTAAGGGACTCTAGGGACACTGGGATGAGGATCCTCATGATCCTCATTCTTCTGCAGCGCTAGCCTGTATCATTCATTATCTTGATAAATTCATTTCTTTTGTCTACTCTGTATCTTGCTTCTTCTACATTTTGTTTTTTCTCGAGTCATTTACTCTACTCTCCTTTCCTCCACCGACACGGCGCTGCTTCCTCTCTTTATCCATTGCGAACACTAACCCCGTTTATTGATTGCCTGAAGGAATTAACAATATGTTGACAAAAAGAAACATACAATTAGTTATAAAAAAGAGAAATAAAAACAAAGGTACTGGCCTCATATATACATTGTCCAAGATGGGATGCAAGAGATTTGGCCCTCTACCTCGATGTTCCTGAGTCAGCCTCCTTCCCCCACCAAAGTTATCCCAGCGTTCCAGAGTGAGCAAGAATACTAATCAAACTGATTCAAACATCCTCGGCTCTTTCTCCCGTCTCCACCCCCGCAACACCCGAGAACCTCCAGCTATAGTTCAAATAGAAAAGAAAATGTATTCATCAACCTCGTACTTTAATTATTCTTTCTCATCTACCGTCTCTGCTATCGACCAAAATCCCGCAACTTAATTTCTTACGGCTTGAACCCAAAAGGAGAAGACAAGACGAACAAAATGCCTGGAGAAATCTACAACGTTGTCAAGCTTGTCCCGAAGCCAGGGAAATTCACCCAGGTAAATCTACCTAACCTACCTCGCTCTCGAAGGGTTTTCGATCAGTTTCTACTAGCTAGAAGCCCTATATCGATAGCTATTTTTTACTGATTAATTGAAAAAAAAATAGGTCGTGGAAGCATTCAAAACCCTCTCCAAGTACATCGAGGAGCATGAACCAAAGACGCAGATTTACTTTGCTGTCCAGCCCGCCGGGACCGAGGAGCTGGTTTTGGTTGAGAAGTAGGTTTTACCCTCCTTTTATTCTCCTCTCTTATATGCATGGAAATTGAATACAGAATGTGACTGATTCTTGGTTTTCCCAGATATACGGATGGAGAGAACTTGAAGGAGCATGCTAGCTCTGCTGCGTTCAAGCAGTTTGGACGTACGATTGGACCACTCTTGGCTCAGAAGCCTGATATCAAGAGGGCGGCGTTTTTGGCTGGTGTAGAGGGAAGGGCGAAGCTTTAAAATTTCCATGCTAGTTTGTTGGAATTAGTCAGGGGCTCTGTATAACTTAAATCCTCTGCTTTTGACTTAATGCTCTACGTAAATGAAAAACAAAGGATGGGTAGTGATAAAGTGAAAGAAAAAGTGTATTTATCCCCAGATCTATCCTCTATTTCTAAGAAAACCTACAAGAGTAAAGAACTAGGCAGGTCGGAGCTTATAGCTTACCCACCCCATTCACTCGTAACATGCTATCCTGGTAACTCGTCGCCACGAGCTTCCCATCGGGACTCCACAGCCAACTTTCATGCACAGCTCGACTCTCCCCGGACCGTGGCGTCCATCCTTCTTGAATAAACCATTTCTTGGGTAAAGTCTCACCCCCTTTTGTCTCCCCCTCCCAATCGATCATCCGCAGCGTCTCCCCATGCTCATGAAACACAACCGTCAGAGTTAAACTCGCCATCGCCTGCCAATGCTTAATCCCAAGCGCGCGCGGAATCAACAGCAATGAGTTCTTATCGCTTGAGTACATATGCGCACAGGCATACAGGTTATCGAACTCCCCATTCTCTTCCTTTTCCCGCAATTCGTCCCCGTCACCATCACCACCGGGGGATCCCTTGAGCTTGTAATACGTCAGCTGCCGATACAACTCCGGATTTCGCATGATACCCTCTCGCCGATTATAATCTCGCATGTCAACCTTCCGGACTTCCAAACCGGGAAACTCGGGCTCCGCCATCCCCGACTCCGCAATCTGGTTGATCCACCAGTCCGCATCCACGCTGGGGCTGTGCGGATGCTCTTCCGGCCGCGTACCGGCCAGAACGGACTGGAAGCGCTCTTGTGCAGGAGCCGCATGGTGGCGAAAGGAATCTTGCGCCTCACCACGCTTGAAGCAGACGATACACGAGAAGCAGATTTGGCCGGACTGGCGCGCGTCAACGGCTCGGGTACTGTACATGATACCGTCACGGAGATGGCGCACGGTATAAATGTAGGGTACCTCTGTTTGACCCGGTAGGATGAATGTACCGGTTATATCCTTTTAGAGAAATCGCGTTTTAGTATTTGTTTTTTATAAGGGAAAGGTGTGTGAGAGGGGGAGAGGGAAGATCTTTCATACATGAATCACGAAACCCTTTGCGACGGTCTTTGACGCCGCATAGGCTGATTGGGCGTATACATGGCCGCCAAAGGCTCGGGCGCCTAGACCGGGAGCGTAGGGCGGAGATAGAGATTCAAAGCGCTCGATCTTTTCCGGGGCTTCGGGGTCTGGGTTGACTGGGCTGGGGAGTTGTTTAAGGGCCATCAATTTTAGAAATGAGGTCGGGGATGATCGTAACCCATCGTTGTCGTCGGTCATGTTGACCTTGTATTTTCGTTTTTTTTTCTTGTTTGTTCTTCTTAATTTGCTCCCGCTTCTTTTCCTTTCCCCTTTGCCCGAGGTGCGTTCCTGACTGGGCCGTGAAATGCGGGGGGGGGGGGGGGGGGGGGGGGGGCGGGGGCGCCGCGGGAATTTTTTTTTAAACGGTTTTGTGTTAACAGCAAAAGGCCAGGTTTTTAGTTAACCCAAGGGGGTTTTTTTGTTTTTTTTAACCAGGAAGTGTGTTGCATTTTTTACCCCCAAAAAAAATTTTTTTGCCAAAAACCTGGGTGGGGTTAATGGGAATTTAACA